>JBAMYA010000012.1:5861355-5895054 GCA_037176975.1 Arrhamphus sclerolepis
AAATAGAAAAAGTATTAGATCAGGCCTATAAATTATACAAAGGGCTGCTTTAAAGGAGAAGAGGTGGGTGGGTGGAGGAGGCTTTGGAGAGTTCATGACGGGTAGTGTTTTTATCAGGGAGCCCCCTACCCTGTCCTACCTTTAAGATAAGTGCTCCTTGAGGAAATCCAGAGGGTGGAAGTGATCGGATCAATAAACCTGACTGTATATGAACTCAAGAGTGTGCAGCATTTCTTTTGTTGTTGAGCCTTTCTTGAGTTGTTTCCAGTAATCACCGCCTCATTAATGTCTTTGCTGTACCGTTCTGTTTTATGTTTCAAGACGTATAATTAGCTAAATCAGCCATTGGTGCTGTGGAAGAGTTTTTTGTTTTTTTTTGAATCTGCAGAGTTCCACCTACAGTCTCAGTAAGGCAAGGTCAGACACATCACGTTATGAATAAATATATCGGAGGAACCATTATTGAAAGAGCCTGTCCCGACATCTTTAAGGGTGAGGCCTAACAGTGGGTTTGCATGCACTTCTGCAGGAATTTAAGAAGAAAGAAAGAAAGAAAAAAAGGATGTGAAGCATTGCATAAAATCAGATTAATTTATGAGTAAAAGACCTTGAACTAGCAACGAAATTGATTCACTTAATGTTGGCGGGCTGTGATGTCACTGTAACTGGAAGGCTCACTGAGGTATTTTCAGACTTAGGCTATCCCAGACGTGTTGTGGAGTTGATGCGAACTTCTTACGTCCAAACAAATGATCTCAAGCACTTAATGTTTCCCCTTAAAGGCTCATTTTATCTATTGATGTCATGATTCCAGTATTGTTGAAAGGAATAGAGGTCTGTTGCCTTCAAGTAATGCGTGAAATTTCATGCAACCTTGTGTAATTATGTATAATGTTCCATGGCAAAAAACAAAAACAACTTTCACATCGTACAATTTTGAGGAACACAAAGGATTTAGGAGATTACTAACTGCTAGAGTGGAACTTTAAGGCACCTCAAGGCAGTCAGTCATAGTTAGAATTAGGTGAAGATTTGTGCTTTCATTTTGTAATCAAATCAAATGTTCTTTTATCTGCTTTCAAAATTGAACTTTCCCGTGTTTCTGCACCCATCAGATTAATACAAGCTAAGGCTTAATCTCACTGTGACTCTGATTGCACTCTTGAGCATTCTTGGCACTCTTCCTGAGTGGCACTTGCCAACAGACCTCTTTTATTGATCACAATGTGATACTTAACACTCTTTTGTTTCATTCATGAGGGATCAAATTCCTTCCCTGCTACAACATTTAAGACACAAGAGGGTTTTACATCGAAAAGAACAAAGCGCTGAAATGAATCACCGGTGGAACTTTTCCCTGACGGCAATAGAGAAGTGTCATGTACGCGTGGCTGAGATGATAAGCCATGGAGATAAATGTCCCCCGTTGTCGTTTAAATGATAAACTGGAGGAATTCTGGCTGGAAAGCTGTCACATTGGGATAATCCTGGGCCAGGCTGAAAATTCACTCAGGGGGGACGCTCAGTGCACAATCAGATGAAGATTTGTCACTGGGGCTTGAATGAGAAATATTGAGAGTATTAGAAATTTTATGTCTATTTTTGCACATCAAACTGTTTTATTCAAGGATTCCTTGTCCCTGCTCCTGTGTGGGTGACGCTTTGTTTCCCATCGACACATCAGTGTGATTCAGGCTCCAAAAACATTTAGCTAAGATGACTTTCTCATGCTTTGACTCCCTTTTGGTTAGTGACAAACCCCTAATAGTCACATACAATTAAGCATGAGGCTTTTTGATGACATGTAGACGCCAGTTACAGAACTTGGACAGAAAATCACCCACTCTTAATAGTAACCATGAATATTTACACATTGGTGCCATTTGGTTGCATCATTTTGGCTGGATAACAGTACAAACATTGCAGTTATATTTTCTGTGTAGGATTTTTAGTTTCTACCAGTTAGCTATTAAAACCTAATGTTATGAAAGTTGCCCAAGTTGCCCTTTTCTTGCCCAATGCAGAAGAGCTAAAACTTAAGATTTTGGATGGTGCCCTGTTTTAGTCCTACAAGTCCTACAAGACACGTCTCCCAGCTGCCAATCACAGCGCAGAACTAGTTGTAATAGATGTCATGGCAACGAAGACAGTGAAGACAGAATGTCAGAAGAACAGAAAAAGTCAATCTTCCTCCTTTTGACAATATTCTGCAGGAATCATCCTCCTGTGTGTCATGTTAGCTAGATACTGTAGTTCTATGTTTCTGAAGATTTAGACTGAGTGTAATTAAGTGTTTTAAGTAATTAAATTAGAATTTGTGTACGCTATTTATATAACATTATGGCAGTTTTTCCATCTGTCTTTCTGTTCAGGCACTATCAAAGTGTTGTGTATGCATTTAGAAACATACAATGATCCATTTATTTAAAAATGGAAAATAAACAGAATCTTTCTTTGATTCTCTTTTTTTTTTTTTTTTTTTTTTTTTTAGATTTTTATCAGATTGTATTTATTGGTTTGTGCTTCATGAGCTTGTTATTGGTGCAGATAGAGTGCCTCCTCTGTCACGTCGAGCAGTGCTCTAATCCTGCCTCATGCTGTTACAGCACAAACGGCTGCACCTTTCCCCTGGCTCTCCATGATATTTATTTTACCATAATCCAAATAAACACCGGCGCCTTTCAGCACTGAGGATGCAAGACAGGAAAAACTTGATATGGATCTCCACATCCATGTGTCAGCTGTTTGCAGGTATTAACTTCTAGACGTTGTACTTTCTCCTGTCTTCTGCATATCTTCTCCGTCCACCATCTCCAAGCCTCACATGGCTTTCACTGATGAAATGTCACAGACATTCCACTGGTCAGTCTCTAGTTGTTGTTTTGTTGTTATTTTTTTTTAACATGTTCCCTATTTTTATGGTCAGTTTTGTTAGATTGAAGTTAATACCAATTGTGAGTGGTTTCCCAGGCTACAAATTGTCTGTAGTTGGCACTAGTGAAGCTGTAATTACTGGGAAAAATGTTCTCTATTTATATATATTTTTTTTTTACATGATTTCAGTGTTACCTCCAAACCACTGCAGTATGATTACCTATAATTGCAGGAAGGGGCAGTCTTATGGCTATATGCGTGTTTTCCTTCATATTCCTCATTACTGTTGCTAATGCATGCAAAGTGTGACAAGAGGAGCAGTATCCAACATATATTAGAAAAAGGGAAGAAAACAAGACAGATCACTAATGAGCTCCTTGGTTACCACAGAAATTACCATGGCAACCAATAAGGAATAAAGTGTGGCCAGATTAGAGAACTTGAATATAATTTGATTCTAGTTCAAGTTAGTAATCAGAAATCTGATTGCCTAGCAGAAGATACATGGAGTTTTAGACCAACCTGAATGTCAGTACACAACGAAACTAATTGCATGTGAACTATGCAAAATTGGATTGTGGGTCTCTAATTACGGAGCAACAGCTTGGATGCTGCATCCGCAAAACCAAATAATTATCTATTGTTACATCCTTAAACTCATGCTATGTACCAGGGCCGTGCACAGACATTTGGGGGTGCAGGTACTGAAGCCATGAGAAAGGGCTCACTTAAATGGCATTTATATACAGCATCTCTTGTTGTAGTTACATAATCATTTATTTCAACGCCTATGTGTTTATATAAATAGTCATTAGATAGATAAAAATGGCTGCACCTTGTAAGAAGGTGCCTTATTGATGATTTTTAGAAAAGTACATCTGTGTCTGTTGCTCAGACGTCTCAGACAGACATCTATCAGCAAATCTTTTCCTTCATCTTTAAAAAAAAAAAGTTATTGGGGCTGAATGTATTGTGTACTTTTATTTTCAGTGTGGTTTTTGTACCGATGGACATTTGTTCTCTGAAAAGGTTATGCTTCCGTTTAAAGAAATGAAGAAATACTTCAGTTGTAGCTGCTACCAAAAAAAAAAAAAAAAAAAAAAAAGCAGCAAGCGTCCTAGACATTGTCCATCTTTATTTGATAGCATCTGGAGGTTTATTTGTAGTCCTTCCCTCCTTCTATGTTTGTGTTTTAAGTTGTATGACCACAATTTTACCCTGACATTTCTCCTCAGCAGGCGAGTGAAACAATAACTCAGCTTCGCTGTCACTCACTCAGAGGGACGCTCGGCGAGTAGACCCTCGTGGTTGCGTTTGTTTGGCTCGACTCTGCAGCCACATTCCTCTGCTCACCAGGAGGGTCCGAGAGCTCCAAACAAGTATGGAGAGACTGCGTAGCAGTGTGGTGCTACGGTACCATTTACTCCTGCACACACCCACTGAGTGGGCCTCACGGGCGTTTCTCTGATTGAGAGTGGGTGTTTTAGCCGTTACTGTCCAGTGTTTTCCTCATACGCATCAAATATGCCTCCGCTGTCTTTGTTCCAATGTGCGCTGTGCAATGAAATTCTGGTTCTGATCATCGGGGTAACGTCGAGCCAGAAAACCTCCCAAAACTTTTGAAATAGGAAAAAGGTGTTTATTGTATTCATGCTTGTTTGCGAAGCATCCTGCAAGGAGAGGCTGTATACTGAAGCACAAGCTTCGTTACTGAGCATCTGTTATGGTATATCGCTGTTCTTGCATCATAAATTCAAATTAATTTGTGTGTATTAGGTAAACTGACGAACTATCGGCTGTGTAAGTTGATCCGTGGGAGCGCCCCGGGGTAGTGAAACTGCTTTCCTGTGAAACACTTTGAGACAAAATGTTATTTGTGATTATGCCAATGTTCCAATGCTTTCTCCTTTAAATTTGAGAATTATTTAAATAAAGAACAGCAGATTTGATGTGTTTTTGTGTAGACTTTCTATTGGCCAAGCTTAAGATGCCCGTGATTACTATCAGTAACTGCTGCATGGCGATGACTTTGCTTCAGGCTGCTCTCTTCGTCTCTGTCTCCTCGTCTTTTAGGATGGAGCTCCGCTGAACTTGAGCTTCATCCCCCTGGACATCAAGCTAACCAACTGGGACGACCTGCCGGAGGCCTTCAGCCGGCGCCAGGAAAATCGAATACAGGTCTGCCCTTCCCGCCAGGCTGAGTGTGTGTGTGTGTGTGTGTGTGTCTTGTATGTTCTTTGATATTTATGACTGTGTGTGGGTGTGCATTTGGACTGAAGTGTTTACACCAGGGAACTGTACCTCCTTAATTTCTCATCACTTTAAAAACACTTTAAAGGGAAATTAAACTGGAGTTGACTTTTAGATTTGGCGCTTTTTTTTTTTTTCTCCGTATGTTGATTGATTATAAAGAAAAGAAAATGCAACCAGATAGTGAAACAAAACTCTCCATGTAGTTAAAAGCTCCTTTAAAGATAATTTTGTTTCATATCTCAGTAAGCGGAGATATCTCGTCATTCAGTGACCCATTGAAGATGAAGCACAAGGCAGCGTGGAGATTATTAAACCTACCAGATACGTGCACGTCGGTGCCATGCGAAACTAATGACGCCGCTCATCACAAACAGGAAGAGCAGCGAGCAGGGGATTGAGAACCTGACGGATAGGTGGAGTGTGGACGCCCACTTGGCCTGAGGAGGGAGAGTGAGGGAGGGAGAGGCGGGGTAGGAGCTGGTGGAGAAGGGCGGGTGGCAGTTTAGAGGTTTTGCACAACTAAGGAGACCAGCAGAAGAGAAAGTGCCATTTTATGAGGGTCGTTAAAGGAGACGGATCATCGCCTCAAACGACCCCCACGTATTAAATCCTGCAATCTGCCGCCGCTGTATCACAGCTACTGACAGACGCCCCACCTGTCACGTTGTTTATGTCGGTTTGTAAAACCGAGGCGTGAGTTGCATCCATCCCCTGACCCATCATTTACGCCCCGTTACCCTCCAATTGTCCATCACAATCAATACTAAGCAAGCAGTTTAATCTGGACTGCGACATGGCTTGGACAGGAAGTAGTGATGTGCAAGCACTTCTTCACCCACAGCCTCTAAAGAAACAAACAAACAAGCAGCTTTGAAATGATTCATAGATCATCATAAAAACAGATTTAGAATGACCTCGAATCTACATATTGATCAGGACATGTCAGGGATAGTACTATATTATTCTGGTACTGTAAACACAGTTGTAATACTGTAGTTAATTACATTTTCACAGATCATTTAGAAGGAAAAAATAATGGCAATATGCATTTCTAAAGGTGAAATATGTAAAAAATACCAAAAAATTACTACTTGCAGACCTTATTTTACTATTGTGTTGGGCTGATGGACATGATGCCTGACACCTGATTTGAAACAGTGGAGAGGATTTTAAAACTCCCTGCCAGGATTTTTCACGATTCAGGTATAAAGTGGAAAGGTTGTAAACGGGAAACACGTGCCCAGTAAAGTGTGAAGGTCTTGGGACAGAAAATTCAAAGCAATATGCTTTGGAAATAGAAAATGCAACCTAGAAGAACAGAAAGACAAAGAGGCAGCAGCACTTTTTCATTGGAAATACGGGATTGTATGTTACAGATAAAAACCAGGGGAGATGGCTGTCATTAATTCTACAGTAAATACTGTTTACATCCTCCAACAGCTGTGATTCCTCTCTTCCTCTTCTTTTTTTTATATTGGTGTTACCCATTGGTAAATGCTGTTTTTTAGCCTCGAGTTTGGGATCTGTCCGTCCGCATTGAGAAGTGACCATGTTAGGACAAAAGGGAGCTTTGGGGAGTGATCCTCGCACTGCAATTACACAAAGATCTGAATGCTGGACCGCCTATATGTATTTTTAGATCTTTTTCCATGTGATTTGCTTCGATAAGTCGAATCAAATCGCCCAGCAGATGAGAGCACGATCACCGCTGTTGAGATGCACAGCAGTAAGTCAAAGCTCTCCCAGTTTCCGCCCACACAGTGTCTCACCTCTCACTCCATATGGCCCTGGAAGAATGCCTCACTCCTCCTTACTTCTGATTTTTGACGCTGTGCTCAAAACTGGTGACTTTCAGCTCCACTTTGAAGTTCCAATTTCGCGGTGTCACAAATGTCTGACAGTCTTCCGTCAGTCATCTGAACACGCGAATATGTAGAGCAGGATTTTTATGATCTATCAGCGCTCCGCCATGTTCAGCTTGACTTCTGTTCTTTGCCTCCTGATCTGAATTCAAAGCTCAGCTTTCCTTCCAGTCGCGCCGCGAGAATTACTGGTTATTGCTTTCAATTTCGAGCAGTAAGTGAGAATGATCTGTAATCTTCCAGTGAAGATTCCCCATTATTATACTGTCATCTTTTACATGTCCAAAAATGATAGTTTGATCTTTCTAATTGGTAATAATGTGCAGTGAGGAGCCTTTCCGTGCTGATCAACTGCTAAAGCATCGACAGAAGAAGCCTGAAACTTGAAAAGCTGACTGAGTAATAGTCAGGGTATTCAATTTCACCTTCACGCAAGTTATCTTTTTGCAACAGTGGGCATCATCCATGAAAATAAACACTTCTCAAGTAGAATATTTGTTGGTAAATTGCCCATTAGGCCTCAGTGTGTCGTCTGCTGTTTGCTATATTGCCGTTGGATTTTCTTTCAATACTTGGCTTTGACTGAAAGAAAATACTACTCTCTTTTGATGTGGTGGTTATTTCTTCTATCTGTCTGGAAAAACTATCTCCCTTTGAATTGTCTGGTTTAAGCTGAAAGTGTATTTTTCAAATTGAGAAGTTAAACTATATATATACACATTTATATTATCCAGTGTCCAAACTATCCATATCAGATGAAGATGAAGACGAGGGCTCCAGCGGCTTGGTTATGACTTGAAAACCAACATAAAAAGCGAGGTGTTGTCTCTCCCCACCCCCCTCTTTTTCTTCTTTCTTCTGGTAGGTGCTGAAGTGTGTTCAGGAGTGGAGCGGCCTGGCAGCCATGAAGCAGAAGCTGCTTCGACGCAGCGGCCTGCTCTTCCACAGCCCCACGCTGGGTCTGCAACAGCTGGCCGACGCCCAGCGGCCTCACTCCAGCACCAAGAGGTCAGACGCTAGCTGGAAATAAGTTCTTGAAGGAAACATGCTTTGACTTTCACGGGTATTTCTACTCAGATCAGTGATTTTCTTCTCTTTTCTGTTTTTTTTTCTCAATCATAGCCAATGAAAGATGGGATTCATGGCTCCATGACAACTTTTTACTTTTGCCTTAGATATGTGGCTTTGAACTTGAGTTGTTGAACCAATCTTTAAGAAGCCATCAGCCTGAGGGAATGTTTTAGTTTCTGTATGGAGCAAGTGGTACAGCAGAGCTCAGGTCAGTATCTGAGCTGTCCATACTGACCCACTTTTGGAAACCTTTCTGTTGGGTAATCAAACCAGCGGGGACGCTACAATTAATACTGCAGACCGCTGATCGTTGCTTCGATCTTCAAGCCTTATCTCAAAGCTCGACTTCATCTTGTAAAAGAAAAAAAAGAAGGATTAAAAATACATTGGATGTCTATGTTGTCATTTCTGATCTGAATCACATTTTTCTTGCTAGATTTTAATGAAGGGAGACATTCTCGGCTTCCTGTTATGTGTCCTCTAACTAAAGCCACGTACTGTGAGTGGCATGGTATGCATTTATTTGCATTTCTCCTGTCAGAAATTCGAACACGACCTTCTTTTTGGCATCCTCCTGTTGAAGTACCAAAACCAGCGGTACTGTACTCATACGGTGGAGCTAGAAACACTGCGGTCTGTTGATTGGTCGACACCAGATCATCAACACGCTATAGCTACAGCTATTCATCATATAGACCAGTAGAAATGCAAGTCAGGTAAAGGCTTCCTGCTCCAAGTGTCAACAGAGTTTAAATGTATGTTGTGACATGTGTCTCCCGTAGAGGTTCAGTCAATATTTAGTCCTTCCCATGAGTAAATCCATATTGTACCATTTTACAAGATGCCTCCTTCAGCCAAGATACATTTTGAAATTGTGGAAAGTGAGAGATGAATCAGTTCCCAACATTGTGTTGGATAGAAATAAGCTCTGTGTAAGATTTCACAGAGATGGAAGCAGATTTGTAAATACTAACTGCCCCAGGCGTTGTGTAAGAGCGGTTAGTATCTGTGTGGGTGCTTCAAAGGGTGTAAGCTGAGGAATAATAGAAGATGGGATGAGCACTGCGTGTGTGTACGTCTTATTTTTTTTTCCTCTTTCTTTTTGACTAACTAGCATTGTTGCTGGCACACTAATTACAGCTGGCTTGAATAGAGGCAGGAAGAGTTTGCCAATTACAGGGTAGACTCACGAGTACATGTATGTGTAACTGAGGGAGAGTGTTTCTCAACTGGGGAACACGTTTGGGTGCATGAACCTAATCAAGGTGTGAGTAGGAGGCAATTGGTCTGGCTTGATTTGATACCTGTTTGATTTATCCACTAATCAGAACCAATCAAGCTCCAGCTTTGGCTCAGTGGGGCGATCACAGCTCACCTTTCCCTGCACTGAGACGCTCGGTTTTCAAATACTTCACACTTAATGCGTTTTGCCTGGGTTTCCAACATGGTGGATGCGTTCGTCGTGAGCCACTCATGGTGATTTATGCCGATTGTAGAACAGTCAGGAGGATTTTAATCCAGTTTGCTTCCTGCCTACCTTAACCTGCCATCTTTGTGAAAATTACCACAACATTGGTAACAAATGCTTTATTGCATCCTATAGGGTTCCGTTACAGTCCCTTTTTTGTTCTAACTAACTATAACTGCTAATAATAAGCATCAAATTATAGACAGCATCTGTTACATGCATTTAGTAAACATTTTACATATCATATAAACTTAATATACATCCTCATTAATCATAATATTGTTATATACATACTTTTGGAAGCCCAGCTGCTCTCTGCAGCTCTGAACGAAGGCCGCCAGCGGCCCCGCTGCCACTCCAACCCCGCAGCAGCGCAGCGCAGGTACCGGCAAGAAAAGCAAATCCAAATCGTCTGTTCCAAATCATGTTTGTTGCTGTGGTTTGTCTGCTGCTGTCGCAGCATAGTCGCCTTCTGAAGAACACTTTTAAATTCAGCTGTCAAAAGTATAGGAAGTAATATGAAAGGCATCGTTTGACATTTGGGGAAATGTGCTCGCTCGCTAGCTTCAGCAATATAAATCTATTGTCAGCAGCTGCTGGGAAAATGCACATTTTTCGTAAAGGTTACATAAACAATGTCCTTCTGTTATTGCCACGTCATTTATTTGCATTTTCATGGATAATGCCCTTGTTTTTTAATTGTTGATTGGTAAATCATGAACACAAACTTTATGACTATTACAAAACAGCAGGGAAGTTCAATCCATAAGAATAAAAAATAAATAAAAATAATGGGTACTCTTAGCAGTCCAAATAGTTTTTAAAATGAAGAAACTGTTCCTCATGTTTGAAATCATAGCAGGTTTTTGCTTGACAGTTGTCAGTTTGAACCAGTAAGTCTGCCTGTACTCTTTAAACTGGCAGAAGGAGTATGGACACTGGCAGAAAATGTAATTTAAAAAAAAGGAGGAGGAGTAGGAGTCATCTTAGTGTACAGAATTACTGTCCAGGCTTGAAAAAAGAAAAATGCAAATATATTCCATATCCACACTCTCCCAGAGGCGCACTTGGACCCCAGTTTAGTGTTGGGTATCTCGTTTCATCCAGCCTCTGTGCTGGGACCGTTTGAAGCAAAGGAAGCTCGTGTGTTTGATGGAGACTTACCTTCTTCCTCATCTCCCCACTGCTTCCAGAGAAACTTCTCATCTTTGATGTGTCTCCCACTTTCTGCCTCTTGCCATCCATTTTTCCTCTGTTTATTTCTTTCTGCCTTCCTCCCGTTTCTCTCCCAGAGAAAGCATCGTGGCCAGATGGAAGAAGCGTAAATGCGTGGAGAAGTCACCGCAGAGCTTTGACAGTGACAACACTGTCGCGTTCACATAGCTGGATGTTTCACGGAGGCTCTTATTTCATCAGAATTCAATAAAACAGGAACAAATCATGTAATCGTTCAAGCAAACTTACACTGTTCAGAATCAATATCCTTTACAGTGTAGAAAATCTTTCTTCATAGTTAAGCGGAGCTGAATGAATTTCCATGTCTGTCTTTAAGGAGGTGATCCATTTTTTGATTTTTATTTCAGAGGTGGTAAGCCCGCTGTTAGTGAGCCGAAAGTAAAGTTTCATCAAACTAAGTTCAAGAATTGACAGAAGTGTCAGATTAAAAGCTTGGGAGATGTGTTAATAATTGATCAGCTTGGCATTTAGTCACCAGCTTCATGACCGGAGTTGACTGTCTGTATTAAAAAAAAAAATGGTCTCACAGTCTCACCTTTTTGTTGTGCATTTTTGCTTTGCACATCTTTGAAATCCTATGTTTATTATCTATACCAGTCTCAAAGATAAGTACAGCCTTTTTTTTCCTACCTGCTCATTGCATAAATGTTACACAACAAATTTTTGCAGCAAACTTTATTACACAACCCTTTTTTTTTCTTGCACAGGAATCACAAACTCAAACAAAGTGGTACAAGTAAAATAAATCCAAAACCAAATATAGATAACTTTCAAAAACTACATCTCAAAATTTAAAGTAACCATGAAAAAAAACCCTGTTGTAAGGTTATTATTAATTATCTGCCTTTGCATATTTCTTTTTTTTTCTAGTTTGAGTTAAACACATCAGTAAAATATAACTAAATAAGGATTTGTATTTGTTCTTTTGGAACCAAATAAACTATAAATACTCTGCTTATGGTACTTCCCACATAAAAATGTAGTTTGTTTGATTTTATGAAGAGTTAAGTGAAAATATAGACTTTCAAAAGTGGCAGAAGGCTGAACTTGATAACAGGAGGAGAAGCTGCGAATCTGAACAGTGATCAAAGAAGAAGATTTAACATATAAATGAAGAACAGAGGAACATACTATGAAGCTAGTTCAGCATAACCAGGAGTTCTTCAAAGACAGCTGAACAGAACAAAACTAAAGCCTGAATCGAGATACCTGGGGACTACGATGATCAACTGGATTAGTTAAACCTGGTTTTCTGCTCTCATAGAAAGGCCATTTTATACATTATTTGACCGTTCTTCTGCACAAAATGGACTGATCTTAAATATTTAAGTCACAAAAATAGCAGGTTGTGTGAACAGACAAGAATGAAGTATGTGAAAATGATAGAAATATGATAAAACTGCATTGTCAGTGCCTGTCATTTATGTGCTGTAGCTCTGCAGAAAGCTATTGAACATTCAGCTTGAGGTGAAATATGCTCTGCCTTCATGGTTCCCATAGTAACGTAATGCATAGTTGGTTTGTTGAACTATAACTGCAAAGTGTCTTTGATGCTATAACTTACAGGTCAGTAAGTTTGGATATTTTATGTTTGTTTTTGGATTTTTTTTTATTTTTTTTTTACCTCAGCTGGAAATTTATATCACAGTCTCTTATTCAGCATGATGGAAAAGTAAACTGAAGGAGGAATCAGCAATGCATTCACTAAAGGAGGAATCAGCAATGCATTCACTAAAGTAGGAATCAGCAATGCAGTCACTAAAGGAGGAATCAGCAATGCATTCACGGAAGGAGGAACCAGCAATGCAGTCACTAAAGGAGGAATCAGCAATGCATTCACGGAAGGAGGAACCAGCAATGCATTCACTAAAGGAGGAATCAGCAATGCATTCACCGAAGGAGGAATCAGCAATTAATTTACGGAAGGAGGAATCAGCAATGCATTCACCAAAGGAGGAATCAGTAATGCATTCACGAAAGGAGGAATCAGCAATGCATTCACGGAAGGAGGAATCAGCAATCCATTCACGGAAGGAGGAACCAGCAATGCATTCACTAAAGGAGGAATCAGCAATGCATTCACGGAAGGAGGAACCAGCAATGCATTCACTAAAGGAGGAATCTGCAATGCATTCACGGAAGGAGGAACCAGCAATGCATTCACTAAAGGAGGAATCTGCAATGCATTATGGTTAAATAGGGTAAATGCACAGACTGGCTTTAAAGATGACGGTCGAATTATTGAATTTCTTTCAAAAATCTGACTCATCCGTCAAGCACCGTCAGCATGGTTACAGTTTGACATCTGCATTCATTACTTCTGCCTGATGGCGTTTTAAATATCGTGTCACCATGACTTAATCTAGAACACGGTTGCAAAAAGATTAGGCGGAAGATTTTTACGTGTTATTTAATCTGAGAGTTGAACATAAACCTCTCCGGGACAGGTCATGAGTTCAGCAGAAGCTACCGTGGTATCCTAGACAGATTAAAAGAGCACACTTCTAATTCTTGGCTTTTGACTCAACAAACCTCTCTAACCCGCTTATCTCACTTTGTAGTGTCCACCACCACCACCACCACCCCGCCCCCCAGCCTTCCAAGACCATACATGAATCTAGAGCAGGACACACAATTATGGGATAAAAAAGAAGATTTTAGTTAAAGCAACAGACTAAAATATCTTACATGATGTGAGAACCCATCAACTATAACAGTAGCAGGATGTTAGCGCTGGTGGGGAGAAAAAAAAAAGCTTTTTTTGTTGCTTGGATTTTTACTTGTCGAAGTCGAAAGACTCTGAGTTTCTACAGGGCTAATACTCGTGTTTGACTTGTGACTTACCTGTAAAGAACAGAGGAAAGATAATTGCTCTGTGGAGACCTTTATATCATCTCTCTGTGGAAACTCAATGTTTCCTGGGGGCTTTTGGTGATTGGTCACTCTTCTCTCAAGACCACTAAAATCGTTTTCTCATCCAGAACTAACATCTCTGTGATTTTTTTTCCCTTCTTTTTTTTACTCCTGGCCAGATTGGCATGAATAATTCTGCACAGTTTTCTATTTGCACAGCCAGCATCTGTATCTATTACAAGGGCTATAAAAACCAGTAGCGGGCAGATGGATTAGATTAGATGATTGACGATCCCTATGAGGAAATTAGATTGCAGCAACAATAGTCATGGGATTCAGTAGGGGAGGAAGACAAACAGAATGTAAGCACACTGACAGAATTGCAGAAAAGGGAAGATTTGGAGCTTTTCTTGATGCTAAGCAAGGAAAAGTGATACTGAGGAAATTCACAATTCTGCCAGCTGTTGTTTGCACAGTTACATGGTAAACTTCTAGGATTATCGTGGACCAGAAGAGATGACTGAGATTACTGATATGGTCGAGCGACCTCAAATTATCTTAATACATTTACCTGCTTCTATTGCTGTCGAGAGACAGTCTATGATTCCTCCTGCTTTCCACTATGCCCCCGCGCTCCAGAAGTGAATCAGCTCCCATCATCCATCTCTCTGGTTATGAAACATCTGCAAATTTTTCCATTCCCTCACAGCCCACTTTGTCCCATTTCACAGGTACCTCAGCAGAGATGAGGTGGCTCAGGCCTCCATAAAGAAGGCCAGGGAGGAGGGGGGCAACGTCCGGCTCGTCACCAAGGGAAACTTCTTCATGAAGAGGAGCTCTGCCTCTCCACGAACACCGACTGCCGCAGAGAGGTTGGTTAAAAGGGAAAAATGTGGGTGGATGTTAGGGGCAGGAAAGGTCATGCTGCCCTCAGGTCTTTTAAGTCTTAAATGACATCTTCCTCACTCAAAGCTTTATGCAACTCTTACATATAAAGTCTCATAATTCAAACTTGGTGCTGGTTTATTTGAATACATTAGTGATCTACTGTACAGATGATGATTTGATAACTCGTATCCCGATGAGGTTTAAAAGGTCTGCACAGGAAGGTGGTTTGTCTGATCATACGGTTTCCAGTTTGGGATTTGGTCTATTTTTATTTCCTCTTTCCTCCACTGTCTCCATGGAGATCTGTATGTGCCTTGTGGTCGAGGCACAGAGGCCTGCTGAGTGTGTTAGTACTGTAAATATAGACCATAATACAATCTACCCGTTTAGATGCAGCAGCCAATTCACCCCAGGAGGCAGTATCGCTATGGAAACCTAAAGCAAACACACACACACACAACCTCATACACGTACACACAATACACAACAACTGGTACATACAAAGAATCCACGCCTGAAGGATGCTATTCAGGATTTGTGCTTTTGTTCAACATACAGCTTCATACTGGCTGAAAACATTTGAAGTGTCTTTGAAAAATATGGAGAAATGTTTGGCAAAAGCTAACATCCCTGTGTCAGTTCACACACAATGGCAAGCACGGAGACAAAAAGAAAATCTGACAGTGTGGGCAGGAAACGACGTGGAAAATACTATAATTTTCTGCCTTAAGAAAAAGCTGTATAGCATAGGAGTTAATAAGGGACAACATCAGAGAAATTATTGAGACAAAAGTCTTTTTTTTTTTATATATGTGCAAACTACAGCACATTTTTTTGCCAAATGGTTTGTCGTGGCTTAACTGAGTCTCAAGGCAAGCTGCTCTGAGATGTTCCTTCACTTTAGTTTGACCATTATTTATTTATTTTTCCCGAACACTCATTCATAACTGAGAATTGAATAATATGAAATAAAAAACAGTTCAAAGGTGTTTCAGCTGCACCTGAAGCTTCCAGTCTTATTGTAAATCTGTATTTTCAACTGTTCCTGTTACGTTTAGAGCCGAGAGACTTTCTTGTTTGCTTGATATATTTCTTTTCTTTATGGCTACATGATAAGTCGTTTCCGGAAACCTGTAACTGTGAGGCCTTTTACTGATTTTATGTTCTTCTGCTTCTCTTGTGACAAACAGCAGTAATTTTAAAGATTGTTTTGTTTTGTTTTTTTTTCCAGTTGAATTACACAGCATGCAATTATCACTATGATTAAATCATCATGAATAAGATGCCAACTGGAGAGGAAGAGCATACTGTGCAATAAGCTTAAAATTGTTAAAAAAAAAAAGAAGAAAAAAAAGTAATAATAATAATGATACATTTTTTTTTTTCAGCTGCTTCCATCTGCTGTGTTTTGCATGACCACTGTGTGCTTGGCACCCTCATATAAATTTTTATGGCGATACAACAGGATGTTGTGACTCAGCGACTCAGATCTTTTCCTTCTTTTCGGTCTCCTCGGGTGGGAAGCATCACACGTGAGATGAGGCAGTAAACGTTTGCGATTCTGCACAATTTCCAGGGTTTGAATCATGAGGTTTTAGCTGCGAGGTAATTTCAGCTTTGAATTGCATCTCCTCGCAAGCATTTCTCTGTTAAATTCCTCCAACATTCGCAGTCACAGGAAAACAATTTATTCCAGGGTAAAGTTTTCCCAAAGTACTATGTTCTCACCATTCTTAGTTTGGGCACACCAGTAAATAATCTATTTCTGTCTCTCTTTTTTATCCACTTGACTGTGCTGGCACAGCAGTTGTATCTTTGTACTTCCAATTTTTTTTGGTATCTTCTCAACTTTGAAGTAGTAAGGTTCCTATTATAGAAGCTTGTTTTTCCGTAGAACTCTTTTTCTGTTATTCTCTGGCTCCCCGTGCCTCTTTCTGCCTATCTGAATTGTAAAACCACAGAGAAAGAGTGAGAGAAAAAAAAAGATTTTAGTCCATCTGTCCCCTCCAACATGGCTCGAGCTTCCTGCTGGGATAACATGGCGAACGCCCAGATTTGCTGTCCTCTGCCAAAAGGACACGCAAGCACACTTGAAACGATCTGGAGATGCATTATCATGAACATGAACACACTATGACGGTGTTATACTAAAGATAACGTCTCCCCACTCTAGTAGCACATATAGTTTTATTTATTTATTTTTGCTTGGATGAACACTGATACTGTTTTGCAGATGCTGAAATAACAGAAAGTCACTCGCAGACTGATGCTTTTCCCGTGGGTCAAGGTCGTTTCTCTTTGCATATACTGAAAAAAAAGAACATTAAAAACACTGAAACTGTCTCGGTGCGGGGGATAGATAAAAAAATCAGATGACATGCACGCTCAGCTACTTCTTTTCTGCCTTTTCTGGCATTAGCAGCATTTTTATGTACGACATTTTATAACGAAAGAAAGTCAGTTTCTGGGAGTGCGTGTGAAGTTCTGTCATGTTTTAGATCAGTGGCACATAAATATGAAGTCATGCTGATCGTCTCCTTTTTGCCGTGCAGTGCATTACTTATTCTAAGTTGTTAGTGTGCACCCCAGACATTTATCATCGTTCTTCTTATTATTAACTATTTATTATAATATAATCAGAAACTGTTTTCTCTCTATGTTATAGCCTGCTCATCAGTTGCCTCCATGCTTGTTTTCCACAGGATGTGAATTTCTGCTGCGCGCCACAGGCATCACTCAGGTTATTTGAGTTCAGGTTTTTTGACAAGACCCTTCCAGAAAATAGAAAAAATAGTGAGAGACGGTAACAATTTCATAGATTATGAAGTCAAAAATTCTTACAAAAAAAAAATCCTTGCTTTAGAAACCCACAAATTTGCAAGAAAGCCCTTTCAGATCACAACACAGAGGTGTAATTCCTGCACTCCGTGGGCCTCATTTATGAAACGCTCCTCGCAAGATTTGCACATTATGCTCGTTCTTACTACAAACCTACTCCAGATTCTCAAAGGGCACCTGCAACTCTGGTTCATTTCTAGAGTGCGTGTGCATGGATTGCAAGGTGGTTGAACGCTTATTAAGCCCGTCTGACATCATTACCAATAATGACCAGCTACCTGTGTTCTTGTGTGGACGTGCAATAGTTCCTCCTCTGTCTCGTTCTCTCTTCAGGGAGGTCAGACAGTCCGATGAGCAGCCGTCATCAGAGCCAGGCTATCTGCAGGCTCTAGACAGTAAGGGTGTCCCACTGTGCCTCTCCTGCCAGCAAGCCTGCCCTACCACAGCTGGGGCGTGGGATACTCGGTTCTGCAGCCACAGGTACAGCAAAACTCCTGTGCATCCAGCCTTTGGAACTTTAAGGGATTTGATAACCAGCATTTAATTGAGTTAAGTGTGCCAAAAGCACATATTTATATCAAACAAAAGATTAACAGACTCCTTTTATGCAGTTTTGATTCCTACACAATAGTTGATTTGCTTTAATTGAAGTCAGTTTTCATCCTTAGAAATATGGGACCTTTAAGATAAATCCGGTTGTTTGATTAGACTTTTAGCATTGTTTCTGCTCATTTCTGATTAATCCTACAAGTAGTGGAATGTACTGTCACTCACAGATGTCAGGAGGAGTTCCTGTTGCGCTCCAGCCAGACGTACATGCGCTCCAGAGTGCTGGAGGTGGAGAAGGGCATCTGTCAGCATTGCGGTCTCCACGCCCACGACCTGTTCCTGAAGGTCCGTGACGCCCTGCCGTCCCAACGAAAGGAGATGCTGGAGAACACCTGGCTCGCCCAGCTGTCAATCAAGCAGGTCGGACAAAAGTGAACAACATTGTGAGCCGGGCATGGTCAGATGCTCAACTCTGAAGTCTATATGTTCCACCTCTATGTCTGTGTCCATATGATTGGCTGGTTGGCTGAGAATGATTTGAACACATCCTGTATATCTTCACGTGGAGAAATGGGACTTGATAGCAACGAGCTGTTGGTGTTCAGCCGCTCCGTGTAGTCTCTCCTGTGTCTTCATTGGCATCAGACTGCAAGAACATGAGATGTGAGGGCAGTGAATGAGACATCACATTAAACAGGGACATTGTAATCTGGTTTTACACTTGATTTTTACTGCGTGGAGTAATAGCACACCAAATGATCCACTGCTTTTAATTTTTATTTTAATAGTGTGATGATTCTAAGTCCTGTAAGTCATGGTGACCCTGAAAAGCTTGAATAGCAGGTTGCATTCACACAGACCTTTAGATACCATTAAAACAACGCCAGCCAATATTCAAACTCAGTCGTACCTTAGCTTCCTTTTCTTCATGTGTCACCTGTCTCTTGCAACTCCAGGGGTATCCACGGGAGCTGCAGTTTGCCAGCTGTTGCTCCATATGGAGCCGCACATATCAAAACATGTCCAGCTCTCTCACCCACTGCCAAATTTTCCAATGCATTTTTGAATGCATCCAGATAGAGACCACCTTAGCGCTAAATTAGCGGTTTCCATCTGGAAAAGACACTAACACTGACCAAGAAACAGGAAGCCGAGTTTAAGATGTTAAGATTTTCTTTGGGAGCGATGAGGAGAGTGATGACGAGTGTCTTGGAGAATGAGATGGAGGCATGGTAAATACACTGATAGAGGGATGCTGGAGATGAAGATGCAGATGTTCTCTGCATGTGGTGAAAGAAGATATGCAGTCGGTTGGTGTGATCAAGTCATGTGCTGAAGACTGGGAAGGACGGAATCGGAGGTGATCTGCTGTGGCGACCCCTAAAGGGAGGAGCTGAAAGAAGTAAAAATGCACACAAAATATGCAGACAAGACGAGAGTTTCTTCAAATGTGAGCAAAGTAGGTGACCAAGGAAAGGCATTTTCCTCTTAAAAAAAAGAAGAGAAAAAAAAGTCTCTTTCTTCTCCATTCCACCTACGCTCAAACGCAGAGAAACATACATGCATACACACACCCGTACAAACAACACAAGTGCAGGTTGATCTGCACTCCAAGGGGCCAGCTCCAAGTAAATAGATTGCTGGGCACATTGATTTTTTTTTTTTTACCCTCCTCCCAGTGCCAGGCCTCGACCAGTAAGCCTGTTTGATTTGGTTGGCTGTTATCCTGCAAAGCCACCCCTCTACCCCCTAACCCCCCCCCACTTCACAAACACACACACGCACATCATGCACCTCTTCCCAGTGCCGCCGGCAGCAGCATCAGCGCAGATCGATGCGCTGAGCTTTAGAGGAAACAAACTGAACCACATGATAAGACGCTGTAGTGGTGGAGAAGCTTCGAGATTATAGCTGCAGTCTTTGGTTCATACTGGGGGTTCTGGTGTGTGCGTGTGTGTGTGTGCTGGTCTTTGGGGTCTCTTTCGGTGTATGTGTGTGTATAACGGTATTCTGGAGTGTGCGTTTTTCAGTGTATGCTAAAGCCTGCAGGTGCCTGAGAGCTTCAGTTTGAGTTTTATTTTGTGTGTGTGTGTGTGTGTGTGCGCAGTGCAGGGAGGTGTAGGGTTTAGGCACAAAAGCCGGTTTAATTGACTGAGATGTGCGAGAGTGTGTGTGAAAGAGATATGAACTCTGCCCCCGTGATCAGGCCTGTTCTTTAAATCTGTTGGGATCAATTCCAAAGTCGTCGCCTTAATGTCGGCAGAGTCCTCCTCAAAGCAGGAAAATAGATTTTTGGCCCTAAACGCTTCCCACCAGGCTTCTCTTTCTCTGTTTCCACTTCTCTCCATCCTGTTCAACTCCTTCGCCTGCTTTCACTCAATTTCTCGGTTCCTGAGTTTTCCCTCTCCCTCCTGTTCCTACATCCCAAATGAACTGACAATAAAAAACATGAATTAATGCTGAAAAATAATAATTAGTTGTAAGATTAAAGATGAAATTGTAATGTAACTTTGAAGTATATCATGCCAAATTTAAAACCGCATTTGATTGAAAAAAATGTAGACCCGCCGTCAAACCTTAAATTACTTTTTACCACCGGCCTAAATTGAATTTAATTCAGTTTAACTGAGCTTCGGTGATCAAGTGTTGACTTTAAATTTATAGTGGAGTAGGTTTAACTTTTGAAACTGCTGTCTAATTAAGTTCCTGGAGGTAATTTAGGGGACAGACTCAACTTGATTGTGCTTTATGATGCTGTTGAAGTTCTGCCAAGATAGTGGTTTAGTGAGGAAATTGTTGTCTTGGCAATGGAGGAAAAAAAAAGAAAAAAAATGCAGCTGTGCTACCAAGACTCGAACCAACGATGGCACTGAGGTTTTATGAATCTTTCAAGGGAATAAAGGGGGACCTGTGTCCATATAAGTTCACCGTCTGCTGAACTGTTAGTTTGTCAGTCACAAACCTTCGGACGGGTTCAAACGAAACAAAACGACTGAAATGAAAGGAAGACGTTTACTGAGCTTGACGGACCAACTTTAGGATGCTTTCAGCAGGACATTGGTCCACCACCCGAAGGTCTTGCAGCAGAATCCATCTGCGGGTGGGAAGACTGCAACTTTACGCCCATATTAGGTCACACTTGTGACAGGTTATGCCCCTCGTGGTTTGCTGGGGCAGACGTGGCTGGAGGGAGAGTTCAACTAATGACCTTTCAACCAGCAAATGCAACATTTCTAAAGCTAATTTTAGGAGAGATTATAAAACGAGAAGTTAAAATCCTTGAAATCAACTGTCATCTTGCAGGTAGATTGTAATTTGGTGGCATTCTTTGTGATTTAGGTTGTACTAAAGCTGTAATATAACTGATAATCATTATTTTAAAGAAAATCAACTCCATGTTGGAGTTTCTTTTGTATACTTCTTTTATTACCATTTCTGGGTCCATGCTTTGGCCTTCTGTTGCTTCCTCTTTGGCTCTATCCTTCTGATCGCCTTAGAACTTTCTTTCTAGACTTTGCCTTCATGGGTCTTCCTCCTATTGCTCTGCCCCCCCCCCCAAATGCATGTCAGATTAATTGGTAGCTCTTAACTTGCCTTAGATGTGTGTGCACATCTGGTAGCCTGTCTCTATGATGGACTGGAAATGTGTCCAAGGTGTGTTGCCCTGCGTGCGAAGCTGATAGATTGATGAGCGCCTCGCCGTCCTTAGGAATTAGCACATCTCCAAGGTTCCAGCTAAACTGAACGATCAAGTCTTTCCATTTGCATCGAGGAAACTCTTTTGCTAAGTTTGCTTGAAAAGTGTAATAAACCACCCACTCCCAGCCTCCTCCCAAAGCTGTCACAAAAAGTTAAGTAATTTAGGAGCATGTATCTCACTGTAGCATGCTATTCCCTGGGGCATTTTTAACCTAATTTCTATGTTCTTCATGAGGCAGGCTTGCATGCGCTGCCTGATTAAGCTCCCCTGCATCTGCCCATTATGTAGGTCATTTAGGTGATTTATACGGCTGCACCTGAAACGTGGAGCAGTGATGGATCGCAGAGGGTCAGAGTTCACTGTCATTGATTTGATGCAGATATTGTTCTCGGCACCTGCTCTTTTCAACTCCTCCCATTCATCTCAACATCTCATCTTTTTAAGCCTGGAAAAGAAAAAAGTCTTTTTTTTTTTTACCCCCCTGCAGCCCGCTTTCATTATTTCCTAGATTTTTACCATTTGTGTGCTTTGTTGTGAGTCCTTTATTTCCTTATATTATGAAGTTGAATGGGAAAGTGTCCTTGTGCAGAGATTAGTTTAATATGAATTGTGTGTTTGTGTGTGTGTTTGTGCGGTAAAGTAATAATTTAGGTCACCCTCATACACAGGGACAGACAGAGCTTTACTAAAGATGTAAAATCAGTTCAGAAAAAATGACCTTTTAGCATAGATGGATGGTTCGGGGAAGCAGTGCAATCACAGGTTGTTTTTAGCAATTTAGAGTAGCAGCAGATAACATCTAAGAGCATCCGGTGTCCTGGGAGGCTCATGTTCTGGCTGTTTTTTTTTTGTTTTAGCTGAATGAGATGATCCGATCTCCCGTCGAAGGAGATTTCTGGCAGGTCGACCACATCCGGCCGGTCTACAGCGGAGGAGGACAGTGCTCCCTGGACAACCTGCAGACGCTCTGCACCGTCTGCCACAAAGCCGTACGTGCACGCTCCGCATCGCCGCACCTGTAACAACCGCAACTGCAGTTTTCAAAGCCAAAGGGCTTGAGGGGAAAAAGCAATTTGTCTGACATTTAAGGTTCGGCAGTTGGGCCTCTTCTTCATCGCAGTGTCGAAAGAAAATCTCATCACTCACGTGGAGAATCACGTATGGTGGCAGTAATGTGATACATGATCAAACACATTGATCAAAAGTCATATCATTCCCCTCAAAGCTATATATTCTCTGTAATAAAATCACAAGATTTGGCCATGTGACATCTTGATAGATAGCGTTTGTTAGGAAAGCCTGTGTCTGTCCTCAGAGCATTTTTCTTTCTTGAACTTCTTCACTTCATATTTCATGAATGCAGAAAATCTGCAGCTTACAAACAGGGGGGTTTAAAAATAAAGCACTGCTTTCATTGTAGCCAAAAATGTGCTTTGCTTTCACACTAGAAAGCATTTTATTCAGAGTGGGTGTCAGTTTGGAAGGAAATGCTTCGTATGGAGACGAACGTAAACTGATGTGGAGAACTGGGCTGTCTGATAAGGAGATCCTTTACTGTTTATGCCACCGCTCAGACACTTAAATATAGAGATGCTAAATACATTGATCTCAGTTTTCTCTTTAGCTCCGGCTGCAGATTTAACCTCTCTTATGTCATGTTTCATTTTTCTTCACAGCGGACGGCTCAGCAAGCCAAAGATCGGAGCCAGATGAGAAAGAGCGCTGCCGCCTCCAAGGTTGCATCAGACATCAGCAGGTTCTTCATCAGGAAATGAAAAGACGTAACATTTTAGTGGAGTCGATGCAGACGTAAAGAATTTTCTTTTCAATCAAGTTGTTAATCGGGATAAAGGCATATGAATCTGACCCATCTGCCTCGCTTTCTGATGATGTCATTGGCGTTGTTCTGGTCCTCATTACAGCAGAAGATGCAGCTGAAGAGACTTGCCTACAAAATTAAACCAAAAAAAAAAAGAAAAAGAAACGGTGACAACTGCATCAAATGCAAATTCAGCCAACTCCACAGTCGTCCCCAAACAGTCACGGGTGCAGCCGGTTTGATTTATGACGGCCCGTTTGTGCTCAAGGCTGAAGTGGAGCAGGTTGCTTGGAGAAATGCTGCTATTTTAAGATTTTTTGCAAACTTGGTAGAAAGAGAAGAAGAAGAAGGTGAGATGAAAGGGGGCTGTGTGCAGGAGCAAACCAGGTGTCCTCAACGGTGCACCTCAGCACGTGGCGTCTTGTAAATCGTCTTCTCTGATGGACGGATGAGTGCTCCTGAGTTCAATAAAATGGTATTTCATCTTTTTTTTGTTGTTTTTGTTGTCATATTGTGTTCCTGTGGTGCCTTTAGCGCAGTTTGGAATGTAAATACAGCACAAAGTTGGACGCTCTGAGAAGCTGGCGTATCATTTCATCGCCTGAAGTCAGGAACATTATTGTCCATGTATTGCATCCTCTTCAGCTGTGCTTGATGATCTGAGCAGAGGGAATGTGCATGGGCTATGTTTAGAGACACAGAGAGCAGAGTTACTATGGAAACAAGGCTTCAGGTTCAGCCACGTCGGGAATATTGAATCTTTTTCTTTTTTTGTGAGTTACACAATGAGCCAGACATCAGAAACTCCAATCAATACCAGCAAGCTCCTGAGAAAATGAGGCCTTCACATTCCTCCACAGCACAATTTTACTTCCTCTGTTAGCGCTGCGGCTCCATCATTGACTCTGCAGATGTCACCGTGTCACAGTTTGTCTGTCTGTCAGCCGTGTCAAACTCCTAACTCAGCGATTTCTGCCATCGCCGGAAAGTTTTAGATTTTTCTGACAACCTCAACTTCCCTCGGCCTATCAGTGCGGAGCTACACTGTCTAAAAAACTCGCACGTAGGTGTGTGTGTGTGTATTTTTCCCTACGGCTGCTCCAGGTCTCCACTTAATAAGACCGTTGTTCCTCTCCTGTCCAAACCGACAAGCTCGGTGAGTAATGAACATCTCCTATGCAGCCCTCCAACAACAGCAGGTTTCAGTGTCAGTCCCTGTCAGCAGCCAATGACTCTGATCTGCTGTTTTATTACACCCAAAAAGTCTGTGTGTGTGTGTGTGTGTGTGTGGCAGAGTGAGAGTAAGTAGTGAGAATATAGCTCAGTGTGTTTTTTGCAGGGGAAAAGTCTATATTGGACGGAGGGAGGAAGTTTTATATAAGTGCGTGTTTGTCAGACGAGGCCATAATGAGGCAGCGCCTCAATGAAGACGCTTCGTGTTCCTCCCAGATGGCCTGCTGGGTAAAGAGCAACGCTGCATCCACGTGACACTATTTACACTGAAAAACAGCCCAAAGGAGAAGCATCGCTCCCGCAGGTAACGACTGCAATAAAGACGGACTCAAACACAGACGGACGGTCAACGAGGTTCACCTGTTTGCCGTCTAACACGCCGATCCTTCCAAATCCAAACTCTTCCATCACGTAAAATCAACACCTCTGCTCCAGAAGCTCCAACCGCAGAGACTCGTCCTCGGGTTTCATAGCAACAACACACACGGCGCGCGGTGAATGTCACACAGATAAAATTAGCGACGGCAATATCTGGTGGAAATAACTATATGTAATTAGAAAGTCACAAAGAGAAGACAGTAGAGAAATTCAACAGTGGGAGCAAATGGAGCTGAAATGAAGGAAGTACAGAACAGAGACAGCAGTGAGCGCCTCATCCACTTCAGGTGACATTGGAATTTAAAGGAATACACCCCCCAAAAAGTGACAAATATCCCAGTATTGTTTATAGGAAAAGTATTGGATCCACTTTGTCACATGTTGGCTGCAATTTCAATTTCAATTCAATTTCACCGTTTTCACACCAGAAGATTTATAAAAGCATATTTCCTCATTTCGGCTCTAATTTTTGTTCAGTACATAATGATGCAGTGTAGTGTGTATTATGATGTTTATCTGAGGTTATAAGTACTTAATTTTAAGATCTCACAAGAGCCAGATGATTTTTTTTTTTAAATCATGTCCTGATATGTCAAACCCTAAAAAAAAGGTGTAGACATTTGCATTAAATGCTTAGTGATCCATCCAAAGAGAAATGGGACAGGATAGGCTCCAGCAGAGTAGAAAGAAGCTGATGAAGGTGAAGATGGTTATGTTTGGTTACCTGGGTGATGCCTGGACTCAAAGTCCGTCCAGTCAGGGTTGCACCTCGTTTAGCGTATTTGTTCTTGCAGCTTGCTGTTTGCTTGAAACTACTCTGTCTAATGACAGCTTGAAGAAGTCAGAACTAAGTCAGAAGCACACAGTTTTTATTAGCTTTGATCAGAAAGCATCAATGAGGAAAAAGTTTCAGGCCTTACTGGAGCTCCTAGAGGGATCCACAGCAAACTGGGAAATGGATTAATGTAACTCCATTCCATGGGAACATAATAAATTACATATATCACACACAAAAAAACAGTTGTGATTTTATTAAGTCTTTTTCCTGCCAAATGAACATTATTTTAAGCTCTTGTTATTCAAGTTAAGGCTTTGTTGAAAACATGCAGATCCCTCATATTTTAATCATAATTTGCATTCTGACAGCCAGGCCTTATATCTGGCCCCGTTCCACTAGTGTTCCATTTCAACCTTGCCTACCCCCATAATCTACTTTGGCCCTTTCAGCTGAAGGAAACGCTTCTACAAACCCAATCTAGTGTGACAGGTGTGATGGAAAAGGGCCAATAAAAGCCTGCACGGCACGCTGCGTGCCTCCGCCAGCTCTCCAATCCGTGGCTGAATCCTGCTGTGGTTTGATTCCTGGCTGCCACGGTCTCCGCTGTGATCCCTCTGTGTCTGTGACCCTCCCTGCCCTTCAGCGAGGAAAAGGAAACAAGACACAAGGGAGGCCTCGCCCTGCCGCTCGCCGTCAGGAACAAGAAGCAGCCAGAATGGCCCTCATATTCTTTCTCTTGGTGGAATGTTGAACAAATCAAGCTCCAAGTCAGACCTGCAGGTTTGTGGTTCAGCATGGAGAACGCTTGCTCCACCCATCATGCCTAATAGCCCTCCAGAGCCTCCGCTTAGGATGCAACTCTTGGCATTAAACAGCCGCAGCCCATGAGAGGCTTTTGTCTTTATTGTCATATTATCTCCTGGGATGGTGATGAGATGATTAATCATTTCCTGCTGCAGCCTCACGTTTGCAGAAGGCATGGAGAGCTCACCAGAGCACAACACCCTGGGTGGAAGAAAACAGTGTTATGGCCCAGGTAATTGGTAGAGGACCATCACTCATAAGCAATTTAATTAATCTCATTAAAACACCCTCTCTGGCTACGCTGAGATGTTTCTCGCCGACCGCCGCAGCAGAAGGCATTTTCCAAAATGGACTTATCCATCCTGATGAGTGTCATGTACACAGATGATATCCCAAAAGAGGCTGCAGCTGGAGAAAGCAGCAGAAAAATCGATGCAACAATTGCTTGAAAACCTCTGCTGGTTATTTTCAAATGTCGTTGGTCCTGGTAGGAGACGTGCGGTGGTAAAAGGATGCTTTCTCATTGCTCAGCTGGAGATGGCTTTTGTCAAGTCCAAATTCTATTTATACAAGATGGCTCCCTGTTTGCCTCCCAAGATGCATGGCATGCTGCGGATTAAGACCAAAAACGCAATCAATTCACCCAGCAGGAGATCAGAGGAAACAGATAAGATTCTCAGCATAATTCATACAGTTCCCAATCTGGCTAGGATTAATGTTTGTCTTGGCTGAAGCTTCTTCTTTTTCTTACGTGGGAGCTGGTGTGGGGTTAAATTGGCACTTCATGTGGCCTATTACAATCTACTTTTGTTTTGAAGAGCCCCTGGGAGGCCTTGGACCACATTGTTCTACAAAGCATTTGAAGTAAATGCAATTTAGGGATGATGTAATCTCATCTATATTTTAGCATCATTCAGACAGTATCTTGCTTTGCTTTGCAGCAGGTTTTGTGTCAGCACAAAATTCTTGATGTAATGGGTCATATAAATGCACAGACATTTATATATATACAATTATGCAATATAGACTTCTGCAGCTCATGCTTTTAAATGCAACATGCAATCACAGAGTTCAGTGGACACTTGACATCAGACGAAGACAGCCACAGTAGGTGACAGAATTACCGTTTCCTTTTTTCATGCGAGCCGTGTTTCAGATGATTGGGGTTAAAAATGGAAAGCTGAACAAAACGCCCTCCAACTCTCTTTTCATGAGCCTTAAAAGACATCTTTTCATCTCTCATTTCATTTGGCAGCCATTGATCAGCCATCTTTCACAGATTGCCTCCAGACATCTATTCAGCTGCTCCGTCGCTACTCAGCATGCCTCCATTTCATAGGCCTTAATAGCAAGGTCTTCCTGTTGTGCTTAGATTAAAACCTGGATTCAATCACTTAACACCCCCCCACACACACACACACACAAATAAATTCCAAGGAAATGGTCTTTGTTGATATTAGAGAAAAGTGAATCAACCTCTGAGAAAGTTACACAGAGCACAGTGGTGCAAAACTGGGTAGGTTTTCAAATTTGGGGAGGAAACGGCAGTTGTCTTGGCTCATCTAGTAATATTAGGACTTTTCTTTTTCAGCACGAGCCAGAAAAAGGTCATGTCAGTTTTGTGACAAGACTGACAGGTCTTGGGCATCATTACTGGGACTTGGAAGGTCTGTGTAAGCACCTTTGGTCACCTCAGGAGAAAAGATCCCCATTGCGTTGCCGCCGGCCTAATGAGCACAGTCAGCCTTGAGTCTAATGAGGAGAGGGCGTCGCAACTGTCTTCCATCAGCCCTCTGCTCCATCAGTACAGCATCCCATAATACGTTGAACACGTAGTTTGAGTAGCTGAACAGCGGTGGATGTCTTGTCACACATCAATGCAGCAGCTACGGACTCGGAGAGGGGATCTGCCAGCATGTCCTTGTCACAGGACCGCTGAAGTCATTGTGGATAGATCCGTAGACACTTGTATTTCCAACCCGGTTCTGAAAAAGTTGGGAAGTTGTGTAAAAATTTAGGTATGACCAGAATGCAATGATTTACAAACCACAGAAGCCAATATTTAATTCACGGTAGCACACAGAAATCATATCAGATGTTTATACTGAGGAAATGTACCATCCGAAGAAATGAGGTCATTTTGAATTTTATGGCAGCAACATGTCTCAGGAAAGTTGACGTTGACATGTTTACCACTATATTTCACCCATCCTTGGAAGGGAATGTTGTCCTAAATAGAGGTGTTTTTGAACTGGATGTTATCAGGTTGTCCTCTGTAATGTTGTTTAAGTTTTTCAGGGTAGTAAATTCCTAGTTCCACCAATACTACTCCTGACCACATGGGGGCAACATGTCACAAACATTCATGTGTCACAACAATGTGCACCTCTAGCAGGACAAAGTGGTATTACAGTGTGCCAGAACTTCCCCACTCCTCACTCAAAAGAAGAGGTTTGTATGCCCTCATGTGGTCTGAAGTGGTATTGTTACATAAAGTGGCTTTAAATTTTTCCTTTGAAGTGTCTTTTCTGTTTGCAGGTTAGTGCATTTACCACACCCGCTTCTTTCACCTGATGTTCCATTTGTTAATATTTGTTCTACATGTTTGGGTCTTTAGTAATATATTACTCTGGATTTCAGTTGCAAAAGTAGCTTCCATGTCCACTTTTGGCCCTTTTCCATTAGTACTACTACTACTTCTACTCGACTCGGCTTGACTCTACTCTGCTTTAAGGGTTTTCCACTAGGTCATAGTACCGGCTAGTACCTCCTTTTTCACGCCTACTTGGCTGGGGTTCTTACACCCCTGAGTCGGGCTAAAAATGCAACGTCACCAGGATGCAGGCCACTGATTGGCCAGAGTTATCATGTCACTGATGAGTCTTGAGAACAACTGCTTCACAACCGCCATATTTAAATATCTCGGCAACAGCGACTGCAATTTACTTTACCTTTACAACTTTACCATTACAACTAAACTTTGATGCTTTGAAAATGGCAAGTAAGCCTTCTCCGTGGTGCAACAAGGACGCCTCGACGTCCTCCATTGTTGTTGCCGCATTGGTGACCAGAGTTGTTGCATATAAAGACATCACCGCTTTTCAGGCCCCCTTACCATGGAGGCCCCGCCCACATTGAGGTGGAACTGAACTGTAATGGAAAACGACTGCGACCGAGGTGAGTAGAGCCGAGCCGAGTAGGTACTAGTGGAAAAGGACCAATAGACTATAGACTTTAGCGTGTATTGGCTTCATAGATTTGTTTTGGTAGTGACTGGGATTCCTGCCACTCAACACCAACACAAGATCAACACCTTGTATCCATAATTATAAAACTAAATAAAATAAAAATAAAAGTTCCTTTCCCAACATTTGGGACTGGTTTGAAGTTTAACTTTACTCTGAGGGTGTTAGGTGGGATTATTTTGGTCGTACTTTGGAGGGTTGTTCAGCATTTGGCATAAATTCTCGAGCCCTCCGTAGTTAGCAACTCTGTCCAATAAAATTGGCAAGGGAGGGGGGGGGGCGTCTTTTCTTAGCAGCAAACACAATTGTTCACAAGCTCCAAAGCTACATTGGAATTTAAATTTCAACTTTCAGCCAAGGATGTGATGTAAGACACCGTGAGACTTTCCCGCAATCATTAGCAAAAAGCTAGGCCTGCGAACACAACAAAGAGAAGCTTATGGACTGAAACACAAACGTGCAATTTCCCTCCTTCCTCTGTGATATCCTCAAGAAACGACACTGAAATAAATTCCAAGATTAACTGAAAAAAACAAACCAAACATTTAGCTCATATTTGCATCATGCAAATGCTGCGGAACAGTTGAATGAAAAGCGTGCAACCAGTCTGTCATCAGTCGCGGCTCACATATGCAAATCTGACTTCATCCTCACGCAAAACCAATTATACCTGTGTCACAAATGTCCGCGGAAATGTATTGACAAGTACTTCCACATTTAGCTGTTGGAGTGGGTTGCATTTGGCCACTCAACCGTGGACATCTTCACACCCACACCACTTTTTTTATTTTTTTTTTATGTTCTATAGTCAGTAATGCCAGATACTGTGTGAGTGGGCTTGTGCAAAAAAGGGGGGAAAGTTGCTCATAACAACATTCACCATCAGCCCACGTAGAATTATTCTATGTGGTGATATAAATCTTACTTAATTATGTGATAGCGGGCAGGTTTGCCAGCTGCGATGAAAGGAGTGAGGTGGTCAGAAATACCCGGAGACGATGGACGGGTAAATACACAGGAGGACTGGAAGGACGAGTCAGGGCTGTGCCAGTGTTTATTTAAGTCCACACCAACAGATACCAGTAACTTTTCCTTTTTTTTTTAAAGCAGTTTTGAGCACATGATGTCCTAGATTTCTATCTGCTGTATTAGTTACTGGGAGGCAGCTCTGCTAGCAGCAAATAACACATCAGATCTGGTGTTTCCCATCTACAGAGGCTCATCCCTTCTGTCATCTAGGAAAAATGTTATCAGGTAGAGTTTAGTGTGACCAAATATCTGTGTGTGAAGAGGGAAAATAAATGTTGTTAGTCCTGCTGCTACAGAAACAAGTTTAGGCAGGAGCCAGGGAGGGTGGAAAGTTTTTTTTTTTTTTTAATTTTCTTCAAAAACAATAGCATTTTTTCCATTTCTGACTGTTTTACGTTTTTGTTTTGTTTCAATATCCTATTAATAGTTATTGAGGGCGTCGAGGAAGCAGGTGACCCGCGTACGGAGACCTCCGTCCTCATTGCAGCCGACCCAGGTTTAGTCTTAACTCTGAAAATAACACATCCGGAGTTGCAGGGTACACAGACCCAGATCAGAGTAGAAAGTAGGTTCCTCTTCATCAACTCTCCAGGTCTTTCTTCCTAACTCATACTTCATGTGCACCAATACAAACCCTCACCCTGTCAGTAATTGCTCGAAACAACATTTATTATGGTCTGGCTCCCTGTACTCGGTTTTGTTTTCTAGTTTATGGAGTTTTTCCAACTGTACTCACAAAGATGTGTAGCCAGCAGGTAGGGAGGGGATATTCACTCTCTATAACAAAATATGTATATATTTGTGTGAGAAATTTCATAAAACTGCTTACCCTACCTTTAAAGGCGTCACCAGATTTATGAGCTTTTGCATGTATGCTAATGAGATATTTTTGTCTTTGTTTTATTACTCCTAAAACAAAGTCTGACATCTAACAGATCCATCAGGTTCCTAGATTGTATTTCCAGTTTCATTGTGACATTTACTCCTCCATAATTGATCTCTGCTAAAAGCGGTTCTTTATACATCCCCTCAGTCACTACAGACCAATTGCATCTCCGTAAATGTAAGCATGGATGTTTGGCACAAAGATCCCGCGTTTGAATCTCCTTTCTGTCTGGAGTTTGCTGGTTGTTGTCATGTCTGTGCCTGCAGTTTGCTTCTTCAGTTCATTGCCTTCTCTGGTAGCTACTGGTGCATCCATGCTAAGACCCCTAACTCCCCCCTTACTGACATTCAGAAATTTTATTCTTGAAATGTCCTTAATTCTTCTTTTTTTCCGGTGTCAGTCTCACCCGTTCAAATATGGATGCATTAATGTCAATCTTGTTACTTTTTTTTTTTTTTTTAACTAATAATTGCCTCCAACTGTCCTGAAATTCAGCATTGCTTGTTATTTCTTCATGGCATCCACTGAGATTTGACTTTAACACATCTCTGAGTACTGTTGCTATTAGACAACCAAATTTAAAAGGTTTTTGATCATAGTTGGATCTTACTTTTGCTTTACAGAAAAAGACAATACCACCGGTGCTCAACCTGTAATCAAACAAACTCAGAAGGAGAGCAAAAGTAAAGATGAATTATTCTGTGTTGGAATATTGTATTTAAGAACTCCAGACAAGCAAGTATGACTTATAAGTTCTTTTTAATGTTATGTGTATATATACAGACTATAAATACGTGTGCTGAAATGAGTGACTGAGTCTTTGTGAAATTAATGAGCAGCTGGTTCAAAGAAAAAATAAGATAATAAGGGAGACGCGCTGCAGGAATGATCCTGCAGCAGGTGCATCTTCTGGATATTTCTTTCAGACACACATGGAGGATTAACTGTATTACACCCACAAATGCACACAGAGACGCATGAATCACTGCCTCTCACACACATACCTTTGTTGTTAAAGACATGTTGATGGAAAATTATGGATGCTTCAGCAGCAATACACTTTTTCATTATGTCAGTGTCAGTGCTGTTATGTTTGACTCAGCATTACAGTGTGATACGCAAAGAAGGAAACGCTTGTCAGGCACGGCAAGCATAAAACTATATTTAAGCAGTTATGGAATCGAGATACTGTACTGTTATCGCATCTTTAAACCAGAGTTACTATTTTCATCTGTGCTTCTGCACCTTAAAATATACGTAAATAAAGCCTTGGAAAAACACCCCCACTGCTTCACCGTACCGCTGCAAACAGATTTCTATGCTCTGCCGACCCAAATCCGGGTTTGGAAAGCCTCAACTCCCACCTTCCAGTTCAGCTTTCTCAATAACCAACTCATCCACCTCCTCATACTCCTACTCACCCTCATAATCCATAACGTTTTTTTTTTTTCTTCTTTTCTCGCTGTTGATGACACCTCCGTTGAGTACAGGAAGTTCTAGGATGTTACCAGCTCACTCAGAGTTTTTTATTTTTTTTAAAGAATCTGACCATCTCTCCACAGCAGTGATATACCTTCTGCCACATAAGTTTCCAGAAGTTCATTGCTGCTTTTATATAATCTTTTTTCAGTCTACATTTCAGTCGACCTTGCACGCTGCAAGAAACAGGAGATGTTTTAACATTGTGACCACCAGCCATTTTTAGATATTTTGAAAGCTCTGACCTCAATAAATTTCCACTCGAACCCTTTTTCCTTGTTTTTTTTTTTTGTTTGTTTGTTTGGATTTCTTTTTTTCTTTTTTTTGGGGGGGGGGGTTCACAACACTAAATTCACTGTATATCCAACCTCCAGGTGGACATTAAAGTTTATTTAAGTTTACTTAGCAAAAAAAGTTAATCAAGTGTATGTTTTTGTGAAGTTTTTTCGACCCAAA
>JBAMYA010000012.1:5902522-5923564 GCA_037176975.1 Arrhamphus sclerolepis
CCCCCCCCCCCCCCCCCCCCCCCCCCCCCCCCCCCCCCCCCCCCCCCCCCCCCCCCCCCCCCCCCCCCCCACAACACTAAATTCACTGTATATCCAACCTCCAGATGGACATTAAAGTTTATTTAAGTTTACTTAGCAAACAAAGTTAATCAAGTGTATGTTTTTGTGAAGTTTTTTCGACCCATCACAAGCCTCACTTTTCTGTGACTAGTAACTGTTGGCATGGAAACCAAGCCTTTTAAGCAGAGAGACGTAGGTAAATTGGATTAAACAAAATTACTACTCTGAGAGACTTAAGCAAGTAGCTCGACAGAGGTCAAGCTATGGTCAACCTGAAATGTCTCTCCTATCATCTGTCTATGCCTCAATCTGTGTCAAGTTGTTTTAAAAGTTGAACATGTGCGTTAAAGATTAAGCTGTGACATTTAAGGTGACTCCTTGGGAGAAATATCCTGCCTCTTTCGTGCTAAATTCTGTGAAGGACGCATGTATTTCCATTATGTTAAAAGGTAGCATAAGGGATCACATTAGATCAGGAATATTAGGCTGTAAAAGGAATATTGAAAAAGAAAATCGTGTGAAGTCCAGTTATTGAGGTCATTGATTCTGTGGGGAAAAAAAAGCAGGTGTCAAACAGGTGACCCGTATTTAAGGACAAAGGCAGCAAAAGCTTTTTTCCATTTTGAAAGTCTGAATAAAATAGGTTGTTCCAGACATTGTTCAGATGAACAGTGTATTTTGATTAAAAGGTTGAGTGGAGAAAATGATAGGCTGCTCCACTAAAATCATCTTAAATGCTTCAAAATAACAACCAAAACCAGAGAGACCTGGAAAAAAGCAGAAAAGAAATGAACATTTAAATGGAAAAAAACATTCAGAATTGCAAAGACTCAGCTAATGATCAGCTCCAGGGTGATCAAAGATGATCTAAAGTTACCTGGTGAGTACTGGGACTACTAGAAGACGTCTATGTGAAGCCAAGATATCAACAAGAAGACCCCACAAAGTTGGTGGAGTAAGTATCATGATATGGGGATGCTTCTCATACCGTTATGTCAGGTGTTATTAATCCCACACCAGGGGTCTTGAGTCAGTTTTAGTGCATCAAAATACTTGGAGAGGTCATTTTGTCTTCTGTTAAAGAGGAAATGTTCTTGAAATGGATGTTTCAAAAGGACGATGACCCCAAACACACCAGTCAGCAGCAGCATCTTGGTTCTAGGAACTATGAAATCTCGCCCAGTGGTCCTGGACTGTAATACCTGTTCACAGGTGCCAGAACCTGGTTGACTCCATGAACACAGATGTGAAGCAGTTCTCAGAAACAGTTTATACAAATAAATATTAATTTGGGAATGACAAATCTTTCAGTTTATACAGTTTGGAAAGAAAAATACAGGCCCTGCTATTGTTTTAAACGGCCTAATATTCTTCCTTTCTGTAAAATAAACAGTACTAACAAATTTGGATTATTTTCCTTCATGTTTTTATTTGGACTAGAATGTCCAACGTTTCCATGTGTTTGGAAATAAAAAACTTTTCTTTTTTAAACGCACTGCTATTATTTTGAACTGTAGATTGAGAGTGGCCACACATGAGAGCTGGTCTTGCCTCTCAGCAAAACCAAAATTAACAAAAAAAACAAACACCTGAAACAATTTCCTCATCGTTCATTGATCAAAAGTCAAAATCTGAAGGAACTCAAGACATTTAGCCTATCTTTTACTTTTTTGTTATATTACTTCTCTGCTCTTTAATTGTGCATTGAAACAAGGAAATGCGTGTAATTATTTCCATTAACGTTATTACCAATTCTTTAAGTTGCAGAGGCACTGATGACAAAAAAAACAAAAAACTAGCAGAGTATAAGCTGAGCCATTAGGAGGAAAATAATTATTAGGGGAAGTATTTTCTTGGTGCTGTGATTGCAGGGTCATTATGCTCTCCCTAATGAAACAAACCAGCAGAGAGCCTCCATCTCGGCTGTAGCCGTTATCATCACCCTTCCGAGAATATAAAAAGGAAAACACTTCAGCAGCAGGCTAATTAAAACCAGAGAGGTCTGGATGAGGAGGCCAAACAACCCACACAGGTGGCGAGTACATTGCTGCGCGTGTGTGTGTGTGTGTGAGAGAGAGAGAGGTACTGCAGCATCATGTTTATGCATGTCTGTAGAAGAGTGGGTGTGAGTGTGTGCGAGGAAGCAATTCATGTTGTTGTTGTTTTTTTTTCTTTCTTTTTTTTTAATTGTTAATATTTGTGGGTGTGTGAGGCCGTGGAGGACCGTGCCGAGTGTGTGTGTGTGTGTGTGTGTGCTCCAGAGGCGCATCGCGCATCTCTCCAGCGGCCTCCCATCTCTGCTGTCGGGGAGGACGCGGCTTTCATGTGACAGGACCCCGCTCAAATAGGCCATCGGTGCTCCGTAATTAGTTCAAATGTCGAAGCCGGTGAATTATTGATGACTGGGGACGAGTAGAGGAGGACATTTCACATCAACTCTGCGTGTATGCGTGTTTTTTTTATTTATTTATTTATTTATTTCAGTTGCCTCTTTTTAAAGGACAGCTGGTGCTTTGAGGTTCCCTCCACGGACATGAATCTCTGGTGGAGAGGAAGCACTTACACGGATAAACTGGGGTAGTAAATGGAAATAATTAGAAAGTTTAAATGAAATAATGTGGTGTTTCATGGTGGATTCCTGAAGCTTGTACTTTTTGTTGCCTTGTGAAAACACACCTCAGTGGCTGGACTCAAAATGTAAACCACACCATGAAGACAGAGGCTAATTTATACTCCTGCCAATCACTGGGTGTAATTGCACTTGCATGGTATAATAGCGGCTCAGGACTAGTCATTTTCTCCCTCCGGCTCTACCTCAGGTACTTAGAGGGGTTTCCATCAGCTCCTGATTTTTCGAGAGAGACCTCTCAGACAGCTATGACAATGGACTTTCAATAGCTTATAATTATGCCACTTTCCTGCACAATTTCCTGGGCATCATTTGCATTAAGGCTCATATGAGCGCAAGCGCGCCACACGCTGCTCTGAAAAGGCCCCTTTGACCAACTCCACGGATGAAATTACCAAGCGCTGTGAAAGCACCAGAAAACGTCTCTGACCCCCCCTGCCGTTCGACATCTACCCGAATCTGTTAATTGGATGGATCTGGTCCAAAGTTTGCGGCACCGTGAGCTGTGCTGTTGAAGATTGTTGTGATGACAACGTGTGCACAGAGGCACCTCGGATCCCTGCATCCTCTTTTTTTCTTTCTTTCAAGGTTATTCAATACTGCATCTTGTTGGCTTTTTCTTTTTTAAATTCCTCTAAATGATGCTGAATGTTCTGTTGATCTGCCCCAGCTGGCACTAAGGGCCAAAGGTAATACTGCCATCTAGTGGCTGTTAGACATTAAAGCAGCTACTCCTTCTTGCACATGTATTGCCACCTCTGAGAAGATTGTCTTCTTTTACATTTATTTGTGTATATGTCCCTGCAGCCACAAATAATTCCTGAAGCAGCTGGATAACATCAAAAAGGCCATGATTGAGCAAGAAAATATTTTTTATGGTAATTTTTGATAAGCCTCAGCTGTTGAAAGAACCCTAATTATAAATGTGGCATTTGTGTGTGGGACCCATATACAATACGTGCCTTGTAATTAGGAAGCTTGGACGGCGTTTTCCTTTCAGATTGCTCTTAATTCTGGGATTTGTTGCTCACAAAGGCAGCTCTGGTATCTGTTCTCTGCGGATTTTCGAGCAGTAGGTGTCACTTATTCAGTCGGTGAGGTTGCTGAAAATAAATCATCACCCTCCCACCAGTATGCAAGTATGTCCAGATGGTTGAGTTTTCACTGACGTGCTCCTGCTGAATTTCCCCATTGTCTTCCACACTAAAATTAGAAGGCAATACTTGGTGAAAACGCTGCGTCTGCTCAGATGGAGCTGGTTAATTATCAAGAACAGGATTTATGTGCCACCCACAAATGAACCGTTGAGGCTGTGTGGTCTGTGGGGAGGGGGTCGAGTGCAAAGCTAACCCCAAAGAAACAAAATGAAAGTCCAAATGGCAGCTTTTTCTTTTTAATAAAAGCAAACAGGAAATATTTTTAATTTAATATTAAAAATTCAGTTTCACTTTAACATTCTGTTTAAGGCTAAGCTGCAGATGAAACCTGGTCGTTTAAGGTCATCATTAACCAATGAATCTGCTGCATTTAAAGAGACAAACAGCAAGCTGCAACCATTTTGATGAGAATTTGTTTTGGCGGCATTGGACAAATGATTGTTTTATCTTCAAATGCAGCGAGGGCTTAAAATTCAGCGCAGAATAAATCCCATGTTATGAGACTCAGATTAAACCATCTGCATGACTTGGCAGTTCTTTTTATTTCTGCCTGATATATGTGGGTTGAAAGCCTAAATTACAGGCTTAAACATTTTCCTTTCTGGTGCGATGTTTTTGTCAAAAAAAAGAGAAGAAAAAACAACATAAAACTTGACAGCGAGTCAAAGGCGTTCCAAATGTTCTGTTTTTGATTTCATAACATGAGCTGAGGTTTTAAGACTGCTCAGATTTGCTAGAGCAGAGAGCTCTGCATAGGTGGAAGGCTGGAAATGAAAATCTTGACTTCCAAAGATACACGAAGAGGGAAGAAAAGAAAAAGAAGAAGCAATTTTGAGGGTATCTTTGAAATGACCTCATCAGAACAGTGTATAAGCAACTAAATGCACCCAAATGTACTTTATCTGATGATACAGACCTGTAGAAAAGTGGTGATTTTGATAGTTTGATAATCTGAGGCATTTGTGGTAATACAATGCCAAGGAAGAAAGACATCAGTGGCAATCTCTGAGAAGAAATTTTTTTCTATCCATCTGGGAAGTGCTTTGTAGTTATTTACAAATAACCCTCATTTAGTGCAGAAAAAGTATATATATTACTGCTCTTCCAGAAACTGATGTTGTGTCAAGTTTACCCAGCATTCAACTGCACAATCTTCAGACAAACTCCAAACTCCCCCCCCAGGCATCTGTTTGCATGTTAATTTAGTACAATTATAAATAAGAATTCTCAAGTTTGGCTTGTTTAGAAAGTTTGCCAAACTACAGCAACACAGCAGTACAGTCTAGGTCTGCAGAGATGCATCTGAACAAACTCACAAGACTCCCCGAACGACGACTTTCAGACATGCGAGACCACATATAATGTGGGACACGTGCAGCCACGCTGGCCTCAGTTTCCTCGTCACTGATGTGATGTTAGATGGAGGAGGGAGCTTCAGTGGAAGAGAGGTGCCCTTCTTTTCGGTTGAAAACCCCATCTTCCCCCTGAATGCCGCTGTGAATCGACCCATCAGACCATGCCTTGCCATCCCCATGACAACCGATTTCACCTGTTGTGCCTCCCTGTAATGCCAATCCACACGGCACCCATTTCACTCCCATGATGACTCTGTTACGACCTCTCAAGGCTGCGGAACAAACCATTACATCATTTCCACCTCCTGTGCCAGTCATACAGAGCAGCGGGATGGACTATAAGTCTCACCAGGTCTGACCAGATAATCATCATTATTGACATTATGTCCTGAAAAAGACAAAAAAATGAAAAAAGAATGGAAAGGAATTGTAGTTTCTTCTTTCACGAGACTGTAGCTACATAACCTGGTTCAAAGATTTAAGTGTGCACCCATGGCTCATTTGATAAACTCAGACATGTGGTCCAGTTCCTGCAACAGAAGCTGTAAATACAAGTCCAAGTCACTGATTTGTTTTTTTTTTCTTCTGGCTTTCATGAATTTTGTATCTTAGAACATGTTAAGTAGCTAGTGGGACTTTAAATTAGGAACCTATGGGCATGAGGCTTCTGTTTGCGCTATTGTGTCAAAGTCAAATAACCCGTAAACTAAATTAAGGCAGTGATGGAGTACATCCGGAGGGAGCTGTTGAGGTGCATTAGTTTACAGCTCTCACATCAGCCAATTTTCTCAGGATAGGCCGTGTTCGCTTTACAGTAGTCAGAAATTGTATCCCACAACCCCCTAAAAAGTTGTCAGATGTAGAAAATGAAAATAAACGACATGGTGATCCTTACTTTTGTCATCCTGCGACACATACAAACAAAAAAAGTATGAGCAATTAAGCTTTTATTACCATTTAATGCTTTTATTCCTCCTCACATCACTTAAGAATGTGATGTGAAGCGCATCAGGTGTTGTTTTGTCCTATTCTTCTTAATCATAATCTCAATTTTGGGTTCAAAATTCTCCACATCCTCACCTCCAGGACTGCAGGCAGGCCAATCTTTTCTCTCTCTCTCTGTTTTTTTTTTTTCCCTCAGCACTTTCTTTTGTAAAGTGTGCACAAAGGGCCTTTCCATCTTTCTATTTTCTTGTTGAAAAATGCATGGACCTCCCTGGAAAAGATGTCATCTTGAAGGCAGCACAAAAGAATAAATTACCAAAGCCAAGGGCACAGAGACAACCCCACACCACCACCGGAGCCGGGCGTCTGGACTTAGCACCGATAACAGTCTGGATTGTACCTTTCGTCTCCAGTTCAGTGCACACAATGTCCATTTCCTCAAATAAAAATATACATTTAAAAAAAAAGTCTGGAATTGAGAATACTGCTTGTCGACAAGGTTAATGTAAGGCTTCCTTTTGCATGGAAGTTTGTGAATATGACTTGAAAAAAAAAACATTTTTAAGAAATGGATTTGAAAGGATGGACATGCTTCTCTGCCTCCACGGTTGAGCATCAGAGGGAACTTTGACGGTTCTCTTCGGGTCGGTTGGTCCTCGTGTTGGACCATATTCTCAGATCATGGAGAGGATGAGGCAGTCTGCTGGTCTGGTCTTCATGTTTTCTGCAAAACTGAAGTTTTATGAGTGGAAGTACTTCAGGAGGATGGAGTGCCAGGAGCATTTATAGGACTGGTAGGACTGTAGATATGACATTTTCCTTAGTGATATTTATAAAGTTGAGACAAAAGCACAGAGCCAGATGGCTGCCTTTCCTTTTGTTTGCATTCCAAATACATGTTCTGCTCCTATTACGGGCTGGTCGAGCTTAAGGAAAGCTTTAGCTACTCCATTTGCAGATTCTCTTCATGTTTTTTTTGTTCTCCATCAAGACACTGGACACAAAAAAGGCACATCCTTACAGATTTATGGACTGCTTCTTCACAAAGCTCAATTGTTATGTCACTTTGGTCGGAAGCGTCAGCATGACCCCCCCCCCCCCAAAAAAAAAACAACTCTTCATGAACTGAAAATAAAAAACTGAAAATCACTTTTACATCTGTTTATTTGGGATCCCATTACATAATCAAGGTTAAGTTCATCAATACAGTCTGCTTTGGATCTCATGATACAATGAAGTCTGGACTGAAGCAATAAACCAAATGTTTACTTGACATCTACAGTCCTATAAACAATCATTTTAGAGATGTGTATTTTAATAACATTTATCATACTGAATAGCGATTGACTAGGTACAATCACAAGGCCGTTTTTGCAATTTTAGTTTCTATATCTTAAATGCAGTCTTACAGATGCAATGTTCACTTCTCTTTTTTTTTTTTTTTTTTTTTTTTATTGTATACTGAGTCTGCGCATTATATTCAGGCGCAGCCCTGGTAATCCAAATACAAACCAGTTTGATTGGAACTATTGATGCACTCTTTAAGAAGTAAGCAGATTCCCAAGTCAGACACCAAAGTTCTGTCATCTTCAACAAACGGGAGATGATACACCCCCACAGATACAGGCAATAAAACCAAGCAGGAGATTTGCTTTTTAATCAAAGAGTTCAAAACCTGAGATTTTTTTTTTGTTTGTTTGTTTTTTTTAGTGAAACAAAAATGTTTTAATTTAAAATAGGTGTAAACAGTGACAATGGCTGCAAAGAAGAGTTCTATCTTCCCTTTTGTGACTGAAAACATGCACATTTAAAACGAAAAAAAAAAAAAAAAAAAAAAATCAATGTCTGCTTGCATTAAAAGAACATTTAAAGTAACTTGTCTTCCAGTCACATTTTTAAAAGTTATTATATATGTTTTGTTTTTGCGTGTGCGCTGAGGAAATAGCACACAGCTCAATGTGTTTAATTTTACATTTGATAGTTTGATAAGAATCACCAATAATCAGTGTGTAGACATGACTGAGGATAATGCAGAACTGAGATAACTTAAGACAAATAAATTCACTTTTTAAAATTCTATAAAATATGACAATATCTTATCCTACACACCACTGCCGACTCAAGTTACAAGTTCATACCTTGGGCACTTAATAGTGAGTCCAGCATGTCGAAAGTGTTTTTGTAGTCGGTGTGTTGGCCGTTGGACATGAGCACACCGTTTGTTCCGTCGTGGCCGTGGTGCTCCATCATCCTCTGGCTGCCGTCCGAATAGTGAGAAGAGCTCAGGCCTCCTTTAGAGGACCTGCTGCTCTTGGATGAGTGGTGGTGGTGGTGGTGGTTGTCAGCGTCAGAATGTGGCCTCTTGCGAGACGAGCTGGAAAAGCTGCCGTCGCTAGAGTGGCTGCTGGGAGCTCGGGCAGATAAGGAGACATTGTCCATCGTCCCCCTTCCGTTGCCGCTGACAGAAGACGAGTGTGAATGACCGTGTTTCGAGTGGCGGTGGCTTTTGTGCTTGTCTTTGCCGGACAGAGTCCCACTCTGCTCCGAGCCGCCGTGGCGCTCGGATGAAACTTTGATTCGCATCTTGAGCTCCTCGCTCATGGCGGAGCTGTTTTCAGTGTAGGACGCAGGGAGCCGAGGCTTCTTAGAGCTGGCCTTCTCCCTCCTGCTGTCGCCTGACTGGCCGGACTGCTGCGGCTGGGAGCGTTTCTTGTGGTGGTGAGAAGTGACAGCTGGAGAAGCGTACACGTCTGCGCCCAGCTCATCCTTCATGCCGTTCTGCAAGGCCAGCTCTGCTGCGTGTTTCTCTCTGTATTTTTCCAGAGTCAAGACTTTCTGTGCGCGGGAAAAAGCAGCAGCGTTCAGACTAAGCTGCTGGTGATCGCTACTCGATCCACCAGCAGCTTTGTGTTTGTGTTTTACCAGTGTTAAGTCTGAGTGGAGGGGCTGGGAGAACTGGTCATAGCCACAAGTCTTTGACTGATCACTGAGTGGCTGGTACAAGGCGTAGGGGGCCGCGATGCTATTCAGACTGGGCATGTCTGAAGAGTCTGATACTGAGGTGGAGGGGAAGAATGAGTTAGTGACACCAGGTAGGCCCTCCAAGGACGAGCCCTGGAAAGTACCGTCCACAGTTGTGCTTTCTGTCTTTGGTTTCTTAGCTGCTTGAGTTGCCTAAAAAAGAAAAAAGAAAATAACGTTTTTGGGTATTGCATCGTGGAAAACATACTGGACAAGTCGAGCTTCATGTCCTGTACTGTCCACATCTGGCTGAAAAGAAGATTCATGACATTACCCTCCAGTTTCTTATCCTCTTCAGCTTGCTGGGCGTCCTCTCCAAGATCCGAAGAAACTCGTGAGTGAGCTCTGAAATCAAAATCAAATTAGCCTGTCGTACTCGTTTGACACAAAATCCTGTCTTATAAAATTACAGACGGGACTGATCTGATCCGGGATCAGCATAGCAAAGCCCGCACTCAACTTTTAATAACATAATAGAATAATCAACAAGCTGCTGTGAGATTTTCCTCTTACCGTCCAGCAGCTGTAGCGTCACAGTCCGGTCCACATACTCCCACCAGTGTTTCTCGTCTGTAGACACCGGGATCTCCCAGTTGGACCACTTGCACGCCAGGTGGATGCAAACACATGCAACGACTGTGGGTCTGTACTGCAGGCAGAAGGTGGTGAGGTGCAAACTGCAGGAAGAGACAAGAAACAAATACAAACATACGTTCATCAACTCGGGATTTAATACCAACAAATAACTAAATAACTCACAGTTTACGATGATTCAAAACAACACTTTAAGAGTTAAACTAAAACCAGTACAGATATTTCGTGATTGTATACACCACCTTACCTTTTTAAGCTAGAAGACCTAAGAAAACATTAGGACATGCTCCTAGATGTCTGATTGGAGGCATACATACATCTCAACAGAACAACATAAATGTAGATAAGCTGACTTGCACGAGGCGTTTTGATTTTTTTGATTTTAATGTGAACAACAGAGAAGTGTTTCTCAATCTCAGTGGGACATAACTGTAATCTGAAACTCAAAGCAATCCTTGTATATAACTATCCATCAATTGAGCAATTTTAATTGCTTGATCACTGCATTTCACAACAAAAACAAACAAAAAATAGAAGAAGAAAACAAAAACAAAGAAACAAACAAACAAAAAAAAACTAAATGGAAATTCCCAGACTGAGAAACACTGAGGTTGCTGGACTCAGGTCCCTTATACACCAAACCCACCCACCCTTTTCGATATGGCGCACGGAAAGATGTCCGTATCGATGCTTAAACAAATCACTCTATGGGTTTAAGGGACATTAACTTATTTTTTAATGCACTCTCAATACTAAACTGAATCGTGGCTTTTTTTTTTAGTTTATACATTTCAAAATAACTGAACAAGAAACACATTGGACAAAGGCGGCTTAATAAACTTTTGTTTTTTTTAAATATTACTACATAATGCAGACTACTGATCTCCCCTGTACAGTGAAGTTACGTCCTCTTGCAGAGGTGTTCATTGTAGCTGGCAAACAAAAAAAAAAAAATCATCACAGGGTTCAGGTGGTTTTAGCTCAGATGCTGAGGAGACCCACATGAAAGGCCCGTCATGTCAGTTTGGTGTACAAGAGATCTTTTAAGTCCTCTGTCATTAATTACCCCTGCACACTGAATCCCAAACTACACTGCAAACTTCATCTGGAAAATTCAGACAAAAGCGTGTAAAAGTGGCAACGAAACTAAAAAAAACAATAATAATAATCAAGGCCCTTAATTACCATTTGTTTGTGTCTGAGGGATCATCAGACTGAAACTCAGATCCAATGCAAATGGCCGCAAAATAAGAACGTATGTAAATAAGGTCCATGATGTTTTCTACGTTGGCGTATGTAAAAGTTAAGCTCCAATTTATCTTAGTACTTAGAAACAAGCGCATGTACAAAGTTAACCGTGTAGCTGATGTTCTGCTGCTTCACGTACAGCATCACAGGAGATGCTGTCGTATGAAGAGCCAAGCAGTCCTCGTTACACACCCCATTTGCCTTTACACCTGGGAGCGATAAAGGTAATTCTGTAATAGCAATAACTTTCCCAATGAGACAGCAAAGTGTGAGAAAATCTCACAAGTAGCAAAAAGTTCTAAACAATCTGCATAGAGTGATTAAAGCTTGATTTACTACTCATGGTGGTAATAAAATTAGTATAAATAAGGCCATTGCAAATGCTGTAATGTAAAAGATGGAAACTTTAAAGCCAACACTATAAAACAATAGTGTGATTTATGGTTCTGCGTAGGAACGGTGCATGAAGCCCACATACGGTGGGCCTTCGTCGTAGTTGGTGTTTTTACGCCATTGTTGTTTATGTCGCTCTGCAATTACACCACCAGGTGCTAGGTCGCAGTGCAGATTAACTTACTGCACTTTAAATTTACTGACATTACAGTAATTCATGTTTCTACGTGGCTCGAAAATGATAAAGCAATAGTAGCGACAAGAAACGTATAGATTCACAACTGACCACTACATTGAACATATGTCATAAGTCAACTTTACTGTCAGTGTAATGTATAAGTACTCCTTAATGAAATTAAGACTCAGCATCCAATACGAAGTGTGAAAACAATCATTTAAGAGGCACAAAGTGCAGAATCTAAATGTAGAGTATATGTGTAATTGTTTACAGTATATACATGGATTTATACTGTTATTTGTATAGCCTGTTGTGTTTAATGATGTCTGTTAGCAGGCTGACATAAAACATATCCAATATCATACACATGCGTTTGGAAACTTTTTTTGTTTTGCAAATTTTTAAACACCATACTTCATCTAAAAAATACAAAACAGTAAGTTTGCAGTATAGTTTGGTGTTTCATTGTTAGCTCCTCTGAGGTAGAGAGTATACAAAAAAAAATGTACAAAAAAAAAAAGAAAAAAAAAAAGGAACTGAACAATACTTACCAAGAAACTCTATAAGTTTAAGAATCTTTAGTGGCAATCTATATTCAGGCTACCATTTCAGTGTTTTTGTTTAGACATGTGCACTCTGTACCGAACAACCTTGAGAGGCAAACAGCACCACTACACTCCACATAGTGCATTCAACCCCTATGTGCCAAAACAGAGCCCTTGTACAATACACCGCACAGCAGCCTGGCCGGTACTTCCCGACACTGGGGGTTCCCAGGATCCAAGCGCAGACAGGGCGTTGGACACAGGGAGGGGGACCCTGCAGGACTGGAAGCTATAGTGTGCCATTACAGTGCAATAATGGGAACAGGATAATAACCTGTTGGTAGCCATGAAATAGGAAGTCTGAGCCAAATCCCTGCTTGCTGCAAAAGAAAAAGAAGATGCGCTTTAGATTTCTTTGGACAACACCATCGTGCATCCATGAGATCTTAATTACACATTCACATAGATGAAAATGGGTAGAAAGAGTGCTAAAAGGTCAGTTTGGGAAAGAAAAAAAAGGAACAGCACATCCATTACAAACTACTGAAAGAGAATATGATTTGCAAATAAAAGCTTATAAAAAGGCAATACCTCGCACTAGCTGAGAACATCTCACAACATCTGTGTGAGGATGATCAACTGTTATTTCAAAACCTGCAATTAAAAAGTCAAATGAAGGCGATTAGTCAGTAGCACAATAAAATGTCAAAAGAAACATCACGAGCCAGACACCGAGGATTACATTTAATTAGAAAGGGAACTAAAAGAAATCTCAAAAACTTTCTTTCAAATATTTGAAAAGGCAAGCATAAAACCAGCGTCAACATGCGCATGTGGAGCTGGAAGTGAAATTGTCATTTGCAAATACAGCCTCTATGGAATTCATGACGTATTGTGGAAACTGGTACAGAACAAAATTAAAGACAGTATATGCAGTAGTGCTCACCTAGTGTTTGCAGCACTATTGTTTCCAGTGCTACAAGCTCTTGTGAGTGCAGCTGGAAAGCCTGAAAAAAAGGAGACAAAGCATCAAAAAATTTAAAATGTGCATCCAACAACCAAAATAAAATGACTCAATGGCTCTTGTTCAGTGCAAAATCTACATTCAGCATCATTTTATGTACTTTAGTTAAAGTGGGGGCAATTACAAACTAGCAAAAACAAAAATCCTGAGACAGTATCCCAAACTAGATTAGACAAAATGCACTTCCTCTTGATTAGCAGAGTTGGAGCTCCAAATGTACACACACATCCGTTTGCAGACTAACTGCATTGCTGTGTGTTACGTTACCAATACAGACCGTCAGCTTTACGCTCATGACTTAGCAAATTTTTATTGCACCTTTCACAGATTAAAAAAAAGTAAATTGAGACTACTGATTTGATTTTTAAAGATGATAATGTGCAATGTTGTTTAGTTTTCTTTGAGTCAAAAAATTCGCAACTGCAGTTAAAGTGAAGGAAAGCTCAATTTAAACGCACAATCGAAAAATAAATCTTATGCTAAAAACAAGTTTGGCATCTCTTTCATCAGAACAGATAATCAAAATAATCATAAGTTGCAGCCTTACTAAAGCGCATTACCAAGATCACAATATAATGCAGCAAGATGGAAGGTACCACAACACTTTCTAAAAGGGCTTAAATACTAATATTCTAAAATATTCATGGAACAATGTTCTCCCAATTGTACCCAGTTGGTTTTTTAGATACTCAACCAAGCAATCCTGAAAATGTTCACGAACTCACGCCCTTAAATACATAAACCCAAGCCAAGTATCAGACGTTCTCTTACTTCTGCAGCTCTCCAACTCAACAGCGTTAACTTATTTGGAATGAGTGAATAAAAACTTGCAGGTAAATGTGTCTGCTCTGTTTCCTTCTGCGCCTCTGGCATGGTGTCACGCCCATTAAGACGTGACCAGAAAGCTGCTGGGAACTCTCTGATGTTGCTCCTACATACACAACCTGTCTCCCCATTTTCAACTCTTTTTGTTGAAAAATCCAAATTTTCTCCTTTTCAGAAAGTGGCAGTTACATATACACACGGAGAAGCAGGAAAAGGTAGAAAGACACTACTAACAAACAGGGATAATGAACGTTTGTTTGAATTTTACTGAAAGTGAAAAATGTTTGTGCTGCATTTATATCATCAAAGTAGGGCATTTAAGTAGAAGCATGAAATTGCAATTTCTTTGAAAGAAAAGCTAACAACAGGGATCCATATACCACAACAAAAAATGTACGCAAGGCACAGTTTATGATGTGGTCATCAGAAAAAGATGTCCTCTTCTATGTCTTTCTGTGACACTTGGTCTCTGTTGCAACCTGCTGATGACACTGTAACGCTAAAGCTTAGTGGCAACTTCCCTCTGAGAACATCCTTGTAATGGTTTATGTGTCATCTTAGTCTCATGATGTCAAAATGTAAACAGCACGATGAAGAGGACGGTTTGAATTTAAATCGCACTGAACCAAAACATTTAGTAGTTGATCCACTGACCAACTGGACTACTGAGATATTGCGGAGTGTAAATCACATAGACCCAAGGCAAAGATGTGGTACACCTATCCCTTCATGGCTGATGTGATCCTGGTAATGTGGTTGCACGGCCTCCCTGGAGAGGAGATGTGAGGCACTGATTTGACATGAGGATTGGGAAGAAATGCAGAAGAATGTTAATGAGCTGAACCTCACAAGAAATTCCAGGCTATGTTCTGATAATTTTGATAATGAAAAGATCAGCACTGACGGCTACACAAGTGGTGACCCTGTCTACTTTTGCTTAGAAAAAGATTCATGCCTGCGCAGCCCTGGATGAGTGTGAGTGCTGAGTGGTACTCAGGACGCCTCTATTATCCACCTGCAAACTTTATGATGCATTTTAGGTACGTTCTGAAGCCTCCCTGATGGCTTAGTGGTAGAGCTTTCGCCTACAGCGTGGGTGGCATCTCCCGTAAAGCCTGTGTCCTGTTTTTGGTGCATTCTGAAATCTCAACCAAAGGCAGAGCATCCCTAGCTTTTTGTGAGTTGTGTATTCTGAACAGAAGAGCGTACAGTTTACTTACAGTGCTTTTAGTGTCTAGGGCAGGCTCTTGTGGGTTAATGAAAGCATGAGCGATTTTAATGACGTGCTCCAGCTTCCTGGGCTGCTCTTCAACTTTAGCTGCCAGGAACAACGTGGTCTGGGAAATAATCTATTGAGAATAACAGAAAAAAAACAAAAAACAACATTTATACAACACGCAACAACACACAGTGTTATGAGCCAAAACTGCAGATTTACTTACGTTTCTGTGGAATTTGGTGAAGGAGTGGATCATATAAAATCTATGCATATAAACTATAGCGGTATTGATAATCAGTTGAGACCTGAACACATGATTAAGGACAATAAAAAAGGATGACAAACAGTGAATCCACCAAATAGTTAAACTTATTGATTAGAAACCGTTGGATATTCGGCGTTAAGGTAGCAAATGATAGGTTATGACCACGTGAAAACCTACAGTTAACATCGAGCCTTAATATGAGGTTTTTTTCCCCTCTGTGATTTCTAATATCGTAAGAAGTTTTGAACACGGACACATGAAAACAGCCAGAAAGCGTTTATCGTGATAAACAGGAGACACGACGCTAACAATAGAGTCTGCAATGTAAAGAGGCTAAACAATAGCCGACAGAGTCGGCGGTCCCAGACGGACCAGGCTGGATATAAACAACCACTACGCCCTTGTGGACGTCTCGTTTTGTCATAGATGACTTTAGGAGCGATATCAACAAACTAAAGTGCTTAAATAGGGTTTAAATGTGAGGAAAAAACAAGTTTCGGCATCCATGCTAACAGCAGCTAGCCCGGCTCGGCTCAGAAAGGATACACGTTGAGTCTCTGGCCGATATCCTGGATCAGGTTGGCGGCCTGCTGCCTGTAGGAGAGCTCCCTGTCGGCCTCTATCCCGCAGCGTCGAGACGGCGTGTTTTCGAGCTGCTCCCGGGTAAAGAGCCATTTCGTGGAGGGTCCCCGGTGCACCGCCATTACGCTCCCACGGCCAAGCCCGACGGCGTTAGCATCGGGACGAGGGCGCCGGAAAGACGGAGCGGAAAAAAAGCAAGAAAACCGGTAAACCTTTTTTTGAACAGCGCCACTAGTGGTCGGCTGTACACGCTTTTTTCCCCCCTGACTGTCTGTATTTTTTATCATTTCAGGTCCAAACAAATTACACTCATTAATACGTATTGGTAGTCTTATTTAAGTCTTTAAGTGTTTGTACTTGTGGGTTCAAAGAATCTGTATTTTGTTTTCTTTCGATTTTTCGATGTTTTTTCCCCAATGTTTCAGGATCTGAAATACCTGGATTGGCCACTAGAGGTCAGACATGTACGTGAAATATATATATTGCCTCGTCAGTCTGGGAAAGCCTTTTTTTGTTACACATTTTGGACTGATATAACTGTACAAACTATAACAATCTCACATAAATGTTAAAGTAGTGTAGAGAATGATCATGATTTAAACAACTCGACTTTATGATAAAAGTCACAAATTTTGTGAAATTTGAGTTTTAATAACAATAATTCACTGTTGTTGTTTTTTTTGGGGTTTTTTTTCCATTTTACAACAGAGTCCAGGAAGTGGGAATTATGACTACATAGGTGGTTGAGAAAACAAAGAATGACTGGGCCTTTAATGGTAGTCATGGTGATGTGGCCCAGGATTAGAGTCCTGCCTTAAGACCACGAAGAAGACCAGACCAGACTAGATGGGGGGGGTGATAAGATATTTTCTTTTGAAGAACTTGAACAGCACATCATCAAGTTTTCTTTTGAAAAAGCACAAAAATGCCAGTAAATCCTAGTGGCCCAAAACAAAACTTGCATACGTGTGTGCACATTCTTCTATCAAGTTTTTATTTATTTATTTTTTAATAAATTAGACTTTTTGTGTGAAAAGTGACTTGTGCAACTTTCAGGCCTTGTTTTGCACATACATGAGTACCCAGAGAAACGTATCAAGCCTTCAAATGGTATAATTATACAATGACCACAGTGACAACTCAGGAACGTTGGATCTTTTTCATTTTATTTCATCAACATGTTTATGGTCTCTTTCTTACTTTTTTCTATTTGTCATTTCTGATCTTGTTTTTCAGAAAAATTCAAGTCTCCCAGTGAGTCTGACCAATGGTATCGATTCTGGACTCTCTACATTTATGGGTTTGTGTTCTTTTATACCTCTGTGTTTTTGTGCACTTGAGGTCCTGTTATCGTGTCTATGTGCTTTTTTCTTTTTTTCTTTTAATGCATCTCATGTGATCTCCTTTGCCGATAAACATCTGCAGACACAAATAAATGAAGATGATGTTAGGGGCTGCATTTCAGCAAATGGAACTGGTGGATTTTGTCATGATTAATGGTATCCTCAGTGCTATTATCATCTTTTTTTAATGACTCACCTTTCTTTAACACAAGACCCATCTATCCATCATCTATACCCGCTTTGTGCTGTGTAGGGTCACGGTAGTCTGCTGGAGCCTATCCCAGCTCACTTTGGGCAAAAGGCAGGGGTACACCCTGGACAGGTTGCCAGTCCATTGCAGGGCCTACAAGACCCATATCAGACTGATACATAATCTTCAGTGTTGCAGTTCCTGCATGAAGCGATACCCTCCACTAAAGGGAAGCAGAGAGTAAGACTGAAGCTAAAGCTCAGGAGCATTTATCTCCAAATCTTGCTGCCACTGATATTTTTTGAGTTTAATATTTTTTTTCAGAAGGAAGAAATAAGCTCATTAGGCGTTCATCCTAAGTATTACTGTCTTTCACATACAGAGCATGTATTTGGTATTCCAGAAACATGATGCCAAACTTATTTTGAAAGCAAATATACAAGAAAAAAAATTACCCAATAACCTATTAGAACTGTTGTCATGTGATTCTCCATAGCAACCAGCACTGCTCCCAACGTGTAATGAATTATTATTTAAAAAAAAAAAAAAAGTCCTTCACTGTTGAATTAGGATTGAACAATCGTCAGACCTGTTTGTAAGTGAGACAGAGAGTAAAAGTGTGTAAAATTAATTTCTCCTCACTTATAATTATTACTGGTTGTATCTTTAACGAGCAGTTCGCCAGGTGTGTCGCGGACCCGTTTTTTCTACATTCTCAATCCACATGGGACAGATGTTTTCCTCGCGGACGCAGAGCGCGCGGCGCGTCAACGTCAGTAGAAGTTCCGCGCGCAGGCTGCGCGAGACGCGCTGTCGTAAACTCCACCGAGAGTTGTAATTAGAGACCAGGTGTGGCTGTTTCACGTCGTCGCGAGTCGGAGACCCTCGCGACTATTTTATCTGCTGCCTGTCCTGACTGTGCGCAACATCTTTCATCGGGTTTGTAAACTTATAAAAGCTACCACTTCCGGTTGAAACCTTCAAAATAAATCGCTGGTATATTTCTGTCCTTAAAGCTTATTATGTCAAATTAGTTAACCGTTTTACTAGATTTGTTGAAAGTCCATACACGAGTTTAGAAAATTTCAATTTAATTTAACAACTTTTCTCTTTACACATAGTGACTCTTAGTAAAGTAGGGCTGGGATTTCAAGTGTGGGGTATTAACCATGGGACACACTTGAAAAAAGTCTGTAATATTTTTCAAAAATATTTTTCCATGGACAGAAAAAAATGAAAATAGTTACCTCAGCTACTTAATGTTGTTTTAGTACCCATTAAAGTCCAAAAAACAAATAAATAAATGAGGCTACAGTACCAAAACTCAATTTCAACCTCTTTTCCCAGCTTTGCAGTACAATAATAGCTATAATAATGTATAAAAAATAAGTGTTTTTGAATTGATTTTTTTTTTTAATTGAATGATGTAATAGAAAGAGTGACACAAAGTTTACATAAGTTTGCACAGGTGGTGCCACTTCGCTCTCTGACATGATGTCTGTTGAGCAGCTATTTCACCATCAACAGTTGCAGTTTTGAAGGAGTCACAATTTTTTTTACAAAAATGTGTAAAAACATGCAATTCTACAAAAGATGGAACTTGTCGACCAAAAGTTGGAATTTTGCAAATTTCATGGTTTTACAACAATTAGTCGTGATTTTATATCAGAACGTGGGGATTTTGTAAAATTTGAAATTTTATGACAAAAATAGCTTTTCACGGCAAAGTTGTAATATTGCTAAATTTGCAGTTTTAAAAAAAACAACGAAATTTGTCATTTTACAACAAATGTGATTGTAGGACATAAAGTTGCAGTCATACAAAATTTGCAATTATTATGACACAGGAATAATTTATTGTCATAAACTCACAATTTTGAAAAATTTGAGATTTTATGACCAAAACATGCTTTGTACAACAAAAAAGTTGTGTTTAAAATTTTGGACATAAAGTTTTTAAAGTAATTTTGTGTCAGATGGTTACAATTTTGCCATAGTTTTTTTTTCTTTTTTTTTTTAAAACTACATAAGGTTGCAATATTAAGCTTTGATTTTGCAAAATTCTTGCCTCAAGGCAAAAACTTAAAAAAAACTTAAAACCTTGGTTTTACAATAAATTGGTGAACCTGCAATCTATGAGAAATCATTGCTGTTGTTTTTTCTTAAAAAAAAAAAGGTAATCAGACATATTTTCTAAAAGTAAAAATATAAGTATCTATATGATATGATCATATCACATCGCATGACAAAACATCACATCATATATATTTATATATATATATATATGTTACTGGCCCTAAAACATCTGTGCACGGCCCTGACACCAATTAATAACGTTGTTCTAACAGAAACACATTTCCACTTTCTTTCTGAGGCTTTATTTTGAAGTCCACATTTCCCATTTTCCGGTATTGTCTCGCTTTCACTTTGTAATTTAGCGCAACTGGGCTGAGTATCTCCCTCCTCCCTGCCCGTGTCTGGGACTCTGCCCACTGGAAAGGCTGCACCTCACGGCCAGGTGTGACATTTTTAGAGCGCCTCTCTGCAACCGCATCCCGCCGCCGAGAAGATGACAGAGACTTCGCAGCGAGACTCCACCGCCGTCCAGGACCCGGCTTCTTGTGTGGACCCCGTGGTGGTGAACGGCCAGTGCGAGCAGGCGGACTCCCAGCAGCAGCAACAGCAGCAGCCCAGCACAGAAAACCGGGGAGAGGGCTTCAAGATGGACCAAGAGATGAAGATAACAGACAGCGTAGATGATCGAGGTAGGAGGTGTCACTTATCATCCTTTTGGATTCATGCGCCCACTGGACAGGGCGCACTCTGTGCGTAATTTGACGCATAATAGATAAAGTATGCTTTTACTGTAACCGCTGAGAATTTGTTTACATTTGTGTTCTTGTACCTACCTGAAATGTTTTTTTTTTCTTTTTTTCCCCCCAAAACATTTCCTTCAGATTTTTCAAACTACGTCTTGTTCAGCAATGTTTTTTTTAGAGTGAAATCTCAGCTGTAAGATTTATCATATAAATTATTCACAGAGCCGGATAGAAATGGAATATTAAATGTGTTAATTATTTCAGGTTTTTCCCATCTTGCTGTTTTTCTGTCTACCTTTTCGCAACACTTAAACCAGGCTTTAAAGGGGACTTAAAAAAAAAAAATCTGTGTTGGAGAGCCTATTTTTTATTTTTAGCCTTTTTACTTCCAGCTTCACATAATATTGAAGAACTTCATTCAACATGAAGTGTAATCCAGGAAGATGATAGCAAAGCTGTAACACCAATTTCAAAAGAGGCACGCCCTGCATTGGATGTGGGTGGAGTCAAGTTGGTTATCTGAAACCCACCCCCCTCCTAAAAAAAAAAAAAAAAAAAAAAAAAAAAGTTCAAAACAAGTCCACAAATGCAACATAAAATTTGTGCAAAAGAACAAGAGCAAAACATTTCAGGGTCTCTTCTTACTCTTT
>JBAMYA010000012.1:5924022-5996779 GCA_037176975.1 Arrhamphus sclerolepis
TTCTTACCTTCTCTTCTGACCCCCTCTCCCCGCTTCCAACCCAGGGAAAACCCCTGATTTTTGGGGGGGGGGGGAAACACTACACCAGGTCCCTAAAGCCTCTTAGTCACTTTTAGACTAAAAAATGCTTCTCTTTTTCTAAAGTTTAATACACTATAAACCAACAATGTTTGCCCCACCCTACGCAGCGGAAGTCAGTGCTGATTTGCTGCTTGAAATGCCAATCAACGATTAAGTCAAGCTAGTCAAATCAAGACAGACAGCTTTTCCGTCAAAATAAAAGAATTGTATCGTAAAACCTATTAATAAAATTAGTGTTTGATTTGATATTTTTAAACTTGTGTTGATCATGCACTACAAATTATTGCTGAAATAATAAAATCGACAACATTAGCTTATTCTTATATTTACGGGGTGTGATGTTACAAGGAGATAATTATTTTGAAATTCTCTACCGGAACTTTAGAGTTAACCGCTTCAATCCGCTTCAAAATTCCCGAAGTGTTTGTGAATTTTTGTGGAGGTCTGTTGATGATGAGGTTGACTCCAAAATAGCCACAGGAGGAAAGTTATTCAACTGTACCACCCGGAGGACGCCTGCCTGTAAGCCCTTTAACAGGTAATTTAATAAAGCAGAGAATTAGCTTAATTCCATCGCTGTAGGACTAGAAAGCTAGCATATGCTGATTGACATCTCAGGGTTCACAATGAAAATAAAAATAGTTTCTGCACATATATGTTTGGAGATAATGACGCTTGACTTTAAGCTGCCGCCTCCAAATTATAACCACGTAATGAAAAAAAATATTTTCTCACCTATTTTTCATCAACAACGGCCACTTCCTGGTTGTATTTCTCTACTTTTCCTGTTGCCTTTATCATCATCACTATTGTAAACTATATGTAGCATAAATGGTGGGATATTATCATTATGTGTCAGTTTTTTTTTAATTGCTTTTATTCATGATCACACTAACCTTTTTGTGTGTTGTGTACCGACGTTATTTTGCAGTAGTTGTTAAAATCACAAGGTGCATTGCACTTAGTCATCATTCAGTCAGACACATAACCAGAAGAAGCAGATTAAAATCTCGAAAGCAAATCAATTTACTGTAATCAAATGAAAGAGGAAGAGGTACAGAGAAAGCAGTGACTGCCTGCATTCAGTTAAGTCCAAGCTGTCTCTTAAGTCAATTTAATTTCTTCAAATTTGCACCAATTTCAAGAGGTAACAGCTTGTAAGTGGCTCAGTTCAAAGTAAATGTTATTTGTTTTGGGAATGGGAGGATTGAGCTGCAATATAGCTGTAGGAATCACAGTGAGAAGTCTGGCGTTAAGCCAAGAGTTTTCCAGACACATTTTGACTGTAGTTGTTAGCCTTTCTTGTTTGCTCACTTTAGTCTAGTTTAGACTATAATGTCACCCATGTTGTGACCAGAAATCAGCAGCTTCATCACTACCATGTGACTTGCAAAATAAATTTGCATTCTTTTCACTTAAACAGAGACAAGGGCTGTTGAATAGTGCATGAGAAAGTTGCAAAACTAAGTCATTCTCAACCTTTGTTAAAACAGCCAAAGAAACTTCCCAAAACCTCAACCCCTCAGCTGTTTACAACCAGTTCCTCTTTTATATGGATGTACAGTTTTATCAGTTGATCCATTCATTTTCTTTTGTCCAGACAGCACACAGTGGCAACATAATGGACAAACCTGCAGAAAAACTCAAATATAACTGTAATGATTGAGAAGTGAGGAGTATTTGTTGAAGGGTTGGAATTTCCATTCTGTGGTTGCAATTTCAACTTACAATTTCACTTCCTACAAGTATGACATGCAAAAATTATTTTCTTTTCTTTTCTTTTTTAATTACTGTCCTTGTGCTTCAGAAGTCACACCAAGCTGAGTAGTTGCTCTCAAGTTGGGTTTTTAACTGATTGTTTGGATGCTTGACAAGTAATTTTCAGGCAGCGTACAGTTTCATCATCACAGTTTAGTGATGTGAAACTAAAATCATGCTTCCCAAAGCTTGGGTAATTTGTCTTCCATATGCTTTCAGGATGCTACTGAAAATACTGCTAGGGTTCCTGTGTGGTGCTAATGCTTTGGCCTCAGAAAAGGCTGAGCAGGCTGGTCCTCCGCAACTGCTGCTGGTGTCGTTTGACGGCTTCCGAGCCGACTACCTGCAAAGGTTTTCCATGCCGAACCTGAAGCTCTTGTACAGCCAGGGCATCCTGGTGGAGCAGCTCACCAATGTCTTCATCACCAAAACGTTTCCCAATCACTACAGTCTGGTGAGTATGGGTTTTGCACTCTGTAGTTGATCTGTCAGCCTGCCTGATTTCTGAAAGCACATCCGTTATTTACAGAAGTATCTGGGCAATGTCAGATGGCAAGTTTTTATGGTTTTGACTGTATATACCATCACAATGGATTCAAAATAAAAGCAATCAAGAATTAATCAGTTTAAGTTTGAGTTTGTTGGAGATTTAATTAAAGAGATTTAACAGAACTATGGGATTTACCATTTAGGAACTACAGGCAGTTCAGGAAAAAAAGAACAACAGTTCAGTGAGTCTTTAGCTCAGCAACATCAAAAGGTCAAGGAGACCAAAGAAGACACCTGAAGTAGATGATTTCAGAATCTTTTCCTTGATGAAGAAAATTCCTTCAAAGCATCAACAGAAGTCCAACATACTTGGTTCATGATCCAAAGCATACCACATCATGTGTCATACATGGTGGAGGCAGTATGATGGCGTGAGCTGTGTAAGACTGCCAGTTGGCAACCTACACTTTAGTGTTCACATCTAAATCATAGCGTTCACGTACAGAAGTATAAATCAGCCTTTTGTAGGAATGTTGCAGCCCCTATATCAGTTTCTCCATGCGATCCAGTGTGTAGCTAACATCTCATTTTCTTAACTTTGTCTTTAGGTATTACAATTAAATTAGAATCCTTAGAATTAGAAAGAGATGGTTCATAATGCTGAACAACTGAATTTAACTTGTCACTTTTATTCATATGAATGGAGAGCTTGACCAACCTTTAATGAAAGAATGTAATACAAATGTAGTGGACAAAAGTAGCATTTTATTGACAACTAAAGATGGTGATTCGGTTTCCATAAGAGAGAGTGTAATTGGCCAGATTTAATTTTCAGTATCCAATATGTATGAAGATGACCCCAGCCTGCACGAAAGAAGAAAATAACAATTTTCATCACACTGCACAGACAATTTGAGGGGGCAGTAAGAAAATGCTAAGCTGAAAGCTATATGAACTAGTTTAGGAACAAGAAGATTTCCTCACTGGATCATCCTTTCCTAAATTAAAGAAGTAATCTGAAACGCCTTTTCCTGCAATTAGAAACTCACTCAGGATGTAATAGGAAATGAGACTACGTTTCAAATTCAGTGAGCTGTGACGTATACAGTGCAGTGTTGAACAGAATATTCTCACACTGGGTTTGTATAAAAACTCAAACCTTTCTGTAGGTTTTCATTGGCTCTAGTAGGACACATGCTTTAGTGTTATGCTATCATCTCATGCTTCAATTTTGTGATTTTGAAAATATTACATTTCTACCAGATTATAAAAATATGTAAATAAACTATTTTCCAATCTGGAGGACACAAAAGTTTTGACATTGAGGCTAGCAGTAAACTAGGTTTTAGCTTATCTTATGGCTTTAACCCTGAGCTGAGGTGAGATAGATTTTAATAATGCACTGGGTACGTAGTGTAAGATGAAAGTCTCTTTTCATCTCAGGGTTTTCATTTTGATACACTAGAATAAATGTATCTTTGTCTTCCCCACATTTGAAATGCAGATCAAGTATAGTGTTGTTGTATTTATTGAACTCTTGTGGTGGTAAATATGTTGATATCAGTCAGCTGTAATGTAGTGATCTAAGACATGCTGATTGCTCTTCTGTAATAATATATTGATGGAAATCCTTACTTTTATACAAGATTCAAGGGTTTCATCAAAAGGAAATTATGTTGTTCAGAAAATCAACCTAGAACACTCCTTCATCATTGCATCATTTACTTACTGGTCAAGGGGGAATAGACTGTGGCAGACCTGTTTGCGTTTATGAATTTGAAGTTTATGAACTGCAAGTATTTGCCAGGAATACTATATCTTATCACCTGCTTCAAATAACATCAGAACCTTAGTGTCAGGGTTCTATAATTCTTCCATCTCTTTCATTTTCTCATATTACACGCTCATTTGATAGTGGATGCTACTTATGCTCTCATACTCCAGCTGAAAATAGGTACATAGAGGGAGGTAAATTCAGAGCACATCTTTCTATTTTTTTCTGCAAGTGAGAATGTTCTTCTCTAAAATAAAATGTATAATAATACGAAAGCAGATTTGGCACCCAAGGGCTCATGTATCAAGGTAAGAACAGCAAGGACAGGTGCAGCCTGGGGCAACAGCTTTTTTTAGACATAGGTTTTGAAACAAGCATGGCATTTTTAGAAGCACATTGATTTATAGAGCATTTCTTCTTCCTACTAACGACATCCATCTGTTTCATTGAATTGAAATTTCCTGTATTGTTAGTGAATAATTTGCTCTTGAGCTACAGTTTGAATAGCCAAAAACAACAGGCACTCAACAACTTTGAACTGTGCAGCATTTATATGGAGGGTTAAGCCTTTTTGTTGTGATTCAATAGCGTGATAGATGTTTTAGGTTTATGTATGTTCATTTCAACATGTATGTGTTTTTGTTGTTGTTTTTACATCTTTTTTCTTGTCCTTTTTGAATATTTATCATCACATGCTCGGAATGAACTAAATAAACAAATGCGAGGTGATGCTCTTCCTGTGGACATATTTGAGATATTGTGGTTTGTGTTTCAGTTTCAATAATAAACAGTAATGGTGTCAGAGGTTTCTCTTGGTCATTTGATAGCTCCAAACCAAAACTGTACAAGAGTTTTGAAAAGGTATGGCCATTCAACTATCAAAGGAATTTGAAGAGCCAAAGGCCAGCATGTTGATTCACTGTTTAGGAATAATATCAGAAAGGTAAAGTGTCGTGATGAGCATTAAGTGAATTAATAACAGGTACGTCCCTTTAGAACTATAACAAACCATTTGTTAAATGGCATCACAGACAAGAATTGCTGTTGTTTTTCTCTGCAGGTAACTGGGCTGTATGCAGAATCTCATGGCATCCTGGCCAGCAACATGTACGACCCCGTCAGTCACAAGCACTTCAGTGTCAGAAACGACAGTGACCCCATGTGGTGGAATGAAGCACAGCCCCTTTGGCTCACGGCGCTGGACTCGGGCTACAAGACAGCAGCTATGATGTGGCCCGGCTCTGACGTGATTATCGGCAACCGCACAGCAACGCACTATTTACCCTACAACTCTGATATGACATTCCAGCAGCGACTACTGACAGTGAAAAACTGGATGTTGGGGAATGAAACGGTAGAAAAGTCACTTTCACAGATTAATAAGACATTAATTAAATTCAACTGAATTGTCATTTCATGTAATGCATACTATAGTTACAGTTACATAGTCTTGTCACACTTCTGTGGGATGGAGGGAACTCAGGGAAGTTTAAGGCTGTGGTCTGACATTCTTTAACTTTTTTTTTTTTGTTACCAATTTACCCAGGAGGAAGGAGCGAAGTTTGCAGCTCTATACTGGGAGGAGCCAGACCGGTCAGGTCATATTTACGGCCCTGACAACACCAGTGCAATGGCTAAAGTGCTGAAAGAGGTACAGTTATTTAGTGAAGCTTACGTAATTCAGTGCTGTTCAAAATTACTTGTGTGTTTTTCTTTCACATGGTTTAGTTAGCATTGCAGAGACTGTTGTTACACTAGAGTCTTTGGTTTTAAAAACACAACAGATATGGAAAATCTTTATGATATTGAGCTCTTTGCAATACTATTAGCTTGATCCCACCCCTGCCTGCTCCTGGTGGGTATCTGACCATCACTGCACATTCTCATTTACACAAGGGTTCCATTTATTTATTTATTTATTTTTGCTTTCTTTTCTTCTTCCATATAATGTGGCATACATGTTTGAGGTAGACAATGGTGCAAATAATTTTCCATCATTTCCAGCAACAACATGCAGCCCTGACTTAACTATCAAAATTTACATAGTGTCTGTCGACACCCTAGCATGAAGGCCCATTATATATTATTGCAGGTGTGGTTTTTATTATTATTATTGTTATTTATTAACCTCTGTTTACCCAGGTGAGTGCCATTGAGATCAATGATCTGTTTTATAAGTGGGACCTGAGCCACACACACTTGCAATCATTCCTATGGGTAATTTAGAGTCACCAGTTAACCTAACATGTATGTTTCTGGACTGTGGGAGGAATCCCGAGTACCCAGAGAAAACCCATGCAAGCTCATGGTGGCAGCTTGTTACAGTAGCTTTATCCCTTTTGCAAGCTTTGTGCATTTTCTTTTTGAAAGAGTTCCAACAAACGTCATCTGTTACTTTCTTTTTTTTTTTTAACCACCTGTTATGATGAGTAACCATAGCGACAAGAGCAGCTGATTGAGATTTCAAGAGTTGAAATTATACACGTGCTGAGGCCACAAATCCTAGATGAGTTAAAGAGGAGACGTTGTGGATCCTGAGGTTTTTTTTTTGCAGATAAGCACTGACGAAAACAAAACTGGAGTGATGCGGTTGCAGGAGCAAATTCCCGACTCCAGGGTCTCTGCCCGTCTTTCTGATGATACGGGCACATGGATATTTGAAGAGGAGGCAATATTGCAGTAATTGTCAACAAGAAACGGTGTAATCCAAGACATTTTACTGCTAAACATTGTTCCTGCAGCCCAGATAATAAACTGTTAGCTTCTTCAGAGGCTTCTTCAGATCTGCTGCACCACAGACCACAACAGGAGATCCTTCCTGCCCACAGCTATATGCATCTATAATGAATCTTTGTAGAGATGTAAATTACAGCATCTGCAACAATAATTTTGCCTTTTGGGGAATGATAAAGTATTTTTTGAATGAATTATGATGCAAAGATTTGTGTTTCCTAGATTTCTGAACAGGGCTTTTTTGTGTACCATCAGGTTGATGACAACATCGGTTTGCTGATTTCGGAGCTGAAGAATTCAGGTCTCTGGGGGCGAATCAACCTTGTGATAACGAGTGACCATGGCATGGCCCAGTGCTCTCCCGAGCGCCTCATAAGCCTCGATGCCTGTCTTCACCGTGACAACTACACACTGGTGGACCTAACACCTGTTGCAGCCCTTATTCCAAATGGAGGTAATCACGCTCAATCACACTTAATCATTCATCAATACGCTCTGGCTGCTCTTCTCTTTTTCTTTATCTTCTTTCTCATATTACTTTATTGGAAAAGTGTGATGGTACTGGTGTGACTGATTTTGTCGCCTTGCTGCTGTAAATGCCTGTTTCGTGCTTTCTTTTCAGACCCAAAAACTGTCTTTGACCTGCTAAATAAATGCCACTCCCACATGACTGCATACCTGAAGAAGGCCATCCCTGACAGGCTTCACTACCGAAACAATAAGCGCATCCAGCCCATCGTACTAATTGCAGATGAGGGCTGGACTATAGTTCAGGAAGGGAACAAGCTGCCAAGATGTGCGTCCTGAGTATATCATAGAGGATAAATAGTCCCATTAAAAGACGCACATGCATCAGCTCTGCCTCTCTTCTTCTCCCATAGTGGGGGATCATGGATACGACAACTCGCTGCCCAGCATGCACCCCTTCCTGGCAGCGACAGGGCCCAGCTTCCGAAAGGGTTACAGTCTGAGGAGTATGCAGAGTGTGGACGTTTACCCGCTCATGTGCCATCTGCTGTCGGTGCCTGCGCAGCCCAACAACGGCAGTCTGGCCCAGGCTCGATGCCTGCTGGCTGCTGAGACCTGCTGGGACATCTCCTTGGTGATTGGCCTTGTAGTGGGCGTCCTGCTGATACTAACGGCAATCACTGGTAAATCTGAATATTTGCCTTTTTATTGGTTTTTGTAGTGAAAACAAATGTTTTTGCATCCTTTGTTCCATCACTGGCAACATGTGTCTATTGGATTTGCGAAGTAACAGAATATTCTGCTACTTTCCCCACAGTTCTGTTCAAGTTTATGAGCATCCAGCGTCCATCAGGACTCCGGCCTTTTCAGAGACTGGAGATCTCCCATGACGATGACGACGACCCCTTGCTAGAGTGAACCAGTCAGAGCCGATCACCATCTGTTTCGCAAATTTGCCCTCCAATAGGTACCTAACATGTTGCACTTTAACACTCTTGTTCTCAGAGCCGTGTGTGTCTTCATACAAATTTGTACTCGCATGCAGGAGAAAGCCAGTTGTTTTAAAAGCCCTCAGGTCTGCTTCCAGCTGTTGTAGAGTCGTACACTGGCATATAAACAGCTGTTATTGTGGATACCATTATTAGGTCTTAATGTTACTGTAAAACTGTTAGACTTTAACTTGTGACACAAAGCCAGTGGTGAGAGGAGACTGCGAAGGATGACAGCACTGGAAGGAAAATGTTTTGTCAACTTTTGCTTATGTTTTGCGTGTTTTTTGTCAGCAGAGGGAGCCAGTAGCTCATTTAAAATTACCTGTAAAGCCTGCTTTCCCTATGAGATTTATATGTGACACGTCTTGTGAGGTTTGAATGTCAACATCTTTTAGATCTCTTTATGTACGGGGGGGATTCGTCATTTGAAGTGTGTATCTGTTTATGACTGTTACCAAAGACTAATTCTTGAATGAGCAAAAAAAAAATGCTCCAAATGAAAGGAATGCCAATATTTATTACTAGCATCTGTGAGACAGTCACACACTGGATCACTGAGATTATTAAAACGGAGTGGAGTGATTAAGATTCAGGTCGTGGGTTGAAGCCTGAAAAGGTCAGGTGCCCTAAAACAAGAGAAGCGCAGGTGAGTGCTCTGCGGAGATTAGAAGCTGTGAAGCGTTGATGCCTAAAAGGTCAGAGGATGTGTTCTGTTTTTCTTTTTACAATAATGTATCCAGGGAAAAGATGAAAGCCAACAGTGAAAAGGAAAAAGATCCCCTACACCAACAAGATATTTCATTTCAAATTGGCCTAATTGTAAGAGGTGGCATAAACTCCTGGTGCTGTTAACGTTGTGTGCATGGATAAGTAAGTAGTCTTGAGATCCTACACTGGTTTTCTGAAGGGACAAGTCACGGAAAACCAGGGATGTTTTCAAAACTGTGCCTGTTTCCAAATCATGTACTTGTGCAGTTAATTACTTACTATTTTGAGTACATGAGTGCATTCACATTGACAGTTCCCTCTTCGTAAAGTACCCAGATGGTGCACTCAAAAAGTTCAGAAAATAGAATTGATGCATGCTGGAGACTTCATTCCCCTTTTTGTTGATGTAGTGGGACACTAGTTTGTTACATTTTTTTGTTACTTAAAGAAGAAAAAAGGCCCTGTTGCTACTCTAAAACTGATATTTATTCATTGGCAGTACATAATTCCTTTGTTTTGGAGTAAAGAACAATTCACAGCTGTTTCAGAAAGAATCCATGTTTAGATTTAAGCTGCAATATACAAAGACAGACTGATCCATTGTTGGTTTTTGATCTGTTCCTGGTAATAATCATCTATGCTGTCGTTACATAGCACCAAAACCTTCATGTGGTACTGCTTGCATGTTTCCAATCACGTACGGTCGATCATAATGCATACTATGTACTTTTTAAGCAGTTTTATTGTATGTGTGTGTCTGTTAGAGCAACTTTGGTTACTGAAATGAGTGAGGTAGAAAAACGTTACATATCCACACTCACTTTCCTTCTTGAGATTTGTATCGCCGATCCATTCTTTTGGCTTGCAGTAGATGGTCATGGTCAACATGATGTAGCTATAGTGCACTTCCAGAAAGTCAAACCACAAACTGCAAGACCACATTTGCTTCAGGTCACAGCTGGCACAATTTATTTTTAAAGAAGTGTTTTCCTTACTGAAGGCAATCAATTGTGATATTATGTGGCATTAGTTGCATTCTCAAGAAGATGGTTTAGTTTTTATGGCTGTCTTACATTTGTTTGTAAATGCCTCATCTTTGCACTCTATTTATGTTTTATTGTATGGTCTGTTGCTGTTTTCATAATCAGGGAATATGATGTTGGTGCAAATTACTTCTGGCCTGTAAAGAGATTTGTGTGGTTTAATGAGATCTTTGAATATAATGAATAAAATTGCTTCAAAAGCAGATCTCTTGTGCAGAGATTCAGTGGAAAACCTCACATCAGACGTAAGTGGAAAAAGAAGTGCGACACACATTTGGAAAAATTAATGTATATTCCTTTATATTTTTTTTCTCCATTGCAGTCACAACATTACAATGTAATAAAATGGTAAATATATAAAAACAAACTCAATACTGACATAATACATTTCTGTATTGTGTTCAAAACCAAATCAACTGTACATGTTTTTCATTAAAATTTTAAAACGTCTGTTGTTATTTCTATGTAGTCATCTGTATCACTGTAAATCTTTGTCTCTTCACAGATAAATAGACTTTATTTTCAGGAGGTATTGTAACAAAAATAACACATTTCCTAATGATGACCACCTACAGCCATCAAAAACGTCATTCAGCTCTCCCCTCGGACATTTAAACACGATCATAGACACCTACTAATACACAGACTAACCTGAGATGCACAATGTGTCTTCTCGTTTTAACTCCTGCCTCGTTTGTGATTAGTTTAGAAATATTTGGTGTAAATTACAGAACCCCCACCCACCCCCTAAGCCATACATGCACACGCGCACACACATATGCACACGCGCGCACACACACACACACATGCACACTCAGGCACACATACAATAAATAAATAAAAAGGCCAGAAGATAAAAGCTTCCTGAATGAAGTTTGCATGTGCTGACAAGATGGTGGGTATCACATCTAAGGTGAAGTTAAGCGATGATAGCCAGACAGCTCCTAAATGGATGAGATTTGTGCTTGAATGTTTACTAGCGCAAGTCTGAAGTGAAGTATTTGTTCACAGTCAAGTGGGCTACATAGCTATGTGATCAGCTTTGCAGTTTAGCCATAAAGAAAATGACCTGGTTCATACTTTCTTTACAGATTAAAGGTAGGGTAAGCAATTTCTGGGCTGTTTAATATTTTAACAAAACATCAACAGACATAGAACTTTAGCTTCTCCATCTCGTCTCCTCTAGCCATTCTGATTCTTTTGTTTGATACATAAAAAAGATTAGTCTGATTTCCAGGTGGTGGTACCAATGGATGCAGAAGAAAACTGTCTCTGGATGCCACAGTGTAAGCATACAGCCAATCAGAGAAAAGCATGTGGCTCCCGGCAAAGAGAAAACCAGACAAGTATGAACAAAGACGTCCAAAATTGCATGCAGTTAAGTAGGAACGCTGGTGAATGAATGGGTGTTGAAAAGTGCCTCTTGGATGCTCCCGTTCACATCATCGGATGAAGGCCACCCCAACCCAGTTGCAGTTGCTTCAGTACTGGTGGAAATGTCTTTAAATGGGAGCGGTACCAGAGCCTTTTCACAAGGGAAAACGTGCCCAATAATAATCTCTCCCAAGCCACTTCCCACCTCCAAAACGTCATGCGCTCAAACATGAAGTTGGTGATTGGTTGGAGCAATGTTTCTTATCGTTTGGGCGCAGGATGCCCTTACTTAGCTTCCCGTTCCGGGAGCTAACGTGTCCTCAGGAAATGGGTAGTCCCCGGCTGGTGAAGAGATATTCATTCAACTCTGGGTTAGAAGTTGCATAACCCTACCTTTAATCGAGAGAGTGTGGCATGTTTTCCAGGTATATTCCTGCAATATTAGCCTTTTTTTTTTTTCTCCACTTCTACACCAAGATGACAAAACATTATACTTCTGTTACTGTAAATCCACTTGTCCCCAATAACTGATTGCTTCAGATTGTAAAATGTGCTTCTCTGTTTTCAGACGTCTAGTCGAAACAAAGAAAGAACAATGCCATAGTCATAACTGTCTGGCAAATAACCTTCACAAACTTCATCCCACCTACAAACCTAACATCAGTGTGCTTTATACTCAAGACAACACAATGGCACAGATTCCTATGAAAACAGTTTCCCTTGGTGCTGTATTTTTTTTTTCTTCTGTCATCATTACATTCTGGATATTATTAAAGAACATTTACTATCATTATATTTGAAAGAGTCGTCTATGCAAACCCATGGAACAATGCCAACCACGAGTAATAAAAGCTACTTTTACACATCAAATTTTGCTAGAACTACTTTTTTTTTTTTTTTCCTTCCCTCAAGCTAAAGAACACAGTATAAAAACATGACTTTTGACAAAATAAAAGCTCATGGTACATCTTATAATACATCCTAGTTCAGGTTTAGTTTGACCTTGCCCTGTGCTTGCAGCATCCAAACCTGAGTCGGACCCCTGAAATGCTTTCCACTCGCACGTCTGCGTTTAAAACAGAACGGATTTCGGTTGTCTGACTCAGGTCTGGCAGAAACTGGTCTGAGATCAAAACAGCTCAGCGCCTGGCCTTGAGCTCCACTAAATTCTTAGTAGGTACTAACACTTTGACAGCTCTGGACCAAGCAAGTAAAACTTTGGCTGGAAAAAAAAAAAAGCATTAGTTACATGACAGCTTGCGCTCACACAGACATACACATAAACCCACACGCATCCAAACCACAGGCCTCATATACTCTGCAGACCCTGATAGTGAAGCATTTTTGTGTTTACCCAAAAAGAAGAACAAAAATCTGTCTATGCTTCTCACAATAAAATACACATTCTTCAGTCACGAGACAGAATGAATCTTTTCCAAGGTAAAAGTTACATGACAGTTTTTCTCCTCCCGACCAGTCAATCTAAAAGTTCTATGCAGATCAGTGAATTATCATCAACAAATGCAAAATGCTTAAAAAATGTAAACAAATTTTACATCTTATTTACTTTTCTGAAATGTATTAACACTTAAAGGTTTCTTCTTTCCTAACCTCTTTGAAAAACAACAAAAAACAGGAAAAAAAAAACCAACACCGAAGAAACAGTGACGTGGTATTTTTTGTAAAGGTTATAAGCCCAGAGCCGCCCTGCCTTTTGTAACTTTGCATAGCTGTCGATGTGTAGCCATACAATAGTGACGGAGCACTGATTTAGGTTTTAATTTCCGACAGAGGAAGTCTGACTAAGGCTCTGGTTTTCTGGATGAAGAAAACTTTTCATTTGTAGCATGCAGACTCGACTGCAGACCCAGTCTGGATGAACTTTTTCCTGCTGTGTGATGCAAGAGATTGAAGTATGATACCTGGACTTTGATCATGTTTCCATAGTCGAGATGCAAAGCTACACATGAACAGTTCCGTATAAAAAAATAAACTGTACTATTTGGTTGTACCCAACCTGATTTGAATGTGTTCAACCTGATCTCTGATTGGCTGGTGCTCTGGGTGCAAAGGGGGACATGGTTTGGGGCAAATATGGGATGTGAGTGCTGGGATAAAAGCTTGTGGGTCAGCTGCTTGGGAGCTATAAGTTGATCTCCCCTTCACAACCCAGAGCCACCTTGAAGTTACGACTCTTCACACCTCGAAGCCTCTGTGGTAGCCGTTAATCTATGCTGTCATACCCTCAAATCTGCAACATTCATGCAAGGAATTCACAAGTGCAATCTGTGAAATGAACAGGAAATAGAAGTCTGTGTTCTCTAGATGGCACATGTTCATTTTGCTTTTGCTTTTTTTTTGTTTTTTTTTGAAGCGTGAACACAGTGTGCCATTTTCTTTTGATCTCTGTTTGCTGTCACACTAAACCGTAATTAGTGCACCAAAAAAGTAGCAGCACCTTCCTTGGGCCCAGATATTATCAGTCCCACAGGTAAGGCTATTTCATGCCACTTGTCTTAGACAGAAGATGTTGCTGTTTTTGTGTACACCATTTCAGATACTGTTCAGTCTACCTGAATGTGAAACAATTGGGCTTTCTAAACACATTTGTATACATATATATATATATATATATTTTATTTTTTACTGTAACCACAACTATACAAAAACCCTCCTGGTTCAGTCTATAGCACCATATGAATATTGTTCCCAAATCATAAAAGGGTAAGGGATTATTGGAGATTAGGTGTGTGTGAGTGTGTGTCTCTTTGACAAGAGAGGTAGGGATACATCCCACATTGTTGCATTACTTTTCATCGTGTGTCGGCCTTAGTGTGTGTGTGTGCGTGTATTAAGCATATCTCCCTACTGCAAACAAAAACCCTGTGTGCAGTTGTGAGTATGAGCACGTGTTTGTGTGTACACTAAGCACATCTCCCTTTCGTCGGAGACTTGCATAGCTTCTGCAGGACAGGAAGAGCAGTTGTCCGTTTGGACGGAGCCTTTGGCACAGCCTCGGTCGATAACTGAAGGCAGTACGCAAGTTGCACCATAGAATTCAAAGAGACAATCTGCCCTTATCGCACCATTAATACGTGTGCGTTTCATATTTGCACCATATGAAGTGAGATTAGCAGCCAATTGACTCTGTAGCTTGAGAGCGTTGCACCATATGAACAGCGACGCAGCTGCTGCTGTTGCACATTTGCACCAAGTGAATCTATTTGCCAGGTTGCAGCAAATTAGCGGATTTGTCGGTTCTGTTGGTTGGCTAGCACCACGGAAAAAAGAATGCAAGCTCACTCCTCAGTGGAATTGTTCAAAGTTAAAGGGATACATAAACAATCCTGGTATTTTGTTCTCTTTTGCTTGACTTCCCGTTTATTCTAATCAACCACAAAGGAGATCATGAACAGGAGAGTATGAATAGAATATGTAAGATTTTCGCTTTTGCTCAGCTAATGTTCTGTCTGGCAGCTCCATCTCTAGCATTCTTCCACCACTGTTTTGACTATCCCTCCTCTTCATGTGCCTTGCCCATCTCAGTCTAGTCACTCATTCCTAATCCCATCCATACTTTTCACTCCCAAAAGAAAATCCTAAACAATGCTGCCTCCCACTCTGCTACCTGTCTCTTGGTCAGAGCTGCAGTGTTTGTTAAATGCATGCTGGGAACGTAATAAAGTAAGCTCTAAAATCTAGCATTAGTGATTTTTCCCTCCACGGTTAGACCAAAAGAGACCAAAACTCCAAAGTATGTCAAGGTATCCCTTTTGAATTGTCAATGCGCTCTTAAGCTGTTTCACAAGGACAGCAGCAGTAAGAATAGGCATGCATGTATTTGTGTTCATCTTTTCTATCTGCTCCATGTGTGATGGCTCATGGCTGGGTTTCACCAGCTCTCTTGATGTCATGTGACTAGAATAAAGGTAAGCATCTTTACCAACCACCTTTCTTTTTTTTTAATTACTCAAAAACCCAATGTGTGAGAGTAAACCCCCCAGTGGTGTGTCATTTCAAGAGTTGCAAAGTACCCCTCGATGAGCTGGTGACTGATGTGTCGGCTCATTTGTTGTTGCCTGCCAGTGTAGCAGCTTGGATTGAAGGGACAAACAAACCCAAAAAATATATAAATAATGAGCCACACATCACAGCTCAACTGTGGGTGGCTTTGGAGAAGTTGTTGGTGGACGCGATGCAGGACAGGACAAGTCATCGGGAGGGTTGTAACGATTACAGCCCACAACTGTGTTTTATCAGCTTCAGTGGCAGAACCCTGTTAGTGTGGGACCAACATGACTGAGACATCACACAGCGAAAAATGTCTGAGCCATGGAATGAAAATAATTTGCATTTACTCCCGAATGAAAATGTCAAAATGTGTCATTTTTGCCATTGTCTAGCACAGCTAATTTACTGAGCGTTAGCAGTCACTGATGTCCTGTGTAATCCAAAGGAGTTTTAAAAGTACAGTCATATTTATCACATAACTATATAAATGACAATAGCAGTTGAGGTTTCTGTTGTTTTGGATTCCTTTGATGTTTCAGAAAGGAAGTAGCTTGACGTCAGATAAAATGTCAACCTGTTAAACTGTTATTTTGAGCTTTAATGTCTGAACTGAGGCGAGGGTAGTTGTCATGTTAAATGGCTTATTTTCCAAAACACATGCTTTTATCTATTCTTCTGTGGGAAGCTGTTGTGAATTAGAAAAACTTTTTGGAGATGTTGCACAAGTGCTGTTCTCAGTATGCTAACACGCTCACATATACCTGGTATAGCAGTGACAGAAAGTTAAGCTAGGTGAGAAATCTTTTTGCATTAAATTATTTTTTTATGCATCTGAAAATATTCATGACAATAAAAAAAACAGATTGTCAACTAATAGTTAATAGAAGAATTCCACTAGCTTTGTCTTGTGTCATGGTTTTAGGTTTAAACTCTTGAAATGTTTATTTTCTGCATGCTGTTTATTTAAAATTTTTAAAATATATATATTGTTGTCTATTTAGCATTACAACACATAATTTTAGTGTTTATTGTATTTTAAATAACTTAATTATTTTCTTAGTTGTGACTTTGGCTCTGATTTCGCTAACTCTTAAAACTGGAAGTTTTAACACCCTTAAAAGCAATCTTTTCTTTTCAGTAAACGTGAGCGGACCTAAATTTGCTTAATCTTTTTTCCTTCTTTCCAGTGAAGATTAATACCTTTTGGTTGGTTGATGCTAATAGCCTACAGTGGCTAATGTTAGTCCAAAACAAAACACAGTTGTTTTGTCTTTGTTTTGTTTGTTTTTTCATTTGTTTCGGTGCGTCCAGCTGTGGTTGTGGCATGAAACTGCTGGTTGTTTTTATACTTCTACAAATGTATGCTTTAAACACTGTTCCATTAGTGGTAGTGATGACGGGTGGGAGGATTTGCTTTTATATCTTCAGGCTAACCGGCCTGTTCCCATGTGCTTTTAGTTTCACGCAATGCTAAGCTAAATGACATCTGGTTCGATTGTATGTTCGTGTGACCCCACATGAGAGAAGTACAGATCCTTGACTGTGTCTGGCAAGAAAAAAGAAATGTCATACGCTTTATTTAGCCCCGCTCCTGCATTCTCTACTTGCACTTGACTGGCCAGGTGGTTAGCATATTAAATTGTACTGGTGCTAATTATCCCTGACTAAACATAGATAATTCGTGGGATTGCTGTAAAAGCATTGTATGTTGTTGCATTCATTATTATTAATTCTTCCTTTTTTTTTAAAATCCACGAACGATTATTGTACCGTTCAACATAGACATGCCGTTTAAGCACTGAATCGACCGGCTCGATTGCGTGACAGTGGTATGTCATCATCGGATGTTGTACTGTTTCTAAGATAGTTGACGATTTATTGGCAAAAATTCCCATATATGGCAGAATGTTCCTGAGCCAGAGTCTAACTGACAGTCTGTCCAGAATGGAGTAGCCAAAAAATTTAAAGGGGAATTATTTTTTTAATTAAAAAAAAAAAAAACTGTTCTAGAGCCCAGTTTTCACTCAACTGGACTCAATTATACATTAAATATGGAAATTCTGTCCTCTCTCATGGAGACTCCTGGTCAGAGCAGCTGAACTGACGCATGGAAGACCATGGAATCCTCCCAGAATTCATAGCTGATCAGCAGCTTTTCTGTTTTATCCTTTAAATTACATATATATATATATTTTGTGCATCCATCTGAAATTTTAAATAGATGTGTCAGAATCCAGGGACGGGCAGTAGCAGCAATCCCACCACTATTTCTCCAGGATTTGTCCAGTCTAGTTGTTTAGTTACTATGCTGTGCTGAGCGTATGTGGCATTTTCCATTATGTTTAACTCATATAACATTCTTCTTTGCAAAATCAGCTCTAGGGGCTCTTGATCATTTCATTCAGTTTCTTTGAGTCACTGCCTCTGATGGTACTATCACAACGGTAGCATCAGACCTATTGTGGTGATCCTTGGTGCCATGCAGCTGCCTCTCCAGTGAGTTCCTTGTTCTGCAGAATGACTCCAATTCTACCATTTATACTGTAGATTAATCTTGTTCAGCTCACATGGAGGTTATTTGTGAAATGAAGGGCCACTCCAGGAAGTGGTGGAAAATGTGCCACAATATAAAGCTGATGGAGGCTGCTGAACAGAAATTTGAGCAAGTCACTAGAGAGGCTGCTGAATAACATCATGGACCACCATAAGTGACCTGACCAGTCTGCATGGAGAGAAACGGGACATGAGACAGGGAGGAGCTAACTGATTATCAGGAACTGCACTTAGGAAATGTAATCCTTACATTGCAGCACACTTAGCTAAAACTTTCAATAGTATGCTTAATTGGTCTGAATGTGCATCAGACAAATACTACCTCCACTTTTCCTATTGTGCTCTGTCAAACTTCCTGCTATCCATACTTTGTCCAAACACAATGTAACACTACAATAAAAATATTCTTCCTTTACATAGAAAATATATACAGTACCTTTTAGACTAGACTAACAACATGTTCACAATTCCTTTTATTAAAAGTGACAGTTTTTTTTTTCTTTCATTATGTCACCGTTTTATCCTACTGAAACCCGTGAACGCATGCTGGTTGCAACGTAAAAGGCATGATCGGAGGTCAGTGTGAAACTGTGCTCATTTTTTTCATTTTATTATATAATTTTTTAATGTTTTTTTTTTTTTAATGTTACTCCGGCATAGTGAAGTGTGCACGTGTGAAATTCAAAAAGATGGAACCAAGTGAAGAGCGATTTAAGGCGGTTAAAAGAGAAAACGGGAGAGTTGAGTGAGACAGCGGGAGATGGTCTTGTGCTGAAGCAGCTTACTGAGTCATGGCTGTGGGACTCACAGGTTGTAAGTATCCGCAAGAAATTTGTGTGTGAGACGGTGTATGCGTTATGTTAAAATGTGACGGATTGCTTTAGTGTGTGCTTATATCAAGTGTGACATTGTATCTGTGAATGTCTTTCTAAATCTTCTCTAACTCTCAACACTGACATATACATATGTGTTTTTTTATTTTTTTAATGGTGCTTTATGTGCTTATGTGTGTTTGTGTCAAAGTGAGGACTCATACTGCAACAGTTCATACAGCAAAGGTCCATCACGGTAGCGGATTCCCACAGCAGCTGGCGTAATGTACTGCAGGATGTTTATAGTCCTCCGCAGACGCCTGTCTACATAGTGGGCGTCCCACGCTGGGTAACGCTTCCTGGGCATGTCGATCTTTATGAGCGGGCCCTCTGGTTTGGACGTGATGGGGGCAGACCTCACCTGGAAGACGGGAAGACACGTCTCAGCCACATCCTCCTCCGTCTGTGACTTGGCCATGTGGGCTGGCGTTGGTGGGGCAGTGGGCGGGGCTGAGGGTGGTAGAGGGAGGCCCCAGAGCAGCTGAGCGCAGCAGGACGAGGCGGGACTCGGCTGCAGGTGGGCTGTGGCAGGGTGCAGGAAACCGTAGTACAGCAGCATGACCAGGACACCCCCAGCAAACGTCAAGTAGACGCTGCACAGTGCTGGGACGGCGTAGGAGTCGGTCAGCAGTGGATCTCTGTAGGCATACCTACAGGATAAAGAAAACAATTCATGTGAGTGGGAGTGCATACAACTTATCAAGAGGCCAGTAGCTTCTTTTTTCTCTATTTAAATTTAAAGCCACCTCTTGCACATTCAAAGATCCAATTGGAAAGGAGATGGTCCCTCAATAGTTTTAACCAATTCCATGAATTGACTGAAGTCAACAGTGTCATTCTTTCTCTCACTATTACAATAATTTCCCAACCTTTCCAGCATCATTCCACTCCAAGCATTCAAACCTGGTGAAAGACAGTGGGACCTAAACTGTCAAACATGAACCATTTTTGACAGGAATACTGTACAACCTGGAAAAGAGGAACTGTGTCTTCTGAAATCCCAGTCCAAACCAGGTTAATTGCATTACCTCAACCATCTTAGAGCTGTTTCATCCACATTCTTGAAAGTCAGCCTTCTTGGTCTAATATGAAAAACTGCTAATAAGACATTCCTATGCACCTGCAGTCATATGAAAGTATACCCATTTTCAGTTTTAAGTATCAGGTAGTGATTTTGAACATTCATCCAGACCATACCAATGTAAATGCCATTTCACACGAACAACTACACAATTTGTATTACACCATAGCAACACTTTTGTTCTTTTTGCAGCCATTCTGTTTTGTACTTTGGGGCACTGTCTTGTACACACCTAACCTGCTAGATCAGACCCACATACAGAAAGATGTAGGGTGTGAAAACAAACCATAGGGCCTCCCCATCCTAGAGGAGGCACCAACACTTGCTTATCAAACTGCCTCTGTGTGCAGTCGGTTAGCGCTACAACCAATCAGAGCAATGAACATATGACGTATTCAGAGCGACGCAAATGAGTCGACAGGAGAGTGCTGTGGAGAAGAGTTTGATGGAGCAAGAATCCAATGGAAAGATTGTTGCTGTTTTTTGCAAACAAAAATAGATGAACCTGCCACTACACACCAGTTTTAGCTGCCACACATATTTGCCTTCTATTTGTTTCAAATACACTTTTGACACACTGAGGACTGTAAAGAGCCCACTTCTCGTGACATCATCACACTTCAATTTCTGTACCTTGGACTTTCTATGAGGTGTTTGCGCTGATATTCTGTGTGTTTAGTTTTCACCAAACACAGAAATCTGTGTTACGAACATCTCCACTTTGGTTGTGCGTCTCATGTGGCTCGTTCAGACGCTAACCTCAGCTCTACTGCCATGTTTCTTTTGCAGAGAGGAGGCTCTCGCTCCTTTAAAAATACAAATTATTTTTCATATTTCACCATTATGAACTCTCCAATTTAACATATTAACAAAGGCTTGTAGTTTCTGAGATGTAACTCTTGGGCTTTTTTCAGTTTCTCTGAATATTGCAGTCTGACCTTGAGGTGACCTTGCTGGGACGTCCATTACGGGCAACTTTTTTGAATGCTTTTTTCCATTTGCGATTAATGGTTCTCACTGTAGAACGGTGGATTATAAATTGTAATGTGTAATTATGTAATGTGCCTTTCGCACGAAGTGAGCTGGGATAGGCTCCAGCAGACCCCCTCGACCCTGCACAGGAAATAGCGGGTATAGATAATGGATGGATGAATGGAATTATGTAATGTGTGATTTTGCCCAAAGTGTAATTTGTGTAATTGTAACTGTTACCACATTTACAGGCAACAACAGTTGCTTCTCTAAGATCACTGCTGATGTTTATCCTCCTTGCCATTGTGTTAACAAAATCACCTGAATGGCTGACTGCCACAACTTTTGCTTTCATAGAAATGATTAAACTTGCTAACGATCAGTTAATTAAGTGCTTTTAATTAACTGCACCTGGCTACTACTTTCTCTTCATTTCTGTCGAAGCTTTAATGCACTACTTCATTTTTCACTAACTGCTCCTGATTTTGGTTTAGATTTCCGTTTAATTTATTATGACGATGTGTGATATGCCATGTGTTGTTGTTCATTGGAGGTTGTTTTTAATTCGAGAGCTGGCATAGTTTATTATATTCTGAAATGTAAATCCTCAGAACTGAAGAGGAAGTGATTTATTTTTTATTATTATTTTGGATTATGTATTTCTTTCTCACATGTTTTTTCTAAAAACTGATGTCTTGAGACTTTTCTAGTTTTCTTATTATATTTATCGTAGTATTATGTTGAATTTGATGTATTATTAGTCCTAGTCCTGGGATGCTATTTTTATTCTTTGGTATTGCATTTTTTTTTTTACTTAACCTTCAATAATCATCTCTTTCTAGGCTTCTTTTCTTTACTCATACCTAAGAAAAGCAAGCTGAGACTTTGTTTAAGAAATCCTCCTTCTTCTAAAGGGTTATATAGCCAAGGTTTTGGTCAGAATAACTCACCACAGGCCTGTGAGGATGGTGTTCTCAGCCAACACCACGATGTAGTATGCAACCATTCTGTAGCGCGTCTGGCCTTCCTTCACATTAAACCAACAGAAAATGTAGACGATGCCAACCACCATGTTGAAGAGCACCTCCTCCCACTTGGACATACAGAAGTCTGTACCTCCGTGAACCACCCAGAAGGCCATGGCGCACCAGTGGAGCACCACAAAGATCCCAAAGTAGATGTGGAAGAGGGAGGCGAACAGGGCGAGCGAGAGGACGCGGGACGAGATGGTGAAGAGGCGCCAGAAGAGGTGCAGCAGCGCTCCACGGTAGCTCATGCTGCGCTGGTCGTCACGAGAATCTCGTAGCAGTTTGTGGTAGGAGGCCAGAACCCAAGCGAGAGAGAGGAGGGAGGCCAGGGAGGAGATGCCTACAGAGAGAGACAAAAGATTACTAAAGAAAAAGAATCACCCACGTCTGAATCAGTCCCGACAAGACAAATTCATCATTTTAGTGTTCATGAAACAACATGTACATTAGCACAGCATTTCTATGACTCATTGTGGGTGTCTTGTGTAAAGCTGTGAACATATCCTTAAGTAAGAGGTGATGTGTGACACGACAGAAACATTTGGTAATGATGCTTAATGGTATGAGTCTCAAAGATTAAGTTATTTTTAATGCCCCAGCTGTTGTGAGCACCTCCCCCACCTTCTTGTTTGCTAGACATATATTTGCATTGAAGTAGAAAGTGTCCCAAAACTCAAGAGTGATAGGTATGAGTAAGCCCAGTGGGTGGCCGCTTTGATGATACATATCCTGGATGAATAAGGAAGAGGAGTGTGACCAAGTTTGAACACTTATTGTGCTGTCTTTCTTATAATACCTGAGCACACACACACACACAATAATGTGTTGTAATCCAACTGCAGCACCTTCTGCAGCTACACATTACTGAACACAGTGTGAACAAATTGATGTTGCTGCTTTTGCAGCTGTTGCTTTACAAGTGCTTTGTTGGCAGCATGAAAACATGGCCTTGTGCCAGTAAATGTGATCAGACGTTGGTTGTATGTGTTTTTTTTTTCCCCCTCTGGATCTTCAGAGACCACACTCAGCTTCCAGTCCAGCCCGTGTGGTCTGCACTCCACCTACACTGCAGCGTCTCGGCTCGGTTCTCCTGGATCATGATGCAGAGCTGCAGGACCAGCTGAGGTGCTGACTCCAGGAACGTCTCCAACAGACGCAGCATGTTGACATCAGCGTACTCAAACATCATGGCCCAGTACCATCGCCGCTGGTGCTCCTTCTGCCGGCGCGACATGACTCCCAAGTACAGCGTCCTGATGTACCTGCAGGGGGTCCAGAGGTACAAACACTTACTTTTCATATCTCATATATACAACAATACTAAGGAGTTGAGGTGATGCGATGCCAAAAATATCCAATGAGTGCTCATTTGCAACTTAAAGGAAATGATGTTCGACTTTGTCATCTACACTTCATGATAGTAACCTTCAGTTTGGGTGTGTAGGTTGGATGAATAAAATCTTTGATAAGGTCATCTCTGCAAATATATTGTTACTATTTTCTGACATTTTGTGGACAAAACAATTGACTAATCAGGAAGAAAAATCATAAGATGAGTCAGTAATGAATAATGTCCTGCACTGTGTTTGTAGTGTTGCATTCCATGATGTTAATAAATAAATATGAGTACAATTTGAAAACATAATTAAAGTTAAAAACAAACAAATGAAAAGAAAACAGATTTTATACTGTTGTTGCTTTTGTATCCACTTTAACAATATATGCAGCCTCCTCTGCATCATGCATAAAATCTACACCCTAATATCTCATTGAACTTACGAACTAAATTATTTCTATGCTTCAGAACATTTAGTAGATCTTCTCTGTGGACAGAGTCCTGACAAATCGCTGATCTATACAAACTGAGTGGATTTCTGCATGCGGGAAACTACAGAAGATGTGGGTGGGACGTAGGCAGTGATTTCAATTAAAATGCCTCTGGCCACTCGCTGTGTGTGTCTGACTAGTCATGCGTGTGTTTGTATACATGTTCCTCCTTTCCTCCTTTCCTGTGCGTGAGTTCATAGCTACCGTAAATGCGAGGGTGTCACTCCGTGCATGCAGTTAGTATTACGGTCGCCTGGTTTGAGATGTACAAGCTTGATTCACAGGACATAAATAATGTGCTATCCGTAGGGAACACAGGCACGCTCATATAGCTTTCAGAGCAAGTCATTTAAAACTGTTGTAATGGATGTTTTTGCTTCAAAATGAAGTATCAACACCAAAATGCTAGATGTCCTTGTCTGAAGAATAACAGGGGCCAAATATACGGCATTATTTCAAGGGCTTTTAAAAAAATCTGTAAACAGGAAGTCCTGCCGGTAAGGTTCAGGTGAAGTCTGTAGTGAAATTTTATAATGGCTTGATGAGAAATCACATATTTCAACCATTTCATCTGAATACAGTAGATGTCACACACTAACCCTACCCCCATCACTTTCACTTCTCCCTTTGCCTCTCTATTCATTTCCCCTCCCCTTTATTCATTGCCACCACCCCCCCACCCCCACCCCCCAACACATACACATACACATACACACACACCTACTCTGCAGCCTCTCCATCTCAAAGCGATCTGTCTCAATCAGGGCATACCACTTCCTCAGCTACAGCCTCCTAACCCTCCTTCTCCCACTCCTCTACTACTTCCTCCAGGTGGGAGAGTCCATTTTGTAGGCCGGGGGGGGTGGAGGTGAAGGAGGGATGTATGTGTTCAGGCAGGGATGTGTGTGCAGTGGCAGCAGTGAGGGGGTGGGGTTGTGAATTAACCCTACAACTGAAGCAGAGGAACTGAGTAGCACATCCCTCGCCCAGCTGGATGTAAACACACACATCACTCGAGTCTTTTTGCTGCCCACCCAGAGGCAACTGGACACACATTAGTGGAGACTTCTGAGAAAATTGCAGTGAACAGTGCCCTTGTACAGAGGACTAGGAGGCTATAGAATAGCTACTGCACTCCAGGCACAGCTACATCTGCTGCCTTAGCTACTACAAACATTCAAACAAATGCACACGAAACTAAAAGTTGCAACAGAGACCTTTGTGTTCAACAGGCAAAGGGGCACATGTGCATCTTTTGCCCCCAACGGTGCTTTTAGCACTACAATTAGCACCTAAGCTTTTCCAACCATGTGCTTATGTGTGTATATGAGTGTAAAATGAGGAGAAAGATAACAGTGTGCATGACAGAGAGATGCATTGCCAGAAGCGCAGATGCTTTTCCTCTTTGTACTCTCCATGCATGCTGACACTCACAGGAAGAGCCGTGACACCGTTTTTCCACTGGTCTCTCTCACTCACACACTCACTCATTCACACACACACACACACACACACACACACACACACACACACACACACACACACACACACACACTCTCTCTCTCTCTTTCTATCCCCCGACTTATCTGAAGTGAAACAACTTTAGTGAAAAGCTCTGATTTACTAAGTTACTGTCAGTGGTGCTGGAAATTCAGCACCATGGACAGCGCTATGTATAGCAATACTGGACTCCTCTCAGCTATTCGACTAAATTTGAATGAATATTTTAGTTAGTTGTTTTGATTATTTTTCATGAGGTGGTCCCAAAGTAAGAAGAAACTTCCTGAAGCTTAAATTCTTTAGAGTTTATCGTTAAAGTAGGATCCCTCAGACTGTCTCTCATTATGACTCCCATTCCCAGATTACTCAAACACCATAGTCTTTCCTTGTTCTGTCTGACAGTTTGAAGTCAGCTTTCCTTTCTTGTTATCCTTTAGTAACACTGAGTGTGTGTGAGAGAAGATAAAGTGGGTGTTGTTGCTTTTTCTCCTCACCTCCACACTTGCCCCAACTGGAGGATGTGTATGGTGGCCTGCCACAGCCAGATAGTTGCCAGCTGCAGGCGGTCTTTGCCGGGATACAGGCACCCTAGAACCACCGTGCCCCGCTTTGTCAGCCCCTCCACCTCCCCTAACCCTCCGCCAGTGTAGTCCTGCACGAACCAGCGGAAACTCAGAATCTGTACAAGTACGGACGGTACCAGTACAAAGAAGAGGGTGAGGCCGAACCAGAGGTAGTCCTGCCTCTGGTAGTAGTCCACCGCCAGGCACAGGTCTGTGCCCACGTCCCAGAAGAAGACGAGGAGGGCGAGGATGATCCACAGGCAGTCCAGCCACAGCTGTTCGCGGGGGGGACAATGAGTCTCTCGGATGCCGACCCCTCCGACAGGCTGACCCCCGCCGAGCAGAGAGCCGAGGCAGGCTGAGCGACAGCCCCAGTAGCAGGCGGAGGACCGGCAGCACTGACAGATGTGGATGGCAGCTGAGTCCAGAGGCTCCTCGCCTTCAACATCGTACAGCTGTGCGAACCCCACCCCGGCTTTACCGCCATCCGACTGCGCGGCCATATTTCCCTTCCCGCTCCTGCCCTCCCGCGAAACGCACGACAACCGCACCGTTTTGCTTGCTCTCGGGGTGCGGACACCACGTCACTTCCCAGATACCTGCCGTCCCCTTCCCTCTCGCTCCGCGGCGACTGCTGTGTCTCTTTCGCGCACGGGGCGCGAGAAGCCATCAGAGCCGGCGGCCGCGCGACGGCGGCTCCCCTTCTTCCTCGTCCGGTCGGGACACCGCCCCCGGGCGCTCGCGTGCAACAGCAGCGGAAACGGTCTCTGTTCTAGTCCAGCAGCCCCGCATCATACCGTCCTGCGCGCGCGGTCATCTAGGGCGCTGCGAGGCTATGACGTAATGCATCTCCAGCTGTTCTTAAAACGTGAGTCAGTGAGTCAGTGAGTGAGTGAAAGTCAAATACAACTCTGATCCCTCAAACCTCCACCCTCTTTATGAACTTTCCTGTTCAGAGAATCAGCGGACCCGCAGCTCCTTCAGGCCGTGTAGTTACAGGGCATCCGCGATCAACTCCCCCCCACCCTCTCCGCTCCTCTCCTTTCCTCAGCTCCAGCCTTCTGCAGCTCTGCTTCCTTCCCGACTCTTCACTTCCCTTCACGCTCTCTCACTCCGCCCTCTTCTGGATTTCACCCCCAAATGCACATCTGCACGCTCGCCTGTCCAAGTATTGAGGAATACTGCGCCGCATAGAAACGTTGTGATTGGTCTGAACGAAATGAAATCAGCTTGTTCAGTCATTCTGCGAGAAGAAGCCCATATATATATGTGTGTGTGTGTATCTCTCTCTCTCTATCTCTCTCTTTCTATATATGAAGACATGTAATGTTCCGTCAATCATCATTTCCCCCGCCTTTTCTTTTATTCATCTACCAATTTCTTCCTGCATCCCTCCATCCTCACCTCCAGTGGACTGACTGCCTCGTGGCTGTGCCAGCCTAATCGGCCATGACATACTGTATGTGTGATTCCCGCTGGGCAAGCAGAGAGGAAGAGGCCCAGGATTTAGGAACACGAGAAACTGGAATGGACACTCGTATGTGTGTGTGCGCGCGCGCGCGCGTGTGTGTGACAGAGAGAGAAAGAGGGGAGGGGGCACATGGACTAAGTGTCGAAACATGGGGAGTTCAGGAACGGACAGAGAAGGAGGGATGGGTTCGGAAATTGGATGAAGGATGAAATCTGTGGATTTAGACAGAGATACAAGCTGAAGCAGAAAGGATGAAAAGAAAGGGAATGTCTGGAAAATGAAGGCATTGTTGGAGGGATGAAGAGGGTGGGGAAATGGCACGTTTTTCAAGACTCAGAAAAAAGAGGGAAAACACGTGACTTAGTGTAAGTTAATAAAATCGGATGCTAAATAACATGAGCAAATGCAGAAGTATGAGTACATGTAATAAGGAGAAATATTTAAGGAGAAAAAAGTCAGGAGAGTGAATACAAAGATGCCCAAAGAGTAAAAAATAGGACTAAATATTGATTTAGGAAGCAAAAGACTAAAACGTAGGTTACAGGAATGGACTTAGGTTACAGGAATGGACTTACTTTGAATTGGAAACTACAAATTCTTTATATCTTTTGATATAATGATATTTGCTTTTGAATGGGAATTTAATGTTCAGCAGGACCAATGTGAGCTATGAGCTATGTATGATGTGAGCACACAGCCTCTCAGAAGTACACTCCCTTTCTCTCACACACGTGATTTTTTTTTTCCCCACAAAACACAGTCCCAATAGCTACACACTGCATCTGCAGCGCGCACACACACACACACACACCTTCTCCTCGTCTTCATCTGCACGTTTCCGTGCAAGCTCTTGCACTTTTTCTCTCTCTGTCCACTGGCAATTAGCCTGTGTTGTCATGGCAACGGAGGCTTTGCGACTGAAAGAAATGGAAGATGGAATGAGTGGTCCTAGACTGGTATTCGTGCGAGTGAGAGAGTGAGTGACGAAGGCTAAAAGTATCCCCAAGGCCCGAGGATAATTACACCAGGTCCTACAGAGAAGTACGACCTGCAGATGTTCATGTCTACAGACTTGCTTGATGTCAGTTGATGTAAATTTCTACAATAAATCCTCAACCCCCCCCCTTTATTTTTTGGACATAAACTGTAGTAAATTGAAATGCTGGGTCACACCACGACCGGTGATGCAAATACTCCTTAATGTTGCTTTAATAACTGGGGTACATAAGCAGTGCTGTTTTGTTTTGTTTTGTTTTTTTAAAAAAAAGATTGCATTGTTTGTCCTAACAAGGTTGCTGCTGCATTCTCACCCTCCTCTACACAATATTTATCAGAAGGAATTAGTAAAATTCCTGAGGGCTTGAGATCTGGCTTGCTGATTATTTGTTTCTGCTATTCAGGAGGCAGGAAAAGGCAGCAGCTAGATGAGCTATAAAAACCATGGCTTTGTATTGAGCTGATGAGAATCAGGCACAAAATGTGAGTTGGCTGTGATGAGGACAGAGCTGGCTGAGGTGTAGATGTGATTAGAAAAGATAGGCGTTACAATTAAGTTTTTTTTTATTATTGAGTTTCACATTCAGGACTTCTCAGCTAAGCAGAAAAGCCTATATCTGTTCAATATCTGAGTTTAGACGATAGATTAAGCATAAGTGTGAAGTCTACTGGTAAATTCAAATCGAAGAGTCATACATTTGACTGAACAGGAGCTTCAGATGCACTAACGATGCACTTCTTGCTGGATAAAATGTTAGAAAGATAACTGGGCTGCTTTTTGGCTTCTTGGGTTGGCTTTGGGATGACACAGTAGCAGATGATGTGAGCACAGCAGATATAACTTATAGCTTTGCAGACAGTATGAACATAAGATATTTTATATATTTTTTTCTTTAGTGCAATGCTCATTCATTTTTATATTTCCAGCCTGCAATATGTTCCAAAAACAGATGGCAGACTAAATGTTTTATCACTTTGCAATCTTGTCATTGCTTTTCACAACACTTAAAAGGCATTCTGGCAATGAAGATATCAAAACAAAGACACCTTCTAGCGGTCATTTTGTCCCATTCTTCCTGCAAACATTACTTAGGTTGTGCAAAAAATAAAGGGTCATTACTAGAACATTTTCAAAAAAAAATTCAAAATTCTCCACACATTGTCCTTTGGGGACAGGTCAGAACTGCATGTAAGCCACTTCTGTACCAATGTCCTCCTCAACAGGGAGTTCACAAGTAAAGTCAAGACTAAACCTAGAAAATCCATTTAAATAAAACATAACCCCTGAAGCAATAGCAGAAAAATAACAAAACACAGAAAAAGGTTATAAATAATAAAAAACAAGAACACAGGGAAACCAGCAAGGCTCAAGGTCAGCATTCCCAAATCCAGATCCTTGAGGACCATTGCCCTGCTCTTACATACGTGATTGAATGGCTCACAATCAGCTTGTCATCAAGGTCTGCAGAAGTAAGTAAATTACCCGTTTATTCTAATCACGTGCGTTGGAGGAGGGAAACATCTAAAACATGCAGGGTGGCCCTCAAAATGTAAAATATTGATCTGTCTGACCACAATACACATTTTCATGATGTAATAGTTCACCCCAGATGCCTCCGAGCCCAGAGATGTTGATGCTGCCTGTGGATAAGGTTAACTCTTTTTTTTTTGTGCATGGTAAAGTTTTACGATGCATTTGTGTATGTCTGATGATGTCTTGATGTTTAGGTGTGCACCCTTGACATCAGCAGTCTGTTTTTCTTTTAATTCACCTCATTTCTTTCACCTTCTTAATGGTACTTAGTCATCAATTAAACTTCTTATTGTAAAAAAAAGAGAATAAAATGCAAAAAATAATGTATGTCAAAAAATTAAATGACATTGATGAGAAAAAGCATAAAATATCATGGCATGTCTGCAAAAAAAAAAAAAAAAAAAAAGAAAGTCAAGGAAAGTTAATTTAAGCATCTCATCATTATATATTTAATTTGCATCTTCCACATCCTGTCAACATTTTCTGCTTTTGTAAGATCTAGTTATTTTGACTGCAGTTTACAAACAATACAGTGGACAAAATTCAGTAATAAAATACAACATGCTGTCAAAATCATTCTAGAGAGCCAGAACAAACCCTGAGCAGGGGTTTAGTACTTCTCCTTTTTTTCCAAGAGTGAAGCAATCTGAAAGTAGAAACACCTATAGGGTATGCAAAGCATGAGCAGCCAGGACGTTAGATTGAATCGGATCGAATTTGAATGATGTATAAACATTAGACGAGAGAGGAAGGTAGAATGCCTTTTTGCCGCTGTGGTCAATCTTAGGCCTTCTCTTTTCTCACAAAACCTCAAACACATGAACATGGCTTTTAATCCTTCATTGGCCTTGTGCCATCTGCTAAGAGGAAGCCACCGTCATTTGGTGGCCTTACATGATTCTCTTATCACAGCCCCAACCACATTCAGCCTGAGCAGAGGTCTAATCAGCCAGAATAACTTGTGTCAGTGCTATACACTTCAGTATGAATTATATAATCATTGATGCCAATGTGCTAATTAGTAATGCGCATTTTAGTATTACAGCAGATTAAAGCAAATCACAAGCACTATAAAGACAAATGTTCGCAAAATGCCACTTTCGCATGGGGACTGAATAAAAACTTCACCCATTTGGATAAGAATATAGGAATTCCGGCAGGTATTACGGTTAAAAACCACATTTCCCTCTGAAAAGTGATAAAGAAGAAAGGAAGACAAAACTGAAACTAACTTTCTGTTGTACAAGAAATCAAAATGATAAAAGTTGTCCCTCTTTTCCTCGCCTGATTCTTGATGGTTATTAAATGCTAGCCTGACTGCCACAGGAAGATAAAGACCTTTGAAAAACAGAATTAACATTTTGTGTGTTGAGGAAAGGAAATGACTAGAGGCGATAAAAATAAGTATTATACAGCCAAAGCGTAGTATCATCTCATGCGTGTTTCGTTCATCAGCAGTGCGATGCTCCTGTATGTGGAAGTCTAACCTTCATGCTGTTGGAACAGCAAACTAAAGAAGCTGATTTCTGTGGAGTGTAATGATGACTTCCATGTAATGGTTGGAAGCAGAAGATGAACTTGCTTCCTTTTATGACTATTGACAGTATTTTTCATGACGTTTGGTCGTCGACTTGTATGAACTTATGTCATGATGGCAATGACCTGACGGAGATGTCTTTCTGAACACAGTCCTTTTTGTACACTTGCGACAAAAAAAATACTTTGATTTGTCCACATGGATCCTTTCCACACTATCCCTTAATTAGAACTTTTGGCCCTAAATGCAAACATTAATTGCCATTTTGCTGGAGACACATACTCCGTTTTCACTGAAAACTGCTTCAGTTTTGGGAGTTGATGAAAGCTTACATTTCATACCAAAGGGAATGTGTTATCTTTGGTTCTTCCATCTTTAATTTTAGTCCCTCAAGCTATGGTCTTCTGGCTTTGTATCTCAAACCATCTGTGAGAAATATGTGGGTATTGTACAATAATAGGCTGAAGTTTGAGCTTAGTTGTGAGGATGAGCTTTTTTCAACAACAAAACTATTTTTCTGAGCATTGCATGGTTTGACCTCAGAATACATTTGCTGCGACATCCACTCTGGTGAAGACCTACACCTGTCTTGAATACTACCTACTTCTGAGTCATCTTTCTTACAATAGAAGATTGAATCCCATATCATTTGAAAATGTTTTTATAACCCTTCCCAACTGCTGATGTGAGGCAGCAATTGCTTCTCTAAGATCATTACTGATTTTGCTCCCTTTTGGCCGTGTGTTAATACACATCTCATGGCCATCTGTTTCTATAAAGATCTCTATACCTGGTGGTGATGAGCAGCACTTGCTTGGCTGCAATTTACCCTCATTAATCCTATGGAAGCAGTTAGGAGATACTTTAGATTGCCCACAGTGTTAACCTTTGGAAGTCAAAGTTGTTGTTTTGTTTTGTTTTTTGTTTTTTTAATGCAAAAGCGCTATGGAGACTAGCCGGTTACTGTAAAGGGCTATACAAATAAATGTTTGTTAGTCTTGTTTTTCTCCGTTTGGGTTTGTGATGAACTGGTGGCCTGTTCATGGGGGAATATGCTCCAGTAGACCCCCCTTAACTGTGAACAGGGTAAGGTGTCTATCAAAAATAGATGAATGGCGTTTCTACTGTAACAAAGATAATGGCTTTTGTTTAGCTTTGTGAAAGTTTCTGACAATTACATCGGAGCTGTAAAAAGCTAATTCTTTTCCCCCTTGAAGTTCAGAATAAAACAGTTTCATTTCCAGGCTTTTTTATAACAGATAATGGAAAGAGCCACTTAAGTGTTCAGGGAGTAGAGAACAAGGGAGTTTCTGCCTGAGCTCCTTGGACTGTATTATGTATAAATTCAGACATTGTTGTCCTCCGGCCAGTGAGTCTACTGCTGCATCATTATCACACAACCCACATGCACAGCTCTGGTGTTGGACTGACTCAGAAAGGTTAACACCAGATTCTACATCAGATGTCAGGTTATCATTAATAATCAGTGTCAGCTTGTGATGAGTAATACGCATGAATCACCACAGAGACGCAGGAAAAGCCAGAAAATCTGAATTAATTTTATGAAAGAAAGACGGTGGGCTCGTTAGGGGCACGTAAAATTAGTCTGTTCTTTCTCCATGGAACACGATGTGAATAATATCCTTGCTGTTGTGTCACTGAAAGCAATTAGCTGGCAGGTATGAGAGACGGCGGTGGGAGTCTGGAGGAGTGATGAAACGTATCAGACTCCACAATCTGCTGCGGTGTAAATATTTTCTCGCTGCCAAGAATCAGTTGGATCTCTGGTGCACTGCAGGGTTGAAAAGCATGTTTGAAAAGAATTTCACTGTCAGAGGTTTTTATTTATATTGAGCCAACACTTTTGGAGCTGATGGAGAGGAATTTTCAGATGTTTGAGTTTGATCTCCATGCAATGCCTCTGCTGTGGTACATTTTCTAATCGTTTTTTTTTTTTTTTCTTCTCTCTTTTGACTTGGACCTTTTGTTTCCCATAAAACAGGCCATAAATGGGCATGATCTCTAGGTACATGTGTTAGTTTGTGCTTGTTTCTTTCATTCCCGTTTCAAAGGTACAGGAGTGAACTTTGGTACAAAAGATAGAGCAGTGCCATAAGTGACTTTCGTTTTAAACACATTTCACTAAGCAAACTCAAAGTAGTCACGAGGACATACTTTGCGTCAATGGACGGCTCAGACAGGATGTATAATCCCTCTGCGGTGCGTGAATGGGAAGTAAGTCAAAGGAATATGAGGTTCTGTTTGAGGACATAGGCTTTTTTTCTCTGTTGGAGAAAGTGTACGGTAAATATACTGTCATTACAGCAGGAAACTGGTTAGCTTAGTTTAGCATGACCCAAAGGTATTGTGGGTGAGTATTATTATTAGTATGCACATCAGCTACTTTAGTATGCAACCTTAGAGAAACCTGCTGTGAGCAGCAGAAAAAAACAGCTAAATTGCAAAATAACACAGATATACATAACTTTTCCTATAGCTCTTTTAAGGTTTGGGATTGTGTCATCATGCCATGTTGTAGTCATGAACAATCTGCCATATTGACAGCTACATGTTTGGTTTTCTAGCATTAGAGGACGGCAAATATTAATCTGTATGTTTACCCTTTTCTGTGTTTTGTTCTATATATATGACTAACATAACTATGGTTAGAAACTATTGTGTCCCTTTTCTGTCAAATCTGATCCTTAGACTGTATAATAACTTAAACCGCAAATGATAGAAAATCTCATGAATGGAAATGTGATGTGTGTTTAAAAATATCGGGACTTTATCATCTAAGATGATTGGAAGAGGAACAAAAAAAATCTTCAAAAAATCTCTTTATCTCAGACAAAAATGGCAAAAGTGGACTCAGATAGTATTCCGCTTTTTGTTTGAGCCTCTTTAACTTAAGGTGGTGCATTAAAACAAAGTGACAAGACAATTTTCAGTTCTGTGACATTGTTGTACATAACATGCTTGCTTGATAGACTGTTTTCACCAGCTTTACCAACCCTTGGACTATGACACTGTACCCCAGAAACAAAGAGACATTAATTAATCTGGACAAAGTGTAAAGTGGTTATGAAAAAATTAGTGAAGACTTGGTTTAAAAGAGGCTTTTTGTACGGTCTTCCTGTGCTGGTTTGACCAAAGTATGAGAGATTGTATCTTTACAGGCTAAAATAAACTACGCCAGCTTTGAGACAGAGCATGTGCCTACTTTATTTAACGTATAAATTTTGCTTCACAGTCCACAGAATATGAACCTTCACTTCCTGTTTCAGAGAAGTCCAATCCCCTAACGCGCAATATTGATCGAGCTTTGGCCGACAGCATTGTGACGATGTTACAGGCCTGTGATTCTCAAATGTTTCAACAAGACACTGGAGCAGCCTACCAGGTACAGCCATTTGGCAAGTACTGAGTATCCTCAAAAAGAAAAAGAAAAAAAAATCTCTTCAAAAGCAGAAATGTCATCTTCAGAGGCTTCTGAGTGACCAAGTGGTGACGACCTTGATGGAAGTTGCTGAGAAAGTTGAGCTCATTCTCAAGGTATCTTTTTCCCTCATTGTGGTGTTGGGTATGTTTCTTTGATCAGTGTGGTAATAAAATGGATGGAGGAAATGATCATTTTACTCCTTGAACAGGATCCTCAGGATAGCCTTGTTGTGTTGAGCGGCTGCGGCACTTCTGGACGGCTGGCTTTCCTGATCACGGTAAACATTTTCACTCAAACGTTTTCCAGAATGTGTGTAGTGCGCAGCTCTGTGTGTGATTCACTAAGCATCCTGTTTGTATGTTTTTAGTCAAGATTCAACAGAGCGCTGAAGGATCTGAACCACAGTTTGGTCTTTTCCTACACCATCGCAGGAGGAGACAGGTGTGTTTGGGAGTGGTTTGATTCACTGGTGTTATCAGCAACAGAATTCATAAAGCTTGCTTAACAAGAGTCAGCTTATGAGCCACGACAGATTAAGCCTGGTAGCTGCTGTTTGCTTGTATCGTACTTTAAAAAAAAAAAAAATCACCTAACTTGGAGGATTTTGTTGCCTTACAAGCTGTATATTAAATGTTTGGCATTTAACGCCACAGACCTCTGCGAAAATGTTCTAAACAGATGTTGTAAAATGAAGAAAATGTTTGTGGTCCTGCCAGAGCCCTTCAGAAGTCGCCTCTGGGCATGAACGCAGTGAAGTCCACATGTGTGCGATTTAAGTGTTACATGCACACATGTTTCAGCAGGCCCCAGAGTCTGCAGCAAAAATGAAAGGATATGCAGCTCTACAATCTGGTCAGGGACACAGTAAGAAAGGAGTTTTAAAAATCAGATGAAAAAAAAACAACAACTCTGAGATGTCCATAAGACTGAACTTGCTTAAGAATAAATTAATATATAAAAAGAAGAATAAACCATCTGAGAGACTATGCAAACTATTATTATTGTTATTATTATTATTATTATCATTATTAGTACCCATGGGAAAAGCTGCATTTGATGCAAACCCAACAACTGTCATCATTCTGAGAATCCAGCCCCGCAGCTAAGCATGGTGGTGGGAGCTTCTTCCTGTGGGCATGTTTGTTATTAACACGGTCAGAGAAAATGGTCAAAATCTAAAGAATGATGGAATTTTCCAAACACAGGCTTAGTCTTAAGGACACACCTGTTATATATGTCAAAAGTTGATTCACAAGAGGCAGATGTCAATGAAAGAAAAGTCTAAATGGACAAAAACAGCAACCCAAACCAAAGGTTGTTGTCATTTCTTCTAACAATTTCACCTTTTTTTTTTTTTTTAAATCTCCCTCTGCCACCTATTTTCTTCAGTGCTCTACTTTCCTCTCAAGAGGCTCCAGAGGACGACCCCAAACTGGGCATGCTCAGTCTGAAGAAGGTCAGGGAATTCTTTCGTACAATATGTCCAAGTGTACATAGGCGCTGTATTTTTTTTATCAGCATAGCGAACAATTTGACTTACTGTTCTTTAACCGAAGGAGGGTTTGTTTCTCTACAGGTGTGTGAGGGAAAGAAAAGAGTCTTGTTCATTGGTATTTCCTGTGGATTATCTGTAAGTCAACGTTGTGGGTCAGAAACTGAATTATTTAAAAGAAATGATGCTTACTGTATATATAAAAACTTTGGGCGCAGCTGAAATGTGTACTTCGTGTGACTTCTTTAGGCTCCGTTTGTGGCAGGTCAGCTGGACTTGTGCCTGCAGCATCCTGAAGTCTACACTCCTGTCCTGGTAGGCTTTAACCCTGCACATCAGGCCAGGTTCGCTAGTGTGTATACATGCAGCAATAATAGTTACATAAACCCTTTTGAAGCGATACTAACGGGCATTTTCTTTGTACAACTGTATAGGGATGAACCCATACCAGGCAGCACGCTCACATTTTACAGTGTGGTGCAAAGGATGCAAGAGCTTGCCAAAAGCAGAAAAGCCTTCCTCATCAACCCAGCAGTTGGAGTACTTTTTTTTTTTCCCTTGAAAACACAATCCTCATTCTTCCACTGACAGTTCAGGTTGCATTTGTGTCAAGTTCTAATGACTCAGTGTGTGGAAATATCTGCTTCCCCACTCAGCCAGAAGCCATCAGCGGTTCTTCCAGGATGAAGGGAGGAAGTGCCACCAAGATTCTCCTGGAGGTCATCTTGTCTGCTGCTCATGCTGCCACGTTCTCACACATTCCTATCACAAACAAGTATGTATGATGAGGACATAGAAAAACAGTCCAGTTTTTTTCAATTTCGTGAGATGTTTTGGTCAAATAGCCCTGGATTAAAGTACAAAAGCTCCCATTTCAAAGGTCTATACACCTTTGTTCAGAGTGAAAGCTTTTAAGAGAATCTGATACTCCACTTGCTGCTTCTGTGGGGTGTGCCGCTTTAGAAATCAGTGTTTCAGCTTTGTGTTACTCACTTCAGAAGTACAACAGATGCAACAAAATGTGACCCTAAACCGATTGAGCTGTTGGTTTTACAGTTTTAACACAATGCCAAGAGGAAAAGACATAAGCCAGGGTCTTAGATAAGATTTTGTTGTTGCACATAAAGTCCTCCAAAGGGTTATATTGCAAACAGTTGAGCATTCTGCAGTGGAAATCCATATTCACATGTGGACAGTTCACATTCAAGACAGTTGCTAATCTACCCAGGAGTGCAAATATACCCAAAGGTCAGTATTTTATCAGAGATGCCTCCTGCCCATTGTCAAGCACGCAGGTGGAGGGGTGGTGGTTTAGATTATATATCTTTTTTGTAGCTACAGAACATGGATCCATCAAAATAAAACATAAGCAAAAATGAGAAGAATGGGACAGAAATTTGAGAAAAAAATGAAACGGGAAACTACTGCTGCAAGTTCTTGCTGCTAAAGGAGAATTTAGAGACTATTGAAGCATGGGAGTACTTAATCTAGTATTGCCCAAATACTGCTCAAATAATTTTGTTTATAAATAAAAATGAATAAATATGGCACTCTGAAAATAGATCACCTTTGACATGTAATGTAACTGCCAGAGTTTAGACAATATTTAACAAATCAATTTTTTCCCAGGAGGAAACATTAAAATGGCCAAAACTAAAAAAGTATAAACAATATTTTCTTGTATTTAAATGTATTTGTATTTTCACTGAAAACTGCATCAGATTTTGTCAAATTTTGTGTTAATATGTTTCTAAAAAAAATTAAAAGCACAATGCGATGGTTTACAAGCAATTTATATTGAATTGAAGGTTGAAGGTGCCATTTTATTTGGTGAAAACAGGGTTTTTATTTCATTATTATCATTATTTTCATTTTTACAATAACTACCTGCTTGTGTAAATTTGATGCCTTTATGATACATTTGTAGCTTAATCCTGTTAGAGTTGCATAATGCTGACAAAAAAAAAAAACTTTGTGGAAAATATCCAAACTAATTAGGTTAATTGGCAACAGGTCAGTAACAGACTAAAAATAGAGCGTCCTCCAGAGGTGAGTCCCTCAGTGGAGCTGACGAGGGGTTCAGCCCTCTGCAAAAGAATATGTAGGTAAATGTTTAAGTTTCTAAATATGAAACTGGAAGGTAGATCTTTGTGCTGGAAAAGCAGAATGTTCTTTTTTCTTTTAAATGGAAAATACGGAGTAATCTCTGTCCATGCAGGGTACAATTTGAACACAAATATACAACGATTTTAATGTTTGGATCCTCAAACAGCATGAGATTAGAAAAGACACATTTAAATTACTTTGGAATCAATATGTGATGTTTTTATTTACATTTTACACATCATATCTATCTTTCCTGGAAGCAGAATTCATGCGTCTGGACAGCTGTGTGTAATTGTACATTTTATACATCAGTATTGTTCCCAGTAGACCTGATGTAACCTCAGTCCCCTGATCGTGACCCAGAGGACCTGCTTGCTGCTTTTTAAAGTATTTCCTTGTGTTTCTAGCCAACACCCGTCAGACAGTTCCCTGTTACAGTTACCCAAAACATTTTAGACATCGTGAGTGGTGTTTCAGGGTTTCTAGTCACGTTGATGGGTAATATCACCCAAGAATGTTACAGACACTGATCATATTCCTTAGCTTAGATGCTCAGGTGTTATTTATGGGGTGTACATAAGCTATAGGCACCTGAAAAATAAGCTTTAAGCCTCAGAGGCTTGTATGCAGGGATCAAAGTAACAGCAGCCTTTCAGCGGTGCTTTCATTGAGTGTCGCTGACACCTAGAGGTTGTTGCAGAACAGAGAATCTGATTGAATCAAACAGGCTTCGGTTGGAAATTAAACATTTTTCAATGAAATATGTCATATACACACATAAAGAAAACAAACTCATTTAATTTCTTTCCAACAGTGGTATTCTGCAGCACCTGAAATCGTATGAGACAACTGTGAATATCACATACGCCCAGAAAGAGGGGATAACTGCTCTGGTGGAGGCTGCAGGACAAAGGTATATCATCCTGTTTCACACCTTTTGCTGTAACCATCAACATTTAACATGTCAAACTGGCTCATAATACTTAGATCAACAGCACTATCTAGGTTTTGAGAAAAAAAACAGTAACTCGTATCATCTGTCTTTGTATTTTCTTGATATTTTCTGCAGATCTTTTTCCTTTCAAAACTATGAGTATTTAAATTTTCCTACTCTGGTTTGGACGCTGTGCTGCTTACGGGGTTTCTTCTGGTAATTCTGGCACTTTTCAACATGCTTTATCGTATTAATTAACCATTACAACAGGAAAGTTGGTTACACGTGGGAATAGTTGACTGAGCTTCCCAAAGCCCGACTGATAGCTGAAATAAAATCCTGTCTACATCAGTAATAACAATTACGATGCATCTCCTCACTGCTGAGCAGAAATACACCAGAAACAGTGACCCCAAACACCCGCTCAGCACTCCACCTCGACTCTACCCCAATATGTATCCTCAGGAGAGGAGAGAGGTTGTCTTTTGAGGACAAATTACATTTATGCTTTCATCAACATCATTCTGGTAATCGTTGAAGAAGATATCAGTTAGGATGCAAGTTTAGAAACCCCACATTTATTATATGTTTCCTATACCATCAATTGGGTCACAAAAAGGAGCCTAATCTGCTGAATCTATTCTTAGTATAAAAACACAAATGCTTATAGGACAGCTGTATAAAGCATGGCCTTGATGCTGTCACTGTTTCAGCAACAGATGTTGGTGTTTTTAATTGTTCATCAACTTTTTCTAGTATCATAGTTGTTGGAGTTACAGTAGGGGCCATGGATTTGACTTGCAATGCTGTTTAGCCGTCATTATACTTCTTAATACAGCCTGGCATGCCCTCAGGACCCAAAATCCAGATGATGATTGGAGGTGATTTTATATATAAAGAGTAGGAATAAGAGAGCGAAAGAAGGGTTTGAAGATGAGAACATTTCTTCCCTTGATTGTGATGGGACATTGAAGATCAATGCCAACAGGCAAGAGACATGGTTTCCAGAAAGATATTTGCGACTCCACCAACCCTGGATTTTAAATGTTAATGCTGATAGAAGGATCTAAATTTTGTTTTCCTCAAGAACTTCTACCTTAACGATGCAGTTTCCATGTACAACCGAAGTTAGCCCCTTCTACAGTTGGATCTATAATCCATATGGAAGTTCATTGTCGGTCATCCTTCTGTTTGTGCTTCAGTTTGTTGTGTGGCAGGCGTGTTTGTTACCTCGGCTGGGGCTCCCTGGCTTTGGTGGGCCTCATTGATGCCAGTGAGTGTAACCCCACGTTTGGAGCAGGTGAGAGGACTGCGTAGGTCTGATTAGCACCCATACAACACTGCTTTATTTGAACAATAAAGAACGTTTCTTCAGAATTGAGCATAATTAAATTGTGCCCTTAACATCTTATTATTCGTGTGTGTGTGTGTGTGTGTGTGTGCGTGTGTGTGTGTGTGTGTGTGTGTCGTAGACTATGAAGACATCCGAGGCTTCATCAGCGGAGGATACAAAGAGCTCAACAACAATGAAGGTCCTTTAACTTTTTTGGTATGTGAAGGAAACAATAAATTAACATCTGCCAAAAAAAAAAAGTGCATTGAAAGAGGATGAATAAGTAATTACAGCATGAAAAAAGGCTTAGGTTTAACATAATGTATAGTTTTTTTTAACAATTGAACATGCCGATTCACTTCCCTTGCAAAATTAACTTGCTGCAAACTTCTCTACACTGGCCTGACTATGCATTTTAAAATGTGTGAAATCCAATAAAAACAGACAGAAAATAAAGCTGGGGTCATCTTAGATTAACTCAGAACAGGATCAGAATAAATCACACCACTCGACCTGCTTTGTTGAGCACTCATAGATTTGATGTTGGTTTTCAAATAATCTGGTGGAATTCACATCAACTTAACCAGCACTTACAAGGCTCGTTGCATTGGGATTACATGGAAATAAAGCCTGAAATTGTTCCTTGATGTGTAATTCCTCATATTCACGACTAAATATGTTGTGAAACTTCAGTTTCCACTTTAGTCTTGTACGCAACTACCAGAAGCATCAACCTCATAATGAAGTGCAAAAGTTTAAGCAGAATTTTTACTTCAAATGGTCAAGCAAGTAAAAATGGACCTGATTTTAAAGTAAAAGTTATATATTTCTTTCATGTTTTAGGTATAAAAGATTTCAAATTTTAAAAAAGGTGAACATTTTGGGGCAGCCTTTGTGTTTAGACTTAATTATTAGAGGGACACAAGCAAGGCTTTTGAACGTTAACATTTTTTTTTAATGTTTTAATTTTGTTAAATGGAGTATGCGGTTACTTTTTGGAAGCATCGTCAAGCTCTTGTCATCTCACATCCCCATCCCTGGACTCCTGTCCTCATGATCTCTTGCAACATCTGTGTATGGCTTTACAGGCCTGGCCAGTCATCCTTATTTTTTGCTTTTATACAAAGAATTAGTCTAATTCAGCAGACACAAGAACATATAGAAGAAACTTGCCTCCAGGGATACAACCAATCTGACAGAAACAAACAAAATGACATAAGCACAGCAACAACCAGAGTATTAACAACAAAAAAACATGACTTAACCTCTAAACCTAAAGCTAAAACCTTCCTTTTGTACAGTTTTAACACCCACTTTAAGCTTATAAACACCCTCCCTTTTATTTATTTTTAAAAAGAGTCTTGCAGAGGCCTCTAGTTCTGCATCCTTATTAGATGTGCTGCATTTCAGGTGGATGTCAGACACTCATTAATATTTTACAAAGTTTGACCTTGATGGCCACCGCAAAATCTTTTCTTTACATATAGCCCATGTGCCACTGGCTACAGCCCAAGCCCAAATCATGATTGACCCACCCTTGTGTTTAACAACTGGACAACTGTGGCCTGCTGCACCCTTTACTGTTTGGGTATAGATTTATTCACTGAAGCCATAAAGTTCTACTTTTTGCTTTAACTATATTGATTCATGGCGCTTATTTCCAAAAAAATGTCAGTTCTGATCAGATGCTAATTTCTAAACTTCTGAATCTGATGGATGCTGCAGCGTAGTCCAACAGTGCACCACCTCTCCGGAGTCTCTGAGAATCAAATGTTCAAAAACCAATCACTTGTTTCATGTGCATTAATATTTCAAGTACTAGGCAGTAACTCAGAGAACAGCTTTACAGAGATAACAATTAATGTTTTCACCACAAATGTTATATAAACTTGCCTCCAAAAGTCGGCATAACTGTCTGTGAAAATATTATGTTGTACCTTTCTTCTAGGGACCTGAGTTTTGCATAGCACATGAGGATTTTCTGCATCTGGTCCTGCCCTGTCTCACTGACAAGGACACTGTTGTGCTCATCTATACACACTCTGGTTAGACAAGCTTGTTTCCATGTTTGGATTTTGTCCATACCAAGTATGCCCGTGTTTTGACAGCCTCTCTCTGCAGACGATGTCGATGAGGTGGTGAAGTTGGCACGAAAAGTAACAGAAAAGACGTTTAACCTCCATGCTGTTTATCATCAGACCGGTACCTATCTTCATAGCTACCTCACTATTGAATGTAGTCACCCACCTTTCCAACTTCATCTTTATTGATATTTTGCAGGATGAAATCAAAAAGCTGTGCTCATCCACACTGCACTTCACTTGGCTTCAGGCAGCACCAGCTTCAGAAAGCTTACTACACATGGTACATCACACACGGACACACACATCAGCTAAATACTCAATGAAGCATGAGCAGTAAGCATTTTGCATCATTTACTCCAGTTTCCTTGGCCTGACACCTTCTATGGCACAGAATTATTTGTCAGTCACATAAACATTTTTTTGTCATTTTGTAATAACTGTACTTTGGATGACAGAAGTGGTTTTAAATCATTTTTAAGGTTTCCTCTCAGTGGAATATAAAATGGGAAAAATCTATTGCTTCTCTGTCTCAGCAGTGGGAGCTGTCCACTAAGCTGGTGCTGAACGCTGTGAGCACAGGAGCTCATGTCTTAAAGGGGAAGACGTACCAGAACTACATGATTGACGTGCAGGTTACTAACTGCAAACTGTACCGCAGAGCCACACGTTTACTCCAGGTGTGTAAAATTACACTGCCTCCATAACAAACCTGCTGTGATGTTGATTTCACTGACCAATATTATACTCATATGTGTATATATGTGTGTGTGATGAACGTTTCTCAAGTTATTTTCATTTGTCAGGGGAGATGCTTTTCATGACTACTGCGACTCATTCTCTAAAAACACTGACAGCCTTGGAGCAAATAGCTGGTTGAATCTGTTACTTTAAGCAAACACTATCAGTAGCTCTGGATCAGATATTCACAACAGTCAGAAAAAAATTCCATTTGTCTGATAAGAACTGCTTCAGCTCAGACACATTTGCAGGATCTCTTGTGTGTTGAAGTCATTTCATAGCATCTTCATAGGCTTATAGTCTTGTTTTTGACTGGGCCACTCCAGAAAGCAAATTTTTTATAAGCCTTTTTGCAGTAAAGCAAGCCTAAATGATGATGCTCCATCCTCCATACTTCCATACTTGCTATAATTTATTGGTAGTAAACTGTGCCCCTTTCACACCCCATTCATAATGTTGAGTATTCTTCCTGAACAATTAAGTTTTTGTTTAACTAGTTCACAAACATTTGTCCCAGAAGCTGTCTTTTGCAAACTTAAGGTGTGCAGCAATGCTTTTTGGAGAGCAACATATTCATCTCCATGGACACCAATCTGTTCAATGACTTTTGGATGGGAGACTCACGAGCAGAGATCAGTTCCAGTGATGTCTTCAAGTCTTTAGTTGCTACTTATCGAGTCTTCTTTACCTCTTTGATGACTCTGTGATGAGACTTTAGAGGCATCCTGGCTGAGTGCCTTCTTCTAAGAAGATTTACAGAATTAAACTGTCACCTGAACACTTTGTATTCATACCAAGCCTGACGCAGATGACCTGTTCTTGATCTCATTTTTGCAAGGTGGTGGTAAAATCAGCAGACGCTTCATGTGAACAACAATCTCAAATTATGTCAGTATCTTCTAGAAGTCACTCTCAAGCACACCTGCAAAATAATTTAATTAATATTTAACGAGTGTGTTCAGTAACGAGTAAAGGAATTTATACTGATTCTGTAAAATCTGCTTAAACACATTGTGTTGCTTTATAATTTTAATTCTGCTGAGGATAAATCAAAATGTATGGCCAAATAACGCAGAAAGTCATTCATTTCTAAAGGATCACTTTCTTATTCTTGTCACTTTACATAACCCACAATGCATTGCAGTCACCTGCCAGCCATTTGAATTGGTGGACACTTTTCTAACTAAATATAATACTTATGGATACAGATACAAAATACTGTACATGAGTTACTAGAAAAAATATCTTGACAAAAGGCTATTATAGAATAAATAAACTTTTTACAGTGACAATTAATGATAAATGAATTTAGGGGGAAGCTGACATTAACTCAATTTTATTGTAGAAGCTGTCTGGCCATCCAGAGGCTCGATGTGAGGAGGCTCTTCTGAAGGCGATCTATCGAATAGACAAGCTTACAGCAGACGTTACATCCTGTGACATCACCAAACATACCCATATTGCTCGCAATCGGAGAAAGGTAAGGAGCTGCAGTGATAATGAAACATACAACAATAGGGCAATCTGGCTATAACCTGTGCTCTTTGTGTGCAGGTCGTCCCTTTGGCTCTGGTGTGTTTGCTCACTGGTTGCTCTCTAAAGGAGGCGGAGACCCATTTGGAGCAGAAGCGAATTGTTAGGGAGGCTGTGGAGGTGTGGCTGTCATAACTGATGTCTGTCTGACTGATACACCCATGCCGTAGTAAATGAACTTCTATACTTGTTGCAAAAAAACAGCAGTAATCACAACCACAACCTTTTGAAGGAATGATCAGTGCGATATTTTGAGGTGAATTTTAATATGATGTGTCCACTTAGAAGAAAACATTTTCTCTTTATTTTACAACTGACTGAAAAAAAAATGTCAGGGTTGATACTTGGTTGATGTTTCACTGATGACCTGACTGACTAACTGAGGGTGGAGGCTCAGCCATATTGCATGATGTAAGACAACCTCAATCTCCCTCCCTCTTTGGCTGAACACACAGACACAATCACAGGTACTGGATTAGTGTGACGTGTGTGTGTATCTTGAGAACACTTGAGCAGCTTTAGAAACACCTTTAGTGCAGAGCCAAACGCAGCAGGGAAGCATAGAGCAAAAGCAGTACCAAGAAGGTCAAGTGCACCTCAGGTCTGGATCAGAGGGTATTAACATATAATTCTCAGCCTTTATTTGTGTGATGGGAGAAAAAAAACCACAAAACCCTTTTTTCCCAAGTAGTACTGTGATGAATATAAAATTACAATTATTTTTCTTTTATTATTGAATCAAAAGTTTGTATTTTTTATTTATTTTTTTACCATCAACATCCGTCTACTATCTATACCCACTTCTTCCTATTCAGGGTCATGTGGGTCTGCTTGAGCTTGTCCCAGCTATCTTCAGGTAGACAATGGGATGCTCTCTGGACAGTTCAGTCCATCACAGGGCCACACATGGGCAAGGTTTTGGGGACTACTGGAGGAAATTGGGGCCAGGAGACAGTGATAACCACCAACATATCTACAGAACAGCATGCCCTCTCTCAAACATGTGTGGCAGCATGACTCAAAGTGTTATGCAGAGCTGGATATGAAAAATACTTGTCATTATCCTCTTTCATTCTCCCCCTATTTACTCATTGCTTACAGCCCAGTCTGATAGAGCCACCTACTGGTGAAGGACAGAACAGTCTTTTTCCTTCATCATACCTGCCTTTTAAACGAAGGAAAAGTGTGTGTGTGTGTGTAGTGGGGGAGCTGATGAAAACTAATATTTAAATTAAAATTTTAGTTTTTGTTGCACAAGCTAAATATGCACAAACTAAATCATCCAAAGAACTTAAACTGTATTAACCCACAAGCATGACCAACATGAAAACTATAATTTATTCATTTATTTTATTTATATCCGTGTCATTACAGTCATATATCAGTTTCATCTAAATACATGACATTCCCAAAACAGTAGCAGCATAGGCACACACCCCCACCTTCTTTGTACCGCAAATATAAGACTTTTGTTAAACCAAGCAGGGAGCTCCCTGAACTTGGTAAGGGTTAAATAAAAGAAAAGAGAACTCCTTGAAAAGGTTCATGAGAATAGCCTGGCCAGCCATAATCCATCCAGTTCGTCTTTCTTTCAGAGGCATTTCCACTGGTACAAAACATACCAAACCAATTACAAACGGGCAGGTACCTGCTAACACCTGATGACACTCTTTGTATCATTCTTTGCATTGATGAGAAAAAGGGATCAGGATGGCTGGCCAAGCTGTCTTAAAAATATACTTTTAAGTATTCCTAACAGCAGCTTTAATCAATTCCAGCCTCTTTGACAGAATTCACTTGAAGAAACTCAACAGTGAGCTCTGCATTGTCTCTGTTAATGCACCGTCACAATAAAATAAATATATATATGTATATAATGCAACAAAGGAAAATGTCCATTTCTTTTAGATAATCAGATTACATCACAGGTTATGCTGATTTAAACAGATGACTTCTTAGCAGCCTACAGATTTAAGCAGGTAGTTAAGTAATAGCTAGGAGATGACCTGACCAAACTCCTGAGAATATAGCACTTACTTCCAGTTCAGACAAACACAATCAAGCCGTGTGTTCAGACCCTGCTTCTGTCAAACATTCTAAAATAGTTCATTAACATACAACATGTCTTCGAGGTACTTGGTATAATATTGGCTATATGACTCTGTAAAATATTAAAATTAAAGTTTACGTAATTCCCCAAAAGGTGTCAAAATGTCTTTGTTGTTTTGCTTCAAAAATATATTAACATGTGCCTTCATGATTATGATTAACTTTAAAGTGATATAAAGAAGCCTTACAGGTAGAAGTCATATGGTTACAGACAATATATTGGTTGTTTCAAGTTTTTGATTTCTGCAGTCTTGGGTCATATCTGCTGTAATATATGTCAGTCCGACCCCTTCTTTCAGCAGATCTGGGTAGATAAAGTGCTTGAAGTGTTCAAATGAAGAGAAATCTTTACTGGTTTGCTTCCTGAAAGAGATCATTTCTGCCCTTATGTGTCAGGTGGAGCTCCAGTGAGTAAATCAAAAGTCGTCCAGTTCCATATCACTCCTCTTTGGAGTTGTGCGGTTTGACCCTTCCTGGCGACCGGCTCCTCTTGTTGCCAGAAGATGCCTTGTCAGCCATCTTGGGCACTTTTACGGAGTCCACAAGCTTTGAGGGTGAATCCGTGACAACATCTTCCATCGAGCCCGGCTGTGACTCCACGGAAGCCTTAGTGAACTGATGCAGGAACGCGCCGTTCTTCTTCTTGTCTCCGCTGGTCTCCCCCTCACTATCTTCCTCAGGCTTGAACTCCTGCACGGCATCTTCGTCGGTCGCCTCCTCATCTCCATCTTCTCCGCTCTCTTTCTCCGCCTCTTCTCCGGTGCCTCCGGCCTCCTCGCGCCCCGATTCTTCAGCACCGGTGTCACTCTGATGCTTGGTGTCATCTGAGTCCTCGGCGTCGGCCTCCTCCCCCTCGGTCACGCAGATAGCTGGGGTTGCATGCTGGCTCTAGGGTTTTAAATAAGAGATATAATAAACTAAACCAGCTAATAATGGGGTATCAGAGAAATAATGTATTATTAACATTAGTAGATATTAGTTTAGTGCAGTAACTGACAGTTGGTGGCCCATGGTAACAGCAAACATCCATCAGGAGAACCTTGCTGATGGAAGTTGCTGCCAAACAAAACAGATTTGTTCAGGCTGTCTAATTGGATGGTGAGATTATCTTTTCCCACAGGCTTAGTATTAGCAGTTAGGCTGCAGTAGGTCAGATTCCTCTCTCAGGTACAGCAGATTTTAACCCGCGGGTCATGTTCAGAGACTTAGTGCAGTTTTAAAATAGAGCACCAGAGATCTATTATTCAGCAACTGTTACTGATACATGTGGGTTTCTTTATTATTAGTCTTGACAGTCAAGACCGTTTCTCACCATGAGTTTTATAAGTGTTTTTACATTGTTGATTCTGTCTATCCTTTACACCGCAGCCAGGAAAGACGAGGAAGCTAACGTTTGCAGGCTGAATTCAAAAGTAGTTGTGTCACTGACTAAAGGCTACTGAAGCAGTGAGCTGAAAAAAAAACAACACACACACACACACAAAGGCAGATCTCAGTCTATTAATACTGTCAGCGCAACAGCATTTGTTAGCTCAGTCAAGCTCATCTGAGTTTATGTCACGAGAGTTTGTCCAAGGTCCTTCGTCTGCATGGTTTCGTTTGTCAAATGGATGGTTTTGTCACATTTTTTGTCATAATTTTGCAAATAGTAAGACATATATTAGGACATGTCAGATCATTCCAATCAAGAATTCCTTGAATGATTAGTGCTTGACTATCCATAACCCCCTTATTTTAGCCATTTTCACGCTTTTTCCATTACATTTCAAACACCAGCCAAACCGATGCCATGCATCTAATCTTCTTGTAGGCTTAACCATCTTTAGTCGTACACATGGCTATTAAAAGAACTCAACTCATGGGCCTCTAGTTGCCTGATACTGTTAAAAAATAAAATAAAACAGGAACAATAAAAAAAAAAGCCTTCTGGAAAGAGACTTTCTGAAATTGACATTTGGAAGTTGAAACAAATCCAGCAATGCATTGATCTTGGCCTAAATAATAGTTTTTTTTCATCAGATATGACATCTTTAAAATATTTTTTTTTCCATAACCACCACCATTACTACCATTATCAGACACTGAAGCAGGAACAACAAGCAGCGTTTACTTCATACATCAGTCTGGATAAAGGAAATGCATTTGAAGTGCTGTCATTTCTTAAGTCACACGACTTATAACTGTGGTTTATACACTTTTATTTTGCAAGGCGTGACTTGAAATAAATAGTTATGTGTTTGCAAGGACAGCAGGCCAAAAAGTCTGCAATCTGAGTACTTTTCTTTAACAGTCTGTGCATTGTTTTGTTTTGTTTTTAATAAGAAGATATAGGTAAAAAAAACAACAACAAAAAAAAAAAGAATTATCCTTTAAGCATGTGTCGTGTGCAGAGTGTATATTCAAACTAACTAATGTGCCACTCATTTTCTATCTTTACCTTAGGCGAGGCTCTCTCCTCCTCTGACACCTTTCCTTCCTGCTCCTCGCTCTCTCCCCCATTTTCCTCCTCATGTGACTCCCCCTCTCCTGTGCCATCGTCTCCGTCATCTTCATTCTCTGATTCTGCAGACACACTCTTGTCTCCTCCTTTTGCGGCAGAATTTTTGGAAGAATTGTCGCCCCCAGACTCTTCCTCACCAGCTGTTGTCTCTTTCACTGTCTCTTTGTCACTCTCCTCATGTTCTCCTTCGGTTCCTGTCTCTCCCTCATTTTCCCCTGTTTCACCTCCTCCCGTCTCTTCTCCATCATCTGTGCAGTTGCTTGTGTCTCCAGCCTCCTCTCCCCCTGTTTCTCTGTTGCTTTCCTCTTCATCTCCACCAGACTGACATGTGCATTCTCCTACATCCTCCTCCTCCTCTGCATTATCAGATGTCTCCTCTTGATCAGCTTCCTCTCCACTTGTTTCTTCCTCTTGTTGCTCTTCATCTTCCGTACCATTTACCCCTGCTTCTCTCGCCTCATCATTTTCCTCTTCCTCTTCTCCCTCCTCGTCTACCTCTGGAATCGTCTCTTCTAAAACAACGTCAGCTTTGAGATCTTCTTTGGTTTCATCCTCCTCCTCCTCCTCCTTAAGTACTTCTAAATTTCTCCCTTCTTCATCTCCAGCCATCCTTTCACTTTCCAACTCTGCTGGTTGCGTCACCCTCTCAGGTGCAGGCAATGGGCTTTTCTTCAGCTGAAGTATCTTAAGGAGATCAAACTCCATCATCACCGGTGCTTCGGCTGTCATTGAGTTCCGTTTGAGAGGCCGAGCTGCCATCTTTTTGCGCATACAAGCATCGCATGGGCAGTACTCATCCTCACTTCGCTGGTCACTGAACTCACCCGTCATGTCATCATCACTTAGCGACTCAGCAGTTTTGACTGACTGGTTCTTCATCACCTACAAAAAGACAAAAAAAAAAAAGACACACATTATGGATTTCATTCTATGCAGTTTAAGTTTCCCTGTTCAGTGGGACAAGGATCTGTCTGGACTTTACCTTCAACATTCGACGCCTCTTCTCTGTCATGGTGGACTCCCTCGAGATGTTTCCTAACTGTGGCGGCCGAGGTGACCTCTCCCCTCTCCCGGCTCGACTATGAATCTTCCTCATCTCACGTTCGACGCTGCTCTGGATGCGACGGCTCACCTCATCCTTCAGCTCGGAGATCATGGTATCAAGGATGACGCTGTTGTCCAGGTCCCAGCGGACTTTGAACTCTGCCATCGCGTTAATGTAGTGGCTCATGAACTGTTTCTCTATCTTCTTGAGAAGGTGAAGTACCCACACTGGATCAGGGTCCTGGGATAGTCTTTTGGACAAGGTAGCTCGTGGGGCAGTCGGGGGTGTGCCTGACAAAGAGTCTTCCAGCGTCTCTCTGTCATTGTCATTGGTGGTTTTGGAGCTGTCGTTGGTGGAGCTTTTGTCTGATAAGGAAGGGTTCTCAGTGGCTTTTGGGCTGTCTAGACTCTGAGGAACTGGACTTTGTTCTTGACTCTTGACTGGTTCCTCTGCCGTGTCTGTTTTAGAAGCATCCTCCTCTGGTTCTTCAGTTTCCTCCTCTGTTGCTTTCACATTGCCCTCATCCTCATCTGAAACCTTTGCAACTGCCTCTTCCTCATGCAGAGATTCTGTCCCTTTTGCTGGTGTTTCTTCTCTTCCTTGGTTTCCATTGTCCTTCCCCGATCCGCCCGAACCGCTGCTCATACCAACCCCTGATGAGGATCTTGGTGGTGTCACCTGCTCTGCGACACCATCCTTGGCATCCTTAGCCTCAATGTCCCTTGGTTCAGTGAGCCAGAGAGACTGAAGGATGGACATAATCTCGTCATACTGCTGCTTGCGGTCCTTTTGTTGGTGACTGTCGCAACTCACTGCAGGTTCAATGAGCTGGAGCTGGGCCAGGCAGTCCAACAGCCCCCGAGCTGATGTACTTAGTCTACGACCGTAAACTGGAGACACCTACAAAAGACAGCAAAAGTGCAGAAAATACAGAGAATGTCACATGCAATGTGCATATTTATCAAAGCTGCATCCTCATCCATTATTCCCTAGTAATGAGCCCTTATTGGCCAGCTTCACACTAGACAGCTTTAGGAGTGATTTTACCTAAAGCCCAATTCACTCCCTAAAAATCCTGGAGGCATTTCAATGCCTTTGAAAAGCAAGTGTCAAAATAATCCTTATGTCTGTAGAATCAATACTTATTGATTATTCTACTCAGGGCCTCCTCAATCTCAAACGCGTTGATCAAGCATGCTTGATAATTCCAAAATTGGGGGCAAACCAAAAAAGAGCAACACAACCCAAAACTAATGGATGATAAAAAACAAACAGCTTGCAGTACAATGCCAAAACAATGTGCCTTCATAACATGTTGTGGAAGACATACAAAGGGCTAATTTATTCCCAACAATCATGCTTGATCATTCGATCATGCAGGTTTTCCTGAAATCTACAAGCATTAGGTACATGGTCTTAAGAGTCCAGCTGAATCAACTGAATCAGATTATATTACAAATCCAATGAGATGGTCCTCATGTATGTGATCTCCCATGTTTTACACAATGGCTAAGCTAAGCCTTATGCTGAGCTATAGATTCATACTTTGGTTTGGCGATCTACAAGAAGAGTAGAAACTTTTTTTGTTTAGAATAAACAAAACAAATAAAACTTAGTGCAGCACTTCTTTTAGAAACATTCAGGTTTGGTTTCTGTTTATTAAAGGCTCCCAAAACATCCAGAGAACACATTATGTAAATGTGTTTCATAATAATGTAAAAATGGAATAGGAAAAAGCTAAAGGATGCACATGTGCCATGCCTTAGCTGGTTATGTTTCAAATAGCACTGAAGCGGGAATAGCTATATTTGAATATGTATGAAGTGTGTATTGTTGGAGCTCATTGGTGTTGGTGTAACTGTCTTACCTCAGGCATGCTCCGACATCTGCCAAGAGAAGAACTCAGGAGAACCTTCATTACTGCTGCAGAAAAATGCCAGTTCTTAGAAAGAGATGAAGTCCTCAGTGGACCACCTGAAGCTGGACTTGAGCTTTCCTCCCCCTCTTCCGGAGCGCATTTAGCTTCATCCACTTTTTCTACCTCCTGTTCCCCATCTTTCTGGTCCTCATCTACTTTCTCATCTTCAACACTCTCTTCCTCCTTTGACATTTCTTCTCTAGGTGTCTCTTCCATCTCCTTTGCCCTCTTCTCTTCCTCTTCATCACCGCAGAGCGCGAGCAAGCTGCTGTCGGCAGGGATGCTCCGCAGCCAGTCACTTACAACCTCATTGGGGGACGCGTTGGGAAGACAGGCAGGTGTCAGTTCCACCACAGCCTCTCGATCCTTCAGATTCCTGCTTCTTTTCTCGCTCCTGGTCTTGCCACTGACTTTGCTGGATTTCGACTGCTGGCTGTGTTGCCGTGCGGCAGCCATGGTTTCTTTCAGCAGATCAGCAGCGGACAGTGAGTGAGACAGGGTGCTTTCACTGCCTGCCTCCATTTTGCTGGCTGGTCGGGGGCTGTGTAAATGACAACGACCTGGAGATTCAGTAGGGGTTTCCTTCCTCTGAGAACTTGACATTCTGACACTACCACCATCACTTCCTGCATTAGACTTAAGCTTGGGAGCTGAATCTGGAATGCCTTGACTCTGACTTGAACCTTTTTTCGACTCTGAGTGAGTTGAAGCTGCTGACTCAGGCCTGAGACAAGAGGGACTTTTGGAGGAGACACTGGGTGTCTTACCTTGTGTGATATCTTTCTTCTCTTGGGCTTTGCTACCTGGACTACTGTTATCCTGGTTTTCAGTTTCAGTATTTGCTGCACTGGCATTTTTAACGCAGGCACTGGCAGGAGATTTGCTCCGACTTTTAGCACTTTCTGACCTTGCAGCTGAGGTTCTGCCATTCTTGGTATCCATCCTGCTAGCATTTGTTGCTGATCCAGACTTCACACTTTCTGTTTCAACTCCATTTCCAATGTTGGTGGGGCTAGTAGTAGCACTTCTCTCCTTAGACTTAGTTTCAAGCATCTGAGCTGCTGATTTGACGCTACACTTTGAGCAGGATTTGTGAGATTTGCTGCTTTTGACTGTAATTGCACTCGGAGCTCTCTCTGTGTTTAGTTCCCCACCTTCTTCACCTCCTTTGGGCATTTCAATAGTAGGGATATCAACTGCTGGAGGATTTTGGCTTGACGCACTCGTCCTGCTATGACTATTGGACTTCGGGGACAGAGTGGACTCTGTTCTCTCTCCTACTTCTTTTGCGGAAGAATCATCTGGGCTTTTAGAGACATCTGGAGTTGCTGTTGTCATGTTGGACTTAACATTTTCCTCAGTGTTGTTGTGAAAAGAAACACTAGACTTGCCACTGTCTGAATCAGCTGCATCTTGGTCCTCTGGCAGACCAAGAGAAACTGATCCAAAGGAGTTACGACTCAAAGGTTCCTCTGTGCCTCCCGATTCGTTCCTCTGTCTCTTTGATGACGATGACGGAACGCTCACTGCTTGCTCTGAAGCCCTATCACTTTTTCCATCTTCCGTATCCTCTCCCTCCTTTTCTTTCTTTGCCTTTGCAAGTGCTGACGTTGCGCCTCCACATGAACGACACCTGGACCTGCCAGTATGAGCAGAGCTTATGGAGTTAACAGACAAGGCACTGGGCCCTCTTGTTTCTCCAGCACCGTTGGTAGGCAACAGTTGTTGTGCAGGGGACGGGGAAAGTCTGGGAGATGCAGCCGGAGCTTTGGGGGAACGGGCCCGTGATGATGGTGCCCTTTTTGGTGAGAGTGTTTGGCCATGAAAATGTTCAGAAGATTTATTTTTTGGTGCACTATTATCCACATTTTCACCTGCTTCTGCTGTTTCGATAACAGAAATGTCAGCTTTTCTTTTATGATTGGACTTCTGTGATGCGGCACTCAACGGTCTCTCTTTTAGCCCATTTTCCTCGCCATCAGCCCCTTCTGGTGTTTTAATGCTGACAACATTTGGACTTGAAGGATTCCTACTTGAACTTGACTTGTGAGAGCCAACAGACTTCACAGAAGATTTTGATGATTCGAACTTAACTGACATGACTGTCTGACTTTCCAGCTGCTCTTGATTTTCATTTTCATGCTCCATATTCATCTCAGGAACATCAGCATCAGCATCTTCTGGATTTGGAGATCCTGCACTGTGGTTTGACCTTTTGGACTTGGCAGAAATGTGGGATCTCCCTGAAGCAACACTTGGAGATCTGTCCTCTGCATTTGCAAACTGTGACTTTGCAGAAGAAGCTGATTTATCAGACATGTTACTTTCTGGCCTCGCCTGTGTTTCCACTTCTACAATTTTGCTCTCACCATCTTCAGCATCCTGCTTTAAAATCGGAGATGCTGTCTTGGATGACTTTGTAGACTTAACAGACAATTTGCCAGACATTTGACTTGTTGGCCTTTCTTCTATTTCTCCTCCAGTTTCTGACCTAGAAGGAGATGTTTCTGAAGCTTTAGTGGATTTGTGGGATTTTTCTGACAGATTCGACTTTGCTGACATTGCACTTGCTGCTCTGTCATCTCCCTCTACCCCTGTTCCTTCTTCCTTTTCAGTTACATCTTCGATGGTTTCATCTTCTGGCTTACCCCCTGGAGATACTACTCTTGTACAGTGGCTGCAGCTGGACCTGTGAGATTTGCCAGACTTTGCTGAAACATTCGACTGAGCTGATTTATGTGATAGGACGCTACCAGCTTTTCCAGAAGTGGCAGAACCAGTGGACCTCACAGAGAGGCTACTGGGAGTTCTTTTGTATGTCTCTTCTTTTTCCACATCTGTTTTGTCAGATGGGGATGTGACAGTAGTACCTGACAAACAGTTGGACTCAACTAACCCACCAGACTTTTCTGTTAAGGAGTCAGCGGCTTTTTCTGCAGTGTTTTCTCCCTCTGCTTCCTCCCTTGAAGTGTGGATGAAATCTTCAATTTTGCATTTGGACTTGTGAGACTTGCTGGACTTGGCAGACAGATTGGACTTAGCCGACATTGCACTAAGACTTCTCTCCTCCTCTTTGTCTGCTGTAACACCAGTGATGCTATTAACACCAGACTTGCATGACTTGTTGGACCTGTGGCTTTTCACTGAAGTGGTGCTAGGTGCCCTTTCATTTTCTTTTCCAGTTGCATCTGGATTAAAGGTTCTGGACAAAGCACTGGGAGCTCTTTCCTCCAAGTTATTTGACATAGCAGACTGGCACCCATGATTGGTGCGATTGGTTTTGTTTGATTGTGTGGATTCGACTGATACGTCTGAGGCTGCATCATCATGGTCTTCGCCTTTCTTGCTGATGGGGAGAGGTGAGACAGCTTGTGGAGAAGCTCGGTTGGATGTCTTTGATGCTCTGCTGTTGGAATTCCGTTTGCAGGCCCCACAGTGTGAGCACACACTGGACACCGCTGACTTTCGAGAGCTGCAAGCAGATAAGCCACTGGTAGTCCTGTTCATCTCCTCATCTTCAATGTCAGCTGTTATTTCCTCCTCTGATTTTGGGATCCTGGATTGGCTTATATTAGATATGCAGCTGCCCTCATCTGCTCCAGCTGCTGAGTGTGAAGTAGCTGTTCCACAGTGACAGGAAGAGACTGCTGATAGAGTCCTGCTTTCTGTTCCTTCCTTGTGGTTCTTGCATTTGGCAGAGTGGACCGAATTTGCTGAGACTGTGCTTGTTGGCTTTTCATCTTGGTGAGTCGCATGGCTTGGGCATGGGGATAGCTCATTTCTACAGCAGCACTGAGAGGCGCTGGGTGGCAGGTCATCCTCATCCTCATCATCCTGGTCCTCTTTCAATGACTGTAGTACATGTGAGGAGCTACTAACTGCAGATAATGGGCGGATGTCGTCTTCCCCTATCATTAGTTCACCCTCGACAGACTTTCTGCTGACTGGTCGAAGGTTGGTATCCATGGCCACCACTTCGGTCCTGCTGCAGCATCGGCTGACCTTGCAGACTTCAACCTGAGTGTCTCCATCCTGCGCCACCTCTACTCTGCGCTCAACCTGCTCCGTCACACACATCTCCTCCTGAACCAGCTGGCTCTGATCTGAACCCGAGCCACCTGGAGACCTGGAGAGACGCGCTCGGCAGCGAACCACTCTCCTGGAATTGCATGATGAGGAAGAGCTGGCGGAGTGTGTATGCCTCACAGGATGGCTTGAGGTATGCTGAGGTGGAACAGGAGGATGTTTGTAGCTGTGTGCCGGATTTTCCCACAAATCAAACTGATGCTCCTCTCTGTGGTAGCAGCAGGGGCAATGGCTCTCCTCCAATGCAAAATTCACAGGTTGGCTGGAATTGTCCACACCCCCATAGGATGTGAAATCAGGGTCTGAACAGCTTTCTGACTGACCCTGCTGCAGGTAATGGGGCTGGGTTTGGCTCAGAGGGGAGCATTCATTTGTCAGAGAGGGGGAACGTTTAATTTGTGTGGACCACTGAACGGTTTCATCATTTTGGAGGCGAAAACGCACCCTCATCTCCACTGAGAGGCTGCCATCTTTATTGACTAGAACTCGCTTTTCAATGTCGTCATTCATAATAGCTGGTCTTGTTTGGGAAGACGATTTGTCAGAGGACAGAGAGAATCGGGCTGAGCGATTTGAGGAATCAGAGCGAGGGTGGATGATGCTTTTCCTGGTCTCCAGACCAAAGTTAACTGAAAATAAAAATGAAAAAACTAATTAAGAGGACAATTTCTCCATTTTTTTCTTGCATCTCTTGTGCAGGAAAGGGTTTTGTGTGGGGTGGGGTGGGGGTCTATCAAACAAAATGTGTATAAAAGTATCCATTTTCGTTTTTGACTAATCAACTTACCATTTTTCTTGCTTTCCTGTCCTTCGTCATACTCGCTGGCTCTGGACTGAGCTCCATGAGGAGGGGACCTTACTCTATGGGTCGCAGGAGATCGAGCCCCATTCCCAGGAGTTCGGGGACCAAGACCAGGAGACTTTCTATAAAGACCAGGCAGTTTTTCCTCCGATGTCTTCCGAATGAAGTTGATGAGCATTGGACTGAAGGCTTCCCGGCCAACACACACCAAGACTCCGGGACAGCTTATCAGGCTTTGCACGCTATCAATCTGGAAACAAAGTTACAGTGTAAGAGTTTTCCCTTTGAAAACATGCTTTAAATTATAAAAACAAAAAAATCAGTGTAACCCAGTAGCCCCTCTCAAAAAAATCAGTGTAAAAAAATCAGTTTTTACCCTTCGTCCTTCTGCTGTGTAGAGCTTGCGAACATGAAACTCCATCACCTCAGAGACCTCATCCAGAAACGCTCGCAGGCTTCGGGTTGACCTCTTGCTTAGAACAATGCTCCTCCTCATCCCAGGCTCGCTGTTCTTCACCAGTAGGATCCGACGTGGCCTGAAAGTCAAGTGCAAATGACCAGGTGGTGTTGCCGGCGAGGCTTCAGGCCGGTGAGGCCTCCGGCTGTGATGGTACCAGATGCCTTGGCGTTTGTTGGCCAGCTCCATGTTAATTGGCTTAGCTTGCCGCCGGTCTGAGCAGAGGTAGCAACCGCCATCTTGGAGCTGTTCGAGGTGCTTGATGGTGTGGGTGCCTCTGGGTGTTGTTATAGTCCGCACACCAAATGGCAGGGGTACCTGCATGTGGATACATATGTGTGTGTCTATTACATTGAGTACGAGTGTCTCATGAACATTTAGAGAACTGTAGCTAATGGTTTTGGTAAGGTAAAATGTTAAAAAGTATATTGTTCATACATCCAAGGAGTAGCTTCAAAAGAGACCCCTGCATCACATCCATCCCACTAACCTTTTGAGAAAGGTCATCCAGCAGGGTGTCGAAACATTTGAAGCTGCGTTTGTGGATGGCCATTCTGACGCCCCCAAACTGGCTGTCGCCACTTTTGAAGAAGGTGATCCGCTTGGCTGGAGTGGCTGTGATCACATGGGGGTAGCGTAAATTAGCGGAAGATGGTGTAGGGAGGGTCTGGGCATGTTTAGATGGGCGCCGGGGATCCCATAACCCCGTATGGACCGAATGCATGCTCTGATCTCAAATGCACCTGCAGAGCACAAAAAGAACGTGCAGCACTGTAATCGAACAAAGTTGCAGACAAGCAATACGTAACAAGGGAGTCTTTTTTATACTCATGTACATCTTAAGTTCTACTTTCCTTGATAAGCTGCGCTAACCTTTGTTTTTTCCACTCACACACTTTCTCAGCGTTCTCGTAAGGTCACAAGTCCTAAGCAGGATGTTTGACAGAGGATTCAGGACAGGACATCCACTAACAGGACTACCTGACACACCAGGGTGTTACGTATGCCATTAGGTTCAAATGGGAAAACATTTTGTAATCATTAAAATCTTTTGTATTCACTTGTAATCAAACCGATAGCTTATCATGATAATGGTTTAGAATTTTATTAGTTCCAAAGAAACACCTTTACTCCAGTCAGTGTTTGAATATGAGAAAACAAAAATGGACTGAAAACTACTAGAGTCCCAAAACATTTTTTTTCCTGACTCTTTAAAACATTTTTTTCTTTGCTGTTTTTCATGGCTTACATGACAATCATCATCACACTAGCTGTGGACATCTCTGCTCCATTTAGGGAATCTTGGAGCAAGAAATCTAAATTAAAATCAATTTCCAACAGACCACAGTTGCATAATACAAACAGACAATATGAAAAGCGGTTCCATGCATATGCATAAAGATGTTAAAGGCAGAGCCTCCCACAACCTGTTATTTTTAGTGTTGCGGTTTGGCACACATCCAGAAATCCTCTTCGGAAGACGTGTAAAAAGAAAAAGTGTCTGTCCTGCTTCAGAACGTCCAACATAAACCAGCTTGTGTAATATAATCCATACTGCTACTCTTTGTTTTATAACTTTGTACAGTATTACACACAAAGAAGTCATACTTTTTATGAAGTTTTGAAGGGTTTTAGAGGTTTTCATGCAATTGCATAATGTGTAATCATGTTCATAATAGATTAGAATATATCCAAAAGTTTTAATTGCACTACACTATAATAGAAAAAGGAAAAAGACAGTTCAACTAGAGCCTGAAAATGATCTGGACACAGCCCCATTTCCCTCACCGTGAGTAATTAAGAAGTCACTTCTATGTTCAGTCTGATGTTTAAAATGTTACACTTGATGGTTAACTGTGATAACTTTCAATAACCTCGGTTAAAAGGTGAATGTTATCGGAAGGCTTAGGAAGCGTTTAAGTCCTATGAAGTTGGACTGGAGGCCAAATCACTGCTCTTACATGGAGACAGACGCAACGTGACACTTTGCTTCTTAATCCCCTCTTGCACTCCGCCATTTTCAACCACGCTAACATCCTAAATATCATTTCACTCTGAGGGACACACAGCAGCTAAGCCCAGTATTTAAATACATCATAAAAACACAATGTAAAGCTCACTATATTTAAACCGGGTGCACATTGCTTCGTTTGACTAGTTCCATGTGTGGATGGCGAATTTTCAAAGACATGTAGCAAAAAGAGGATATATCACGCCATCGATCGGCCATATAGTGGTTAGAAGGTGACTCGGTTTTTGCTGAGGAAGAAATAAATCTCCCGCCATGTGCAAAAAGAATTGCACAAGTGAAGAATCCAGGCTGTTTTTCCTGCTGAGGCCTTAACAACTTAATCCTCCATAATGTACTGCAAAGCTGCATCTCGCTCACACTTAAAGGTATTCAATTCCTCCGTTATCTGCCCACTCTGCATTATTATTCTCCATAATGACTGTAGAGACTATAAATGTGATTAATTTTATTATTGGTTTTTCTCCTATGTTCTTGGATGCGTTCCTAATCTTTTAAGGTATAAACATTGGAAAATATAGATTTTTTTATTTATTTTTTGTCCAGATATCAAGGTGAAGTGCAGCAAACAGCCTTGTAGTAAACAATAAACAGTTTGCATTATACGTGATGGACAAGCATTTCAGAAGCTACAAACACAAATAAATTAATCAAATCAATTTTACATTTTTGGATGAATCAATTAATAATCATTACTCATTGATAGCTAGTACAAGGATTAAGTTGGGACAGCCTTTTTTAAATGTAACTTCTGTAATAGTAGCTTTATATTTAGCATATAATATGTTTTAGTATAAAATTTAACCACAGAACCATCTCAAGAACCAATTACAGAGTTTTTAAAGGAAAGTCGTCATGTACAACTAAACAGTTTTCACCACAAAACAACGAATATTTTCACCACGGTTGACACCAAGTTATTCAGCGTAGTACTCACACATTCAGAAAACATGGTCCAAAGAGATGAGGAAAAGCTGAGGAGAAATGTGTGGATATCTATGATTTTGACCGGTCAAGTGAGACCAGGAGTTGGCACCACCCGTGGGAATCTGTGGGTTTGAGTGGGGTGGCTCTCGCCGCAGCTCGAGTCATGCGCCCGTGGTTTTGCGGTTCTTGGGGTAAAATGGCAGACGGTAATCGGGCAAAAGAGGGAAGGAGGGAGCGGATGAAGGGAGGAGAAATGAGGAGAGAGGAGAAGACAGGAGGGGCGAGGCTAAGGATAGAAAGAAAAGCCTGCTTAACAATCTGTGTGAGTGTGCGTGTAAAAGAAGAAGGGGGTTGCTAACGGCAAGGCCAAGCTGATAATGAGTCTGGTAATATTGAGATGAACAAGCTAATTTGCAATTATGGCAGTTGCATTCATGAGAACTGAGCATTAAAGCTATTAGTCACAGAAAATTATAGGTTCTAGTCCTTGTAAATGAATGAAATTATCTTGAATTACATAAGAAAATTAGCTGGAAGGTTGATGAATAAATCATTGCTTCCTTCAATCAAAAACCAAACCCAGTATTTCAAGTCTACTCCAATTTAACCTTGTTAACATATCCATAAAATGCTTTAACGTGTTACAACATCTACCATGATGAGCCATCAGTCCTATGGTTGCGTACTTCTGCTTTGAATGTGATCAGAAAGAACCTAAACAGGAGGAACCAATCCTGACTACTTTCCAGACCAGAAAACAAACAGACGATCATTTAGATACTCCCACTTGCATGAAAACAGGCATAATTTAGCTTTTTCTTCAAAAATATGTATCTCCATTTCATATATATTGAGCTAAGTTGTCTCACTGTTAGAACTGGTCACTGGTGGGAGGAGTCCAAAAGAAATACAAAGTAATTAAAGAAAATCTGACTAATAACTGCAAGAGCTGGTCTTTGAGATTTTTAATCCCACATTCTACCCAACAACCAGCAGGGGGTGGGCCTCCTGTGGTCGAAAAAGACAATCCAGTCTGGATAACACTATTAAGGTTATCATGCGACTGGACAACATTTATTTCTAAAAGTAAGTGAAGGTGAGTGTGTATAGTTTAGTTCCTTAATGATGCTTAATGGCAGCGTTTGATGTTTATTATGTGAATTAGGATCTCATTTAAAACAAATGGACTCCTTGGGTCAGATTATGTCCTGATCAGTGATTTGTTATCCAATAGAAATGCACCCCCACCCACACCCCCTCTACACACACACACAAGAGAGGATTGTAATTACTGAAAATCTGTTTCATTGCAGTGCGCCTCTGGTTTCGAAACCACTGAACACACCAACTGCTCCTTCTTCACTCCCTATCATAATTATTATTATCATTATTATTATTAGAGTGACTGGAAATAACTGATCAGCAAATCAGGACCAGTTGATCATCCCAGTCAAACACAACCATAGACTGCATAAAAGAAACTAGATAAAGCATCTGCGCCATCACCATCAACTGTAAATAACTATGGGCTAACTACGTATAGATCTGTACAGAGAGCCTTTGAAGCCCATTTTTCCTTGAAATTTCAAATGTGTCCTGGCATCTTATTGGTCAGCTTTATTGCTTAATATAAATGCATCTCATGTGGTACAAAAAATGTAACCCCCGTGTACAGTTGTAATGGATGTCTAACTATGGAGGCTGAAACCGATTTTTGTATGATTCTGCTGCAAAATAGCTATTTTTTGCTTGGGGGTCAATGTCTGGAGCCAGCACCTAGTGGTCAGTTGAGGACCTTCAACAAAACGTACTTCCTGAATGAGCTTCAACACAGAAGTGGGATGGGCAAACCTGGAAGGTGGTTTGCCTAGAGGGGCTCTTCCAGCTGCTGCCAAGGAAAGGCTGTGTGTTTGTACAACTAACAGTCCAAAAACCCATATTATAGTTAAAATAATAATTAAGAGCCAAGTGTGACCTCAGTTTGTGGCTTCACATAATTCTAGTTGTGGAGGCCAAAAATGTTTTTTTTTTTGTTTTGTAAATATGCTCATTTCTGCTGTGAAGCTGGACATTTTAACATTGGAGTCAATGGAACCAATCCCCTAGTGGTACGACGATGAACTGCATTTTCCTTTTCTTCCAGGAAAAGGTCAGACTAGTAAACCGGATGTAGCCCCTTGAAAAACTAAAGATGTATTATGAATAAATTCCACTTTTATGATTAGTTTTTGACTTTTTTTGGGGGGGGGGGGCAAAACCTATTTGCAGGTATCTTATTGGTTTGTAATATAACTTGTGTGCAATCTTTTTTAGCAGCAAAGGAATTTAGTCTAAATTCAGACTAATTTCTTTGCAATATTCTCAGCTTTGGTTGCAGCAGAATATGTGCATGAAAAATGTATTTATTTATTTTTTTTTAATTTTTTTTATTTCTTTGCAATATTCTCAGCTTTGGTTGCACCAGAATATGTGCATGAAAAAAGAAGAAAAATTGTAAATACTGGAGGTTGGACTGAACAGGAAGATAAGGAATTGAGTGCAAATCAGATGTTTCTCAAGGATTTGTGGTTTGTAAAGTTGTGTTTTTTTCCCCTACCAAAAGCCAATAACAACTGAAGTGTTATTACAATGTTTTTATGATGGAAGTCTCAAAATCTCGAGTTCAAAACCAAAGCTGTATTTTTTTTAACTACTTACAAACAGTAAAAAAAAGAATCTCACTGAATTTTGAGAACACAAGGTCAGTTCAAATGATTTCTAAACTTTAAACAGTCTTGAGGAAAATAAATCTTTTCTTTAGAGCAAATTATTGTGTAATTCAGATTTATGTAATTCTTTTTTTTCCCATCAATCAGTCTCTGCTTCACAGCCTTAATGAGAGACAGAGGAGGAGTAGGTGGGCCTCAGAGACTTTAAGGTAGACAGGAAGTCAGGGATGAGTAGCCCCTGTGCTGACAGGACAGAGGCAGCTTGTCACTGAAAAAGTGTTAATGAGTTTTCCTCTTGGATAAATCAGAGATTTTATTGCTTGTGCATTTTGTCTGCTGATGTAGAAGATCATTCCAAACTTCACCATGCAGGAATAAAGACTGAAGGATGGAGATCACTTTACTTCTATTGTAAACTCCAAGTTGAAAGTGATGACGCAAAGTCTGTTCAGTCAGCTAGACAAGAGAAGAAGAGTGGAGGCGAGATTATAGACATGTGGCCTAGTTTTGCAGGCGCGCTCTCTGTTTGGGATTGGCTCTAGAACCTGCTGATTCCTTCACGTCACTTATCCAGTAAGCAGGTGTGACCCACCTCAGTTCCACACCTGGATAACATAAAGAAATATACTGCAAACTCATCAAATACTGGCGTTTGCGTCCCTACACAACCCGAAGGGTTTTTTATTTATTTACTTTTAAAATTCAGATGACAATGTTTATAAAGCAACAGGTATACTGAGTGGGAAAAAACCACGACAGCAAAAAAAAACAAAAAACTCTTACCAGTATGGATTCATGACAGCAGGAATGACTCGGTGGATGGGTTATATTTCCAAGTGAACTAATTCTGAAACTAAAAACAAACAAACAAACAAAACAAACTGCGGGCATCCACGAGCGGCAGTGATCAGAAGCTGACAGGGGAGGAACTGAGCGTTTTGTGGCGCACCGGACCGTCGTGAGGGGAAGAAACCGGAAGCGTAATGATATAAAATTTCAAAATAATGTATAACACTGCAATGTCTTTTCAAGATCCATGAATAAAATAAAAAAAAATAATTAATTAAAAAAACACCGTTAAAATAATATTGAGATTTAAATATAATGAAAATATTACCTTAATATGATGAGCTGTGGCCCTGCGATAGACTGGTGACCTGTCCAGGGTGGACCCCTGCCTTTCGCCCAAAGTGAGCTGGGATAGGCTCCAGCAGACCCCCTGTGACCCTGCACAGGAAGTAGCGGGTATAGATGATGGATGGATGGATGATGAGCTGTATCCGTATTTTCATATTGAACTAAATACATTGAATACAAAAACGGCACACATTTTTTAAAATCATTAACACAGTTAAAAGTTTCAAGTAGGCGTTGGCCTTTCATTGTCATATATATTGTGTTTATAGCCTACTTGCATGTTATTGTTGTTGTTTCTCTGTAATTACACCAAAGCTCTTGGTTCTTCGTCTGGATCGCTGCATAGCTGGCAGTGCCGAGTTTCCTTTAATTTATTTCATACTTGCAGGTCAGACATAACAAATACAGTATATTTTACGTGAGGTGGAACTGATATATTTTGATCATCAGTTGTTTTTAAAAAAACTTTTGCAAACTGTTGTTCTTCTTGAAGATTATGAAGCAGAAATCATGGTGCTGGCAGGAAAGACAAATTCAGTTCAATTCAATTAAAAATACTTTATTAATCCCTGAAGTGAAATTAATTTTTGTTCCAGATGGGAAAAATATTTAATTTTAGAAAGTTTGCACATCAGAAAAAGGAATCTCATGTAGGCTACATGAACTGTTTCAGACTTTAAGAAGCCGCCTGACTTTCTGCGTCACTCTCTAAAATACAATTTCTCCAAAATTTTATTAGTTTATTTTTCTGTAATTTGAATGAATGAAAGAATGAGACACTGACATTCAACCAGCAAAGCTTTTATTTTTAAACAACATACCGGAAATATTATACCATTAACTTGGACAACTTGACCCCATAAAGCTCCTCTCTGTTATTAAGTGGAGACAGAGGGGAGAAAGAATGGAGGAGTGGGATTCTTACTAAAGAGGATTAGAGCTGCTTGAGCCATCTGTGTCTGATAAATCTTGTTAACAGCCATGTAACTCCAACACACCTACGACTTCCAAATGTTAAGAGTTAGAAGAACCTCATTAAAATAAATAGTTAGACCGAAACAGTAAGAGGAACTGCGCTAACAGGCTGTCGTAATATAAGATCATTTATATAGAGATATTTGATTATTAATTTCTGTATTACAAAATTACACCTGATATTTAATCCATAGATATAAAACGATTTGAACGTGACCTGCCACGTATGACGTCATGGCGTCCTGGCCAAACCTCAGCAACCGCGTCCGTTTCTATAGCAACCGAGTTTTGTAGACTCGCTTATCAATGGATTCCCTCAGCCGGGAGAAATAGCCAAGATATCGAGACTCCAGGTAGGAGGACATTGAATTCATACCCGAGGCCTTTATTTAATTGACACAAACCTTTAAACACCGCAATTAATTCTACAATTTTGGCACAATAACAAAAGTATATGGAATGAAGCTATGACCATAGTCTGCTATGGCTTCCAATATAGTGTAAATTATTTGGACCTGTTTTTATTATTATTTTTATTTACTCTTAAACCTTTTATTGAATAGAATAGATTTGCAAAAACAAAAACAAACAAAAAACCCGAAAAAAACTGAATGGAGAAAATAAGTGGCTATAGAAACTAAACACAAAAAGTAATTTAATTTGTGTTTGGTATATTAGTATTTTGTTATAACAATACTTCTTGGGGGTGAAAAAAAAAGCTGTATGGGATCCTGAGCACAGCCCACATACCCATAATCTCCCAATCACAAATGTAATTTATCAAAACCTGTATATTCTTGTGTTTTCAGAGACATGCTGGTGTGCAGGCTGTTCTTCCATCAAGAGTTTGTATATGACATTTCTATGTTTGCCGTTGGTTTTTGGCTTCTCCTGGCCCAATGTGATACGGTCGGCTGTGCTCGCCAAAGACATCTTCCCACAGCTGCAGGGTCAGACTGAAAACAGTACTATGCAGGTGACACCAAGATGTCCTAATTGGTGGCACTTGCTTTGCCTGTGAATGTTATAATCACATCTTCTTATAATTATAGTGAGTTAACTGCTCACTCACATTCTATGTGAAAACAAAGGTCTTATTCAATACATTTTATCTGCGGAAAATGAACAAGACTTACATGAATGCCTGTCATTGTTGACTACCAGAGATGTTCATTTGTTCTGCTTTGATATCCAAATTTGAGTGAGTCATTTCCAGTGATTCATTCTCTGTGTAGTCAATCAAAACACTCTTCATACATTATTATAAACACAAGCTCAACAGTTTGTTTTGAATGTTTTGCTTTTTCTTATTAAAGCCAGAGCATAAATTCTATTTTTTTACAGAGATTTGGCTGAATAAACCTTCTCTTATCTCATGGTCGGTTTTCTATCCACCACATCTCGAACTACACAAGTTGCCGTCCGTACTGAGAGGCGTGCTTTGTGAGCATTTGCCAAACCTGACCCCTGTCCACCAGTATAAATTCACTCTGCACCTCATACGTATGTGTGTCACCAGAAGGAGGCTTTTCCAGGCAGTGGTACGAGGAGCAACTAGAATATCTACAACTCAGCTACACCTGGAGGTGAAGTTGCCGCCCACATTCTGCCCTTTAGCACAGGTAAGGAAATCCATTTGAAGTGTGGATTGCAATCAGACAACTACTGTTAAAATCTCAGTCATTTCAGTTCTTTGCACACGTTTATTTCAAGTGTAGTTATTAATGAAAAACAAAACCCACAGTTGTCAAGATAACGAGGAAGAAAGTCAAAGGTTAGTGTGGCTGAATTTTGCTGGTAATAACATTAAGAAACTGCCAGAGCTTGAAAAAACTTCTTCAAAGGAAACAATTATTCCTTTAAACTAAACTGAAGCTTACATTTTAACACAAGTTCCTCTTTTGTGCTGCTTTGATTGTAGAGGAAGAGATGAGCACAGTCAGTTTTTGAACCAGATGATCTTGTATGCAGGTGGCAATGAGAGTTGGTTACCATGGTTACTAGGCGACAAATTGTTCATTCATATTTGTACTTTGCTTTATTTGCAAGGTATAGAGGATGGGCTGAGAATTGATTAACTGTAACGTTTAATGATGGTCAGCCAGGTTTAAACATCAACGCAGTTGTCTTGACCTGGGTCAACGTGTCTTGTACTCGCCATTATGACATGATTGTTTTGTGAATACACTCAAGGGTATACTGTCTGTCTGCTGGGTTTTCCAACAAAACTAAATAAAATAAAGCCAGTCTTGATTTGTCCTAAATTATAGAAGAGAGTCATGATAATCACCCCACTGTACTCATGTTGCAGGGGGCTGATTTACACGAATAACAGAGTCAGACTCAGCACCAAGCAAGACTGTCCTCCATCCTGCAGCAGAAGGAAGGAGACTGAAATGTCACTGTAATCAAACTGGAAGCCAGTTAGAGCATCTGAACATGTCCTTTATGGCCTGCTAAGCATCATGTCTGCTGCTCCACATAGAAGTCTGTTGACTTTGTGCGGTTGTTAGAGCAGCAGAATGCCAGATTCTGGTGAGTCTGAACATTTAGGCCTCCTGCACCCTGATATCATACAGCTGTTAGTGTAGGAATAAGCTTTGGCCACGAGAGGGCGCCACAATACAGTGAAAACTCAAGAAGAGTGAAGAGGTCTGAAATGGTGTGAAGAAAACTGTAGGAATACACAGAGTTTTAGGTTTTTCTTTGTTTGGTAGAAGGTTTGCAATTTTTTCTTCAGAAGTCTTTTAACTAAACATTTGCGGGGTCTGTACTGAAATGGTTTTGAAAACAAATAAACATCAACTGTAACAGTAACATGATGATAAGTATAATTTAACACGTCATAAATGGGCCAGCAAGAATAACAAGTGTCACAAACAATTGATAATAATAATAATAATAAATAATATTAACTAATAAAACTGAATAGTCAGCATCCATCCACAGTTGTCAAAGATAGATCCTACCTTTTTATACCTAAACATTTGCAACAGCACCTGGAAACAAGAAAACTGGTCTAATGTATTGGAAAATAAAGATACTGAGTCAAAAGTGTCACTGAAATTTGAACCCAGTTTCCAAAATAAGGTATATGTAGAAAACAGACCATCTTCCATGGCTTAACAACGACATTTTAATACTGGTTAAAGAAAGAGACAGAGCAAAAATAAGAAATCTTTGAAAGCAGGGATTACAACTGATAGTAGAAATACAGTGATAAAACATATACATAAATCTAAAGCTATTTTCTACATTGAAGTTATAAAAGGAGCAAATGGAAATGGGAAAATAATATGGTAAAATTTAAATAAGCTATTGGGACGTAAAAATTATTTCAAGAATCTGTAGCTTCAAGTAAATGATACACTGATGATCGTTAACACATTTAATACATTTTATTAGCTCAACTGAGGAATTAACAACGCATCTCAAATGCCCTGACATCCTACAAAATGCTCTAAATGCCAGTAAACCATTAGTTAGTATTAAAAAAAATCTGTTTCTGAAGTTATAAAAACAATAGCATCTCTAAAAAGCTCAAAGGCTAGAGACACATTTGGCCTGACAAATCATTTCTTTAAGCTTCATAAAGAGCCTTTTTTTCTTTTTTTTTTTTACACTTTGATGATGACAAGCACTTGACAATTTGAATTTCCCTTCGGGGATTAATAAAGTTATATCTATCTATCTATCTATCTACATATAGTACAATTGCACATATAAATCTATCCATTAAACATGGAATAGTGCCATTAGCATAGAATATTGCCAGAGTTACCTCAGTGTTTAAGACAGGAGACAAAACAAAACCAGAGAACTATTGTCCCATAAGTATTTTACCAATCATCTTGAAAATTGCAGATTAGCAGGTTGTTGCACAACTAACAGAACATCTAAATAATTTTCCAACTTCTCTCCATTCCACGCAGTTTGGATTTAGGAAGCATCCCTCTAGAGACAGCCAGTTATTACTTTCTAGAAAACCTAAAACACCTGATCAGGGTGGCTTTGTGGGTGCTTGACATTGACCAGAAATGTGCTTTTGACACCATCAGTCATGTTCTGCTTGCTAAATTAACTCATTCTAATTTCTCTAATAGTGCCATCTGCTGGATGAAATCATATCTCAAAACAAGCTGGCGTCCCCCAAGGCTCAATATTGGGCCCAATCCTATTCAGCTTATATGTTAATGATCTATCTAATGTGTGTGAAAGTGTAGAAATGCAGTTATATGCTGATGATACAGTATTGTATGTTCATGCAAAAACAAAAACTGAAGCTGCTGCAGTTCTATCTGGTGCCATGGTGCTGGTGTCTCACTGGTTCCGTGACTCTTGCCCACATCTTAACGTTAACAGTCTTTGTGTTTTTCTCTCAGTAGCCAGCTAATGGCAAGCAACCATTTGTTCTGGTCAATGGAAAGCGATAAGATGAGTGAATGGAGCACGTGTGAAGGTGCTGCTGGCACGTCTCAAACTTGAGGCTAAAGAAAAGGCCCAGGACAGAAGGGCTCAGCTGGAGTTTGAACTCAGGAAGCTGGAAATAGAGGCAGATAAAGCTATAAAGCTGCGCAAACTTGAGCTGGAGGCCCAGTCTCGAGCCTCTTCTGCTTCTGCTGAGACACCTGGTTCCACCTCCGTGTCTGCTATGTCATTTGATATCAGTAAGTGTATTTCTTTAGTACCTGCTTTCAGAGAGTCTGAGGTGGATTCATACTTTGCAGCATTTAAGCGCATTGCTGGTACTTTACAGTGGCCAGAGAAAACCTGGCCACTTTTGTTACAATGTAAGTTGTCTGGTAAAGCTCAAGAGGTGGTGGCAGCTCTCCCTTTAAAGGACAGTATAAATTATGAAATTGTTAAAGCCACAGTCTTACAGGCTTATGAGTTGTTCCCGGATGAGCCCCCACTTATGTTACAACCCCAACCCAGGAATCGAAGGAGGGGGCACCATAAATTGAGTCCCAGCGTCATCGCCACCAGGACCAGGGCTTCGAAGAAGGACAATAAGACCACTCTGCTGTTTGTGTTGTCTAGTCAGAGGGAGGGAGGCTCCTCCAGCTCCACTGCATCTGGAAATAAAACAATGTTACTTTCTGTTTTATTATCCTCCCCAGAAAAAGGAGACATCAACACAGAATCAGAAATTGAAACATCAGAGCCTCCTCGTGCCTGTGCACGGGTAACCACACAGGCTGGATACAGCCTGGAGGAGAGGTCAGAGATTTTTTGATTCAAGGGATTGTCAAAAACCAAAAACACACAAGTACTTAAAAACCATTCTTGGATTTCTAGTTATTGCTGTTTTTGTGTCTGCTGCAGCTTGTTGTTTGTAGCTGCTCATGAACATCTTGAGGATTCTTCCTGGTGGGTAGTATGTCTGAGTATTGTAGTTTTTATTGCTCAGGAGAAATGCATGTAATGTTTTTCTGTTGGCACATTGGCTAATATCTACTGACTTTCTCCACCTCTTTGATCTTCACACTGGGGAACGATATGATCTCCCCTGATTCTAATCCTGGGTTACATGAGGGATGCTGCTGCTGGTTTGCGTGACGCTGCTTTGCTTGACTATCTTTCTATCTTCCTACAATCTGCACCCATGCAGGTTTTGTTTCACAAAGACACCAGAAAATGTGCAATTTCATTCTTTATTCATTAAAATTTCAGACAAAAAAATGCATAGATAGATAGACACCTTAAAGCAGATCAAAGGAACTTAGGCACAGAGGTTATGTCACTTTTATAAAACTATCATTACTTTCTTGAGTCTCTAACTTGCCTCTGCCATCATGTCCACTCTACCTCTGTGAGTTAATTTCATTAGTTTTAATGTTTGACATGGCCTACAGAATTGACACAAAATCATTGCAAAAGAAAATTGGAAAAACTTCATCTACATCAATTTGAAACTATTTTTCTTTCTGACTCATTGAATATAGAGTATGAGTTATCAATTTCAAACATGAAAGATTCATAAATCAATAGAAATTATAGTTCATTTCCCCTGACCCTAACATTATTACAACATTACAATATGGTTTTAATTCAGTGGGGAACTTTGCATTTCCATTATCTTCCAACATTTTCCATCTCGCTGTAAAACAACTTAAAAGGGATTCATCTCCTGTGGGAAATGGAGAATAACAAAAACCAGTCTGTTCCACAAAGAACTAAAATCCACAGTATGTCTTTACAAAACAATATCTGAAAAAACAGGCTAAAATGAAAGTTAAAAAGTTGAGATTAGAAGAACAAGTATTAAAAGACAAAGATCAATGCTAAACTTTCTATTATAGTCAGCAGCTTGAACTTGAAGCGTCTTGGATTCAGTGTGAGTTCTGATCATTGACTCCTGTGTTCTGGCTTCAGTGCAGCTGTTGGACAGACAACATTAAAACATTGTTAACATCAGTCACAGCACAAGAAGTTTAACATTAAATGTTTAATCTCTGTTATTAACCTCTTTATGATTTCCTTGGCTGTTTGAGCAGTTCATCATAGAGCTTTTTTACCATTGTAAGCTCTTTTGAAACATCTGAGGGAAAAAAAACAACATATTTTGTTTATCACATATTCACAGGTTTTTTTTATATGCGTGTGTCACATCTCACTTTAATATCTTCCCCTTTCAGTGCTACTGATAGTTCATACAAAAGTCAGGAAAGTTGATTTATTTGTGCTGTTGGAGTTTTAATATAAAAAGTTGTCTGTTTAGAGACCAGAGAATATGGAAGGGAAGTAACAACTGGTTTTCCGGCACAACATCTTTTAACCTGATTTTCACCTGCTGATTACTTCAGCAATCCATTTTTATTGAAGACTTAGTGATTTATCATTAGACTATGCAGTTAGTTCACCTGGAATTGAGTGTTCCTCTGTCTTGAGTGAGTACTTCACTGATTCCTTCATTTCTTCCTCCAGTGTCTTCAGGACATGCTCCTAAATTTACATTAAATATTATAGCATTTATAACAGAATAGAAAAGTAGTTCAAAAATAACTGATTCACTCATAAATAAATTTGTTTTTATC
>JBAMYA010000012.1:5996879-6056347 GCA_037176975.1 Arrhamphus sclerolepis
CCACTGAAGGAATGAGTCCAACAGTCTTTTATAGGGTGCAGGTGTGCCTTGTCATCAGCTGATTGGCCTGGTGACTTAATATCCTGCCAGTCCAATGGTGTTGACAATGCTTCTCAGCCATCCAATCAGAAGGGTGTGCTCCCACAGTGGAACCTGCATAATCTGAGAGACTGCACAGCCTCTAGAGGCCAGGGGGCGTAACAATTTAAATATGGAGTAGCTTTTGATTCCAATTTAAAATTTAAGTTACATATAAATAGAATTTCACATATAATTAAATTTTCTCTGTCAAACTTCAAACATATAAGACCTTCTCTGACGACAGAATCAGCAAAGGCTTATATGCATGCCATGATATTCAGCCATATAAGCTACTATCATACCACATGGTCTCATGAAGCCTTTGAAGTCTCTTTTCAAGAAAACACTGAAAATTCTTTACAAAAGCCTATACAGTATCATTATTGTAACATCTTAAGTAAGTACAATATTTTGCACTTTGACAGTCATCAGATATTTATGGACACTTGTCTTATTTTTAAAGTTTTAAATGGACTGTCTCCTCCTCCCATAATGGATTTTATAATAATAATTTAAAAAAAAACTACTAATAGAATAAACACCAGAACACTGACCAGAGGAGACTGTAATGTACGACGGCACAGGACTAAATTTTGCCAAATGGTGGCGTCCATCAGAGGCACACAGTCATGCAACACACCGCCAGCCCATGTCAGGAACTGTGGCACCTACTAAAACTTTAAAAACACTGAAACATTGGTTGAAAACTGACCAGATATGCGCTCACCAACAGATTATCTGTTTCCTGGGGCCTGTGAATCTCTCTGAGTGGATTGTAACTTTAGGTTGCTGGTGTCGTGTCTGTATGTGTTATCAGTGTTATCTTCTGTACAGAGTCTTGTTTAATGTTTATTGTTCTTACCTGAATTAGGACAGCGGATGAAAATTAGCTGTTGTGCTAATTCTGGCGTATTTACATTGATGCTTAAAGCTGACATGTTAAGAATTAATGTGCATTGTCCTAATCTAAATAAATAAACCAATTCATGCCTTTTCTTGTTATTTAATATGTTATTCTGCTGTAAATTTTCATTAGATTTTTTTTTTTTTAGACATATTTTGCTTTTATTTTTCTGCTTTGCTTTCCCCTCTGTGTTTCACTGAGGTTGGCAGATTCCTGTAACCCTGAGCAGAAAAAAAACAATGGGTGTAGATACTGGATAGATCCTGCACACAGAGGAAAAATCTGAAGTTAGAATTTTAACATGATTATCATTTTTGCCTTTCTAATTTGACAAGAAAACCTGCATCTCCCCTCCAAAAACCCTCCCAAAAACTATAAATATGAAAATAAAAAAACATTTCCATTATTTTCATTTGAAATAGCTTAATCTTAAGGACAGAAAAACAATAAATATAATTTAATATAAACATTTAATATAATAAATTAATTTAAAAACAGCAGTGCAAAGATCAAGCAGCTCCTTCAAGCCAGTGTTCTTAAACTGACTAATTTACTCACTGACTCGTTCACTTTCCTTTCCTCTTAATGCATGACAAGCTGCAGCATGAAGTTAAGTTCAGATCCTTGTAAATCTGAGTTCACAGTTTCAGTTAGTGTTCCAGAGGTAAAATGTTTCAAGAATATGGTATATGTGTTCGAGGACGGCAGCAGTGCCTCTTAAGGCACATGTGTGCCTTAAGACACGAAAGTAGAACTATCCACAAAAACAGTTCAAGTAATTACAATGACTTTGCTGTAATGACACTATCCAATATGGTCTAGGAGCACACTGAGCACAAAAGATGGATGGATGTATACAAGAAGGGAAAAAGAAGACAAGGATGAAGAGGAGAACTGATGCAAAATCGCAAATCAAATATTTGAAGTTGAGTTCTTTGGAATGTCTCTTTTGCCTTTGATGTTGAGGTCTAGACTGATATAATACATAGTTTTATGTAAGACTTGGTGATTTTGATAAAGCTGAGCAATAACAACAAAAAAAAATACCCTTAAATTCTAAAAGTCACATTCACATTCAGATAAATCTTTGCATGGAACTTCTACCGAAATGTAGCTTAGTGGGCCTGTGCTAACTGGTTTCCCTGAGTGATGTGTGTTAGCATGGCCTTCACCAGCTCTGGCAGGCCGTACTCGTGCTTCCAGCCCCAGTCGCACCTCGCTGCGCTGTCCTCCAGTGCTTTTGGCCAGCTGTCCGCTGCAAAGCCACGAAGGAGACATCTGGTTATGATATAAAGTTAATATGGTAATGATATAGCTGTCTACTGCAGACTGAGATGTCAAAAAAACAGAGTTGTGTAGTGAAGTTTTTTTTTATCTTCCTTTAATAAAAACATAATGTCCCTTATAATTATTCAATAAGATTTTGAGCTTGTAATCATTCCTGTCTGTGGTTGTACAATTATACAAAATTAGACAAAATTTTTTTGTCACTTTGTCAAATAAATCCTGCTGTGGAATTTTGAGTTTTCCTTTCATGCAAGAAAGAATTGTTTAAAAAAAAAAAAACAATCATAAAATGACAAAAGGACACAATTAAAATTTAGATTTGATAAATGTTTCAAAAATGAAAACTGTAAGACTCAGGAGTCAAAGTCTTGAGTATGAATTTTGACCCAATGTTTACACCTCAAACTGACTGGATGGCAACAAATCAAATCACATATCAAACTGTGAAATCAGAGAGCTGATTATACTTCTATGACATTGTTGGAAAAAAAGGGCTAAGGTGTCAGTTACTTTGCAATCAGTTTTCTTCTTTGTCTATTACCAGATGTTGAGAAAAAGTCTTTATGTCATGCTTTCAATTTTAGACCATATAGAGCTTATTCTTCCATTAATTCACAGAGAAATCTTACCAATTGCTTGGCGCTCAGGATCCACGTTGTAGACCACTTTTAGATCAGGCAGCACTTTCTGAATCTCCTGGGTGAGCTCATGTGGCGTGAAGTTCACAGCGCTAATATTGTAGGTGCGGCTGACGAGCGCGTCCATCGGAGCCTCCAGGAACTCCACAGTGGCTCTGATGCAGTCATCTGGGCAGGAGAGGAGGAACATGGGTATATGTGACATAACGGGTCAACATTTTACCATGCCATAAGAAGGGCTGCCATACCAATGTACATCATAGGAAGCTGTGTGTCGCCACGCAGGTAGCACTCAAAATGACCCGTCTTCACAGCTGCATGGAAGATCTGGGTGGCATAGTCTGAGAAATTAAATTAGAATTTTTAAAAAAAAAAAAAGTTCCAGTTAGGATTTGGTTTCACTTTCTACCCCTTGGCCCAGTATGTTCCAACTTAAGCTGCACCCTCAGTATTTCCATTCAGACCTGCTTACCTGTGGTTCCTTCTCCAGGCTGGGAGTCAGCTGAGATGATACCTGGGTACCTGAGACAGCGGAAATCCAGGCCATACTTGTCGTGGTAATACTGGGAAACAAGGGAGGAAATGCCTCAGAAAGGCTCAAGGCAAAGAATTAATGTTTATTCCTTGTTAAAATACTTACTCTTGGCAATACAGGCATTCATTTTTCAAAAAACGAGACTTTGTGCATGAGTCTCACCTCACCCATCAGCTCTGCATGGACTTTGGACACACCATAGATGGTCCGTGGTCTCTGCACACACAGCTCTGGGGTGGGGTCCCTGGGGGAGGAGGGACCAAAGGCACCGATAGTGCTTGGGACAAATAAGCGCAGACCGTGTTCCATTGCTACGTCTAAGATGTTATGGAAACCTATGAAAAAAAAGAAGCTGTGTCCAAATGTGTTACAGTACATCAGTTCTAAAATGGGGCTGCAGCATACACTTGACATCTGTGTCTATCTCCAGTGATGTGGGGGTGCACCTGTGATGTTGACCTCTTTAGCATGTGTGATGTTGTTTTCTCCCACAGCAGACAACACAGCCGAGTAGTGAACCAGCCAGCTGATGTTGTTGTTGACCACAATCTCCCTCAGGCTTTTGGAGTCCAGAATGTCTGAGAAAATGAATGGACCTGGACAGGAAACACAAAACACAACACATGTCTGAGTAAGTTAAACAAAATGCACTCTGTGGAAATTCATAGAGCAAGTTAAAAAAACAACAACAAAACTGTACACACCACTGTTGTAGACATGATTGGGAGGTTTCCTGATATCAGACAGGATCACATTGTTTTTTCCAAATTGCTTCCTGAGGATGAAACAGCTTGATCACTTTTGGAAAAAAAGGTAGAAAAAAAAAAGGAATGCTGAAGTAACTTAACAGCAAGCCCAATGTTCGAAATTATAAATTATCTGGGATTTACTGTTCATTCCTCTGTGCCAGTTTAAATGTCAGGATATTAATGTTGGTGTAGCTCATATTGGCAAAGTTGTATCAAAGTTATGAGGTTGTTTTTGTTTTTACAAAATGTTCCATTGCAGAAATCCATTTAATAACATATAGGAATTTGGATCTCAAGTTTCTGGCTGGGAAAACAATAAAATGCCAATAAGAAATCAGATTTTAGTGTGCTCAAACACAGGTAGTAGCTTTCCTTCTCAAGTTAAATGAACTGTATAACCTCTGATGATACTGCCAAGGGTAAAACAAGAGAGCAACAGTTTCCATTATCCACTTATGAGTTACAGCAAATGCAGCATGATTTGAAGTTGTGGGTGGACAAAAAGGTAAGATAAATTATGGATAAATTTCCTATGAGTTAGTTGTGTGAGAAAGCAGAACCCTGCAAATATGAACAAAATCACAGATTTTCAGATCACAGTGGCCCCAAATGAGTTTTCACTGTAAGTTGGTTGTGCTTTCAGACATCCAAATATATGCTCCCAAGAACAGAAAAAGTTCTAATAAAAAAACAAAACAAAACATAATATGTCCCTTTTAAATGTTACAAGAATAGTAATGTTACATTGTGGAATAAGCTTTCCAGTCAAACCTTTTTATGGAATTTTGTATTTCCATATTGTCGCAGCTCTTTTCAAATTTGTAACTTTTGGCACATGACACATCCAAAGTACAAGTTCCTTTTCTGCTACTTTGTTCATGCGAACTACTTGCCTTAGAAAGATGGCAAGCCCTAACCCCAACTGGCCGAGCCCACCTGCAACAGCAAAATTGAAGGAAGAAGTGAGTTACACCATAGATAAAGTATTATTCTGAAGGTTTCAGACCATATATAATTCAGAATACAGAGAGTGAATCCCAAAAAAATGGGTCATGCAAAGAAAACCAACCAGTGATGAGAACTTTAGGTTGGTCACCATCAGAGCTCGATGAAGTACGCCTTCTCTCCAAAGCGGAGAGGTGTTGTGTGGATGTGCTGATGACAGAGATGAAACGCTCAGCACTCCAGTGAGACCTGCTCCCCGCATGCACCACTGCTCCTCTCATTAACTGCAGCAAATGCATCATAAAACCTGTAAACAAAAGCATGTATATATAGTATTAAAACATGCTGTGTGTGCGCATCCTCTCGTACTTGCGTAGACCTGCATAGTCACTGGCAAAACAGATCACTAAGCTTACGGCAAGGGGGTAATAAATGTCTCTGTTGTCCTGATATGTACTAAAACAGTACATCTTATCAGCACTTCTATAAGATCTCACTATTTTTTAACAAAATGCAGCTCATTGAAGTGACACAAGTCTGATCGTCTACTATGAGGGTGTGTTTTGTTGACATGAAACTATGAAAATAAGTACATTGCTTGTGTATCCAGTATTGCCTAACGCCCCCACACCCATCTCAGATTAGCCTCTCAAAGCCTGCAGACTTGATCTAAATATAGACCACTTTATCTATATACCAGACCACCCTTTAAGCTTATGGGGTTGTCAGATTAATCAAAGCCTTGACCTGCACAACCGTAAAACAGTGCAATTATGCAAAGCCATGTTTGAAATGTTAAATCGAGATAAGATGTTGCTTGACATGCATGCCAAGGTCTAGTCCTTAGTGTTTCAGTTAATATAGAGGGAATTTATTCCCCAATCTGCTGCTCTAGTTTATGCACATGAATGTTCATGCTGAACTGATGGCATTTAGACGACCGACGCTTTGTGTTTAAGTCATTTTTTAAAAGATGTGTATTGAAAAGCAGAAAGTCTGAATAAAACAGCATCCAAAGGCCATCTGCTAACCGTTCCAGCATTACGTATTTGAAAGTACTATGAAATACTATGACAATACAGCCCCTGCTGGTCGACGTTAGATAAGAGTAATATAACATTTGACATTAAAGTTATAACTGAAGCTTTTATGGTTAAACACCAGCTAAAAGGATGCAAGAGCAGTTGGACAACGAGCTGGGAAAAACTCGAAAAGTAAAACACAAAAGCAAAGCAAAAACAACATTTGTTTCTTACGTTAACGCGAGCTTGATTGAATAAAACTCGTCCACAGTTTGTTATCAAACATGAATGTTGTGGCGTGGGGCAAATGTGACACAACGGTTATTGGTTAACGGCTGGAGGGGCTTGGCGGCCGGAACTGCTCACTTCCGGCTACAGTTTTCAAAATAAAACCCTTAAACTGCCTAGTTCTTATGTCAGTCAGCACCATTATTATATACAGTCATTGGTCAGCACAAAAGATGAGCCTTTAAAAAGCAAGCTATAAAAATTATTCTACATCAATATTATATTCTACCAGCTATTCTTTTCCCACCTACAACAGTCATCCATTTTAAAGATGTTAACTCTTTAAATGCCAAGTTTTTGTCACCATATTGATGAAAAAACAAGACAAAATTGAATATTTTCAATATACTGCATGCAAAATATCTATATATTTTGTGTGTTGAAGTATTCTATTCGATTATATTATGATAACTCAATGAATAACATTTAGGATGACTTTTTTTTCTTTTTCTTTCTTTCTTTTTTTTTTTTTTTTTTACGAGTCGTTCATTGCAGTTACTGAATTCCTGCTAGGATTTTCAAAATAAAACCCCTAAACCCCTCCTTTTAATACAATCCATCAAACAGTGGCGCACGAGAGGGTTTAAAGACAATGAACATAAGTAGAATGTTTCTGATGAAATTTCAGTGTGACTAGCCGTTTGATTCAGTACTTACTTTAAAAAGTGGAATAACTGAGATGGAATCTGCTTTATGTCAAAAAGTCACGTTTGAAAAATATTTAAAATAAAAAAGTTGCTAATATTTGTCAAAACCTGTCATTTTTGTAAAAAAAAAAAAAAAAAAAAAAAAAAAATCACAGAAATTTATGAATTTTGGACAAAAAGTTAGAATTGTACAGAATTTGCAATTCTACTAAAAATTCTATGTCAAAATGTTGCAAAAGGTTGGTATTTTGCAACAAACAAATTGCAATTTTACATTGAAAAGTCACAACTTTATGGCATTTGTGATTGTATTATAAAAAGTTTTTAAAAATTTGTGGTTTTACAATGGCACTTTTTTGAGATTAACAGTGTGAGTGTAAATCTTGATTTATACAGTGTATTTCAGACTTTATGTAGGAGCTTACATGGAAATATGAAGCTCAGATAAAAACGCACAATCTTGGCAAAATTCGTGCAATACACATCAACGTAAACTTCAGCATGAATGATGAACATTTTGTTTTATAAATTTTATTTTATTGTTGTAGTATTTCAGAATCCAATATCTTGTTAAATCTGTTTTAATCTTGGAAGTCTAACCAGGGACAGGGTTTGCAAATCAGCTGCTATGCTACAACTAGCTACTACTTCTTTTTTCTTAATGAAGAAATGTTTAATGCATTTATCCATGTTTCACAAACAAACAAACAAAACAATGCGAGAGTTATAATCTGTGTTGGTCCTCAGAGGTAGATATTATATTATAGTGCAGTGTCAACTCTTAATATTCATTTGCTGACAATTAAAACTGAGGGAGTAGAACAGGTGAAACAGCGCCTCTTGGCGGACAGTGACCTTAACTAATGTAAAGACATCTGTCATTTATTTAATTAAACGCTATTTACACGAAAAGAAGGTGTCACGTTGTGAAGGGTAGGTCAAGCTGCACTTTAAAATCACTACAGATAAAAGCATTCATTAACTTTATTTAAATATAAATTTAAAAAAAAATCTAACTGTCGTTGGTTTTGTTTCACCACAGTGGCTAACGATATTAACTAGTTCAACGTACTCTTGTTCCACGTCATTTACAGAGAAGTTATCAACAACTCCTGTAACAAAAACCGACAAAGGTGAATTACAACAGGTGGAGTGGAAATTAACAAGCCATTAAAGCAGAGGAGCAAGAACTTCGACATAAAAAGGTGAGTTATACTACCTGTTTTATTTATATACCTGCGATTTCGTATTCCTAATTATAACCCAGTTCCTCATTATTTTAATTTACTGTTACATAATTTGGACTGAAAGGAGTAAAGTCAGTCATTAGATAGGAATAAATGTAAACAGTGCTTTAAAAAACCCAAACAAACAAACAAACAAACAAACAAAAACAACGACATTTATTGTATACTCATGTTAGAATTACATTGATTCCTCTGTCGTGACCATGGCTACACCATTTGGGCCTCCTCAAAGGCTTAAAATAGCAATCAATGCTAACATCACTACTTCCTTAAATCCATTTTTGCTGCAAATGTATATGTATTCTATTCTAACTTAGAATAATAATATATCTAGAGTTTAACTCCAGAATATGTCATTAGAATGTCATAATTCTGATTTGGTATCTCATAATTCAGATAAGTTTCACTCCAGTAATAGGTTCTGTATCTAATTTTGACTTATTGTGTAATTATTGTAACTTTGGGTTTTATATAATTCTGGCTTAATGTGAAAACAAGATGCTGGCGCACTTGGGTCTATTCATTTTTGTTCTGATTTGTTTTTTTCTGGGCTTTGTCAAGCTGTTACTTTTTTTTTCTTAAAGTCTCATAATTCTTTGTATTTTATAACTTTGACTTTCTCTTATAATTACGACTTAATGGGAAAACAAGGTGGCAGAACAGAAGTTCATTGGCTCTGGTTTGTCTGTTTGTTTGCATAAAACTTTTCTTTTCTTTCTTTCTTTCTTTTTCTTTGTTAAGCTGTTGTTGGCTTTTGAAATGGGTGACAGTTTTGCCACAGGTGGTCAATAAATGGGTTTACTCAGTTCTTTCGAAATTAATTTCCTTTTATTTGCTTTTGAGCTGTGTCATAATGACACAGATTAGTATTTTTAATGAGCAAGAACCATGAGTGCACGCGCACACAATCATGAATCTGCCCTAAATTAATTTCATGGTAGTTAAAATCACAAAGTGCACTTATGAATACATTGTCTATCAGCGTTTTTAGAACAGTGACAAGTGTGATTGAGCTGAGACGTGTTCATGCAAAGCCAATAAAATTAATGGAACAAATAACTTTCTGTAATTAAGATAAAACCTAGTGTCAGTTATAACCTCGCCCCTCTTAATTATGTACAAGTGATTTATTGTCTGTTGCAGCTACGGATATTAATCTGAATCACAAACATGAATGGTGGACAACTTTGCAAACACACCCATGCAGAGTTTAGCTGCTGCTAATGATTATTTTTGTTGTTGATTATTTTACCTAATGATCGGTGAGGCAAATTGATCAGGAAGAAAGTGAAAAAATGTTAATTAATGTCTCATAGATGACACCCTGCATGTTCGTTTTTTTTTTTTTTGTTGTTGTTGTTTTTTTGTTCACAACCCAAATACATGCAGATTTTATTTTCAGAATAAAAAAAAACAAAAGAGGACAATGTTTAAGGATCTGGACTAGAGAGAAATCCACCTTATTTCTTAGGGGTGAAAAAAAAGCAAACATAAAAGCAATTCTCTGACTATCGACATAAATGTTGGGTTTTGCATTAGTTGACAACTACTAAATTATTTGGCATCTCTAATCTGCTTTGTTAAACTTCAAGGTTGTTTTCACATAATCCTGCAAAAGGATAAAATGGAATAATGACTTGATAAATTGTGTGAATAATTTCTAGCAGTCCCACTCCCTTCCTCTTTAATGAACATCGATTTGTTTTATATTCCATCTCAATCTTTCCCCAAATAAATCTTTTTCATTTTATTTATTAATTTTTTTTAAATAATGTTCTTGAGAAAAAGTTTTATACAGGATCTAAAGCACTTTGACAGAGTACGTAGCATTCAAATGTGTCTCCTCTCTCCTGGGGCCCTAAAAATATTACTCCAGCAGTGCAACCAATAGGTGTCTGTTGCTGGAATAAAAATATGCATAGCTATAGAAAGATTTTGTCCAAGCAGTGCTTTCAAATTTTGGAAGGGTGGGAGGGTTGTAGAACTATTGCTTTGGCCTGTCACAACCAGCAGCATACTTAAAGTGATGCAGTGGCGAGCAGCAGCAGTCGTGATGGCAGGCAGCTGGTCATAAATTCAGCCGAGATTCAGTAAAAATTTCTTTTGGGCAGTCTATTTGACAAATCCATTTGGCGCGAAGATGAACGCAGCTGCTTGATGTACAGGAAGCAGTATTCTGCTTTCCTTGTTTACTTTTCAAAAACAGCTGGGACAGACACTGCTGGTGACAGGAGTCAGAGACCCGAAACTTCTATAGGACAGGTTTATGAAAGAATGAATGTTTAAGCCAGGGGGACTGTGGAATTAGCTTTTAATTTGCAACTTTCTGTTTACCAGGAAACAAAAGTGCCACATTAGGCCACATTAGTCCAGGTCAAGAGGAAAAACCACTGTACTCTGCTCAAGCGACAATCAATTTTTTATATACTAAATAATACATAAAACACCGTTTGTGAGTTGTGAAACCTTTAATGTATTTATAAAAAATCTAAAAAGGACATTTTTCCTTTATTTCTGAAAATTAAAACCAACAATACTTAGACCTGCAGTTTGTTTATTTGCAATATCTCTTCAGCTGTTGACTGTCAGTTGAATAATTATTGAACATGTTAAGGGTTGGAAACCTTTAGTTCATTTAGATTTTTATGAGTATATTTAAAGTATTGACATAGACAGCCCCATCTAGAATAATTTTCATCACCTGCTACTGATTTTTAGACTGAAATCTAATACTTTATGTGATTACTGGTTTGAGAGTATTGACAGGAAAAGCCTCTCAGAATGAATTGCTTCAGCAACTGCAGGATTTTCTAGCGGCCACTAGATGGCAGTAGATACCCAGAAACGTAAGAAATCAAGAGAAGAGGCTTTGTGCCATCTGTAATCAGAATCATCTGTAATTAATGCAATTAAAAAGCACAGTAATGATTATAGGAAAATTGAATATTATTTCAGTCACCTTTTCCATTTCTAAAATATGTAACAAATAAAAAGGCATAAGTATATCATTCAGAAATTAAGTAATTTACCTGTGCACGTTTTGAGATTCTTTTTCCAGAGCAAGTAATGTAACTAATACCCTTAAATCCAGTGTGTTTTGTTCATATAAATTGGGAGGGATATATCTTTCAGACTTCAGCCCTGTCTACCTCCACCACCCATACGTCTGGATAGAAACCAGTTTTTCTTGCGGATTCATTTCCAGCCTGGCAGAACAGGCCACAATAGATGATTCATGTCTTATTGTTCAGTTGCTTAAATAGCCTCTGTTGTTTTTGCCAGTTTGGAGGCCTGCCAAATATCTGAATATGTTCCCATATTTCTGGCTTGTGTTGCTCATTGTTGCTTTGTGTAAATTCTGGAAATGATTTAACTTTAAAAAACGGGAGGCTTTTATTGCCATAGCAGCTTTGGTTCTCCACATGAAAAAGAAGATATCCTTTGTTTAAGTGGAATGCAGAGTGGAAATGATCATTGTTTACAGACAAACTTGAATGCAACTGAATAAAGGCTTTTAACCAATAACACACAATGAAGTGATGATCTACAGTATCATTATGTACACTATTAAGACGGCGTTTTATGATCGTGTATTACAGCGATGATCAGTTGGTTGCCACACAAGGATTTTGCAGCACATCTATCATTTGGAGACACTTTGCTTCAGGCCAGTAGATATACTGCAACTATTAGCTAAGCCTCTTGTTTGTAGAGGAGCTACAAAAGCTGTTTTCATTTGAATTTTTGTCCTTGTTAGCACTTAACGACTTGCCTTCTCTTCAGTAACACAGTGCAAACACACTCCATTAATGCTGTCGCATGAACACACATCTTTTTATTTCTAATTGTAACGGCAAGGTGGGGCTGCTTTGAATGGCATCTTGCTGTGTAACTTTGCACGATTGTTCATAAACTGAGAAAATCAACTTTATTTGAGAAACGCGGTGGGAGAAATGCTGAGTGAATTTCTCTGTTTAATACCTGGAGCCGTTTGCAACAGAAAAATGCTTACTAATGCTAAAATTAAGCGAACGTCTATCAGCCATATTCCCCACTGGTGTCAGTGTAGAAACAGTGCTGACAGTCTCAAATTAGGAGAATTAAAGGCTCTCATAAAGATGTGATGTATAACACAGCTGTGATGATTTTGAGCTGTGTTTTTTCTCTTTCGTGTTTAACCTCCCATATTTTACTTCAGCCCAACCCAAGTTACATGTCAAAAACATGGAACACACACACACACTTCCATGCATACATGTTTTCTGCATTTGAAGAGGTTGTGCAATGAAATGACTAACATCAGTCATAAGGATTGTCAGTGTATACATATTTTAATAAATGAAAAATAAACGGTGAATGCTTTTAAACCAGAATTTACTCAGTGCACCTCCAGATTCACCATCATGATGTCGTCCTCTAATGGGATTGTACTCAGGCCTATTTATTGCCATGAGGGAATTGAGGTTACATATATCAGTGAGGGGTTAATTGCAAACAACTGAAGGGGTCAGAGGTGTGTGTGTGTGTGTGTGTGTGTGAGTGTGTACGTGGGTGTGTGTGTATTGAGCTCATGTGATCACGGAGGGGCTGGTCCTTTGGTAACGGGGTGGATTTAAACAAGGATCCTTGGGAGAAGATTTATCCGCAGTCTGTGACACGGCGACAAATAGTGCTAATAGGTGGAGGCCTCTCGCTGTAGAGTCCAGTCTGGATGACAAATGACTTGTGTGTGTGCATGTGTGTGTGTCTGTGTGTGTGTAAAATAGGATGCCAGGCCATATTCACTTATCACTGAGTCAGGTCCTTCTTCGAATCCATTCTTGACATCCAGCTGGGACCTATTTGCCTCTTTCACTTGATTCTCTTAGTTTGTCCCTGCCTCTCTCTTTCCTCCTATCTATCTTTCTTCTCTTTAATACTCACTCCCCTCACCTCTGCTCCTCCAGCGCTCTCAGCAGTATCTCCCAGGCCTCTCAGCCTCCCATATTACACTGCCAGATAAGAGAGCAAAAGGGCCCGGCTGACAGGAACCCCAAATTAATTTACAAGCAATGATGCCGTTCCAGGGCCGATAGAACAGTCTTTGTACAATATGAAGGGACGGGGAGTGACGCCTCGGAGGCTCCACTAGGGAGGGGGTGAGACCGTGCTATCTTTGTAATTATAGGGAGAGACCTTGATCCTCCTCTCTCTTTCTGTCTCCCTCGGTTTCTTTTTTCCTGGATAAATGTTGCAGAAGGCACCCAAGAGACAAATCCGAGCTTAGTGCTGTGGAAGTGGGCAATGAAGAAGTCAGCTTGGCTCTTTCTCAAGGTTTCTTTCATTTTGTGGCATATATTAAGCATGAATTGATCAAATATCGCATCATGTATTCTTAAGGGGGTTGCTCTCAGAAGACAATTGGGCCTCCTCAGCCTCCCACTGCTGTTACTTTTTCATCATTTATTGCAGCGATTCTCCACAGCTCTATGGAATAATGGGCTTACTGCAGTACAGAATCTAAAGAAACGTAAGTGGATTAAGGAAATCAGTTTTCCAGTTTATATACCATCCATTAGCTGCTGCCAACGGTCATGGTTGGATCAAAGCTCCTGCGATGGGAGCCATGACATCCTGGCAAGCCCTTCAAAAAGAGTGAATAGTACGGTTTAGATCCAAACTGCAGCTTGTGGTTCACTCTCACGCAGTTAAGTAATGCTCAGTCCTTTGAGTGTTGGTGAGCATTGATGTAAAGAGGGTGTGTTTGGCCTGGTAATGGCTAACTGGACAGATATTTACCTTTTGTGCTTGTGTGACCAAAAATAAAGAGCTGACCAATACTGGTTTTTCTATTATTAAATCACAGCATCTAATGGTTGTTTTTTTTTTTTTTTGTTTTAAATCAAAACCATTAAAAAAAGGTAGCTCTTTATAGTGTGACACATGATAGTCAATATAAGTAATAGTACAAGGCTAAACACCGCCTCAAAGAGTCTGTCAACCCTTTTGTTGATTGACACAATAATGAATAAAATAATACATTTGATCCTGGACAAATGAATAGAAATAGGCTTAATGAGTACATGAGCACTCCTCATGAGAGCTGATTTACTGCCTAACTATATATTCCAGCAAATCATCAAAAGGACTGGATGTAGTCCTTGGGCACAATAATGCGTCTTAAATAGACCTGGTGTACCTAAAGATGTTTTTTTTCAGCCACATTCACACATTGTTTCCATTCACGGTCTGTCAAGGTGTATGAAATATGACGCATACCCCCGGTGTTCAAGACTAAAAAGTACAGTACTTTGTGAATCAGCTGGCTCAGTGCTAGTGCTAACATCATTAACGCTGACTCATGGATGCCATGGGAGAAAAACTATTCATATAACAACCTACACTTGGAGCCTAAACAATTTCATTCGTTAATCATACAACTGAAAGAAGTCAATTTTTTAAAAGCCTGCTAGCTATCTGTATTGTGCTAGTTGAATGCTAGCACAGTGTGTATAGTTTGTTTCCAATAACAGATAAGTGCCACTTCTGACAAAACAGATATTTGATTTATATATAATATTTTTCATGGCCACAAAAGATGTTTTAGACTTTTTTTGTATTTTGTTAAGTGTGAAATACAATGATTGCTCTTGTGTTCAAAAGTGTTGCTATTCCTTTGAATACAAAGACCAAAAAGCACATCAAATTAAAGTTGGTCAGAATGTTTCCATCATCTGACTTATCTAATGTCAGAGAGGCAAAGACTTATGTTGAGTATGTCCCAGTGCAGTTTTTCTCAAGTGGCAACCATCCCACTTCCAGGTTGAACTTCATCCAGGACGTATATTTTGTTGCAGTTCCTCCACTGACCACTAGGTGATGGCTCCAAAACAGAGCAAATCTCCATTGACTCCCATGTTAAAAGGTCCAACTTTACAGCAGAATCAAACGTATTTGCAGCCTGGTACAAAAATCGGTTTTGTGTCTACAGTTAGATTTTACATCCATGACAAGTGTATAAAGCTGACTGGATTTATTTGACATGCTTGAATGAGAGCTAGTTACTGGCTCTGTTATTAGCTTTGAAGGCTTTGTCCCACCTCTTTGTAACATGGCGCTGCATGGTTTGAGGAAAAATGGACTTCTATCTTATTGATTTTGATTTGATTTACTATTAATGAGCCCCGTGGGGAAATTCTATATGCATTTGACCCATCTGGGCTGCCGGACCCAGAGTGGTGGGCTGCCGCGCTGGGTGCCTTGCTCAGGGGCACCTTATCCATGGATGTGGACGTGGGGAAGCGCTTGTTCAGGCACCCCCCCCACCCACATCATTGGTACCGGCCGGGGATTGAACTGGTGACCCTGTGGTTTCCAGCCCTGTTCTCTAGCCGGTACACACCTTTTTAAAGCACTTGTAAAGCAACTCTGTTACCTCAAAGGAAATTGATAAAATTGGTGCATTTTAATGCTATGGTTTTAATAATTTAGGCCTGGAGACGATAAGGGTTTTGAAACCTATTTTACTCATTTACATGTTTCTTTGTTTTATCTACAGCCGAAGGCTAGATAACAGTACAGGTAAAAGTAGTCTAATGGTACTTTTTAATCTCAAAAAGTGTTATTTTATAACTGTTTATAGCTGTAAAATATATCAGATTTTGAGAGATCAGAATTAAAATATTCTTCTATGACGTAATAGGTTGCTTTGTGTCAACATCCAAATCAGTCTGCTGGTATTCTGGCGCAAAACTGACACAAGGTGGTGTGTGAAGTGTTTCGCATTTCTTGTCCATAACAACAATCCCTGATAGTTAGCTTACGGTGCACATTGGTCAGTGTTAGTCATTATAAACATACAGTAGCTAAGATAAACCTCCCGTTTGTAGTGCTTGCTTCTAGAATCATCATTATCTTCCAGCTCTTTTCATGAATGATGCGTATAGCTGCTAGCATTGTCACATGAATGCCTGCAACAAACAAAATAAAAAAAAACAAAAACAAGATAAGTAATCAGATTGACACTGTGATGAAGTATTAATCCAAATCTTTTACACCGTGTAGAATGGCATTTTCTTGATGAACAGGGACCTTGGCATCGCTGATAGAAATATTGGGTCGGGTGTCCTTCCCAAAGCTCAGGAATGGATTTGTTCACATAGTCTGAAGGCTAAATACTTTGTGAGCTGTGAAATGGTTTGATTTGCTAAGGCCAACGTTTGTGGGCAGCTGCACACAGTTACGCAGTCCTGCCATGATGGCAGTCCAGCAATCCGACACAGATAAAACCGATTTAGGTCCAGTTAACACGTTAATGTTGGATTCCCAGCATTATCAGCTCCAGATCTGTGGCTCACAGTGTGACGATGGGTATCCTCTAAGAATTGACCTTTTCTTACCCTCTTCATTTTCATAGCCTTTTTGAAGACCTTGAACACCTCTGATCATCCGTTTTTGTTTTTTTTTGTCTTGCCAAAATGAAAGTGAGTGATTATGTTCTGTTCCGTGGATATTACAGGAAAAAAAAAATGATGTTAAGCATATTTATTCCTTTCTGCAAATTATTTCCTTTTTATTTATAAAGTAATAACAGGAAGTGATGCAATATGGTGTAATGAATGTAAAGGGTGCCTTAATTTCAGTTGTTAGTGATTAAATTGTACTCCACTTCATTTGTAGTTAGTCCATAATTGAGATGGGGTTGGCGATGAAGGGAACTTGGTAACAGCTACAGGAGGAGAGCTAACGTGGCTGCCACCGTGACGAGCAGCAGCGGTGTTGTGCTTATGAGCGACTCCGCTCCTCCAAGAGATGGAGAAGTGTAAATCCAAAGCTGAAAACTCCATTAGGCTGAGTCAGTCATGCATCCGTGTGCTCCAGTGCCAGACAGCTCTGTAAATCACCCTCTTTTTTCTAGCTCCACTGAAGAAAACAATATGGGTAGTGTCTGGGTGCTGATCATTGGGCCCTTGGGTTGCACACACACATGCACACACAGACACATACACACACCCTTGGGGCCTGGCTGCTACAGAGTGAGACCAAATGCTCTGATCCAGGTTGAACTAAGCACTGACATGTGCACCTGTCAGACATGGGCTGCTGAAGGTGTGTGCACATTTGTATGTACATACATTTCTCTGTGGGTGAGCTATGCTATCCTCAGTCTTTCATACCAAAGATATTTAAGTTATGCCATTCTGTGGCAGGTATATTGTGATTTAATGTCTGTCCTCTTTATTTTTTGAACAAACAAAAGCTTGAAGCCCACACATCCTCTTAATCTGGTGATAAATTTAATTTATGCCTGGAGAATGGCTCCTTTTGGAAAATGGATTTTCTCTCTCTGTCTGTCTCTCTACCTCCCACAGACACACACACACAAACACACACAGACTGTAAAGTACATGGATTTGGAGTGTGTCCGCCCGTCCTAATCTGTTGGCCAGTAAAGGCTGACTGAGGCCTAGCAGGTGCGAGACACTTGTCTGTGGAATGTGAAGGGCCAGACTTCAGACCTCCCACCAGGCATGTATGCATGTGTATGTGTCGGTGTGTCGGGAGGAGGGTGTGTGGGTGGCAGCCACCACCTGCTCTCAGCCTAATTTCAGTTTTTCTCAGGACCAAAACATTGCATTGCAATTCAGAGCAGTGTGATCTAAATGATGATGTTTTATTCCAAAATTGGAGTAAGCTCAAGTCCATATTTAAGCTCAACGGTTAAAGCAAAGAATGTTGTTTCTTTTACAGTCTTAATTAAGCATATAGCACTGTCTTTTTTTAATTTATTTTCAATTTGAATATTTTGTCCTGGGGGTTGCACGTATATTTAGAGTGAATATCAATTGTGCCTAAGCAGGAAATAATTATACTTTTTTTTTTTTTTTTTTTTTTTTTACAGTATAACAGAATTTGGAACACCTTTTGGAGGAAAGTTCTAAACTTTCAGTAAATGAGAATTATTTATTTATTTTAACAATAACATTATCTTTGTGGTTAAGTGGACAATGAATGATACGAGGTTTCACGCTGATGACCAAATCCTGCAATAGCGAGGGTTTCATACTCATGATGGTTGCTTTTGGTCATGAAATGTGTTTAAACCACAATGCACAAGGCATCATTTAGTTGAAAACAGGCTCATTGGAAATATGAATTTTGCAATTGTAACTTGAGCTCATCTTATAAAGGGTAATGTGATATTTAGCACAATTATGAAATTACAAGATCTACTGACTACATACTAATGATGACTGTAATATGTGTAGTGAACATGGTTCATAAAACAGCCTGTGGTGTAGCATCTCCTCTTTATTCTTTCGTTAGATCCTTTAATAGCGTCCTCCTGGCCCTGTGTCCGATCAGGTCCAATATTTTTTTTATCAATTAACTGATAACACAGGTCCATTTTTCATTGACAGTTGTGCTTTTAAAGGAATTTTCCCTCTTTAACACAACCCTAGGTCTTTTTTATAAATGGTAAATATTGTAAAATTTCATAGTTACCAATATAAGGTGACTTGAAGTAGGTTTGAGAGAGAGCGAAGGACACGAGCTCACCCGTCAAACATGACTTGTTCAGACCAATAACAAGCTCATAGTTATAACTTACGTTTACAGAAATTCTAAGCACTAATATATAGTAGAAGGATTGTGGGAAGCGTTTTGAATGCTGGGAGTGTGGAGAGGTTGTGAGGCCAAAGTACCACGTACATTAGAGATGTGCTATTGAGTGATGTTACACTTGTGCCTCGTGGCTTACCAGTCTGATTGATATCACTTGTAGCATAGATCAATTTTCTTGAAGCCTATGCAATATATGCAATGTAAAGCTTTATTTAGCATCTTTATGGTTTGTACATTGTCATAATTGCGAGAGTAGCCTTAATATGTCAGACTCCCACAGCAGTAGTGGTAGTAATTTTGCAGACTGCATATAGCAGAAAAAACTGTGGTTATGTTTCAATGTGCGATAATACAATAATTTCCAAAGTGATGGGAATAAAACGTGATATATGGTCTTGTAAATACTTTTGAATAAAATTTTAATATTTTTCCTGAGTTGACTGAAACAAATTAAGACAATATGACATGTTATAATAAAAATTTATTCTAATATCCAAAAAAATAAAGACTTTTTTGGTTGGCCATTTGTACATCAGTACTTTGCTGTGTTTTATTTACTTCAAATTTGCATTATGACCAAACATTTCCAGCAAAGTCAAATCTGTTTATAGAATATAATTCCATACAATTTGATTGGGTTGAACTCCTAGGAATATCAGTAAATAAATGTTTTCCATTTTTGAGTATTAATTTTTGTACTGTAGAATTATTTGGAAATGGCCTTTAACCTTTACCAGACTGATGGGTAACAACAGCTGTTCCTCTGATATCATTGCTGATGTTTTCCCCTCTTGGTATTGAGTTAACACACACACACACACACCTTCTTGCTTCAGGGCAGCAAGCAGCCAAAATCTTTGCTTTCATAGATGTAGTTACATGATAAGATAATTAAAAACGGAGGTTATAGTTCTCTGTTTTATGGTATTGTAAGAAGCGGATGGTTTTTAATTATCCTGATATTGTTTCCTGATATTGATACAGGAATGTTAAAGTCTGATGAGTTTAGTGAACGCTGATTTAACTGTAGAACTCTTTTCTATGTAGCTCAGCATTAAACATTCAGTGCATTTATCAGTGCAGCCTTAAATGAGTGTGAATCAGCAGAAAAGCGTTGTGTGTGCTTTAATGTAGATTAATGCTACCTGCCTGCTTTCTGGCATCCTCTGTGGACAGCAATTAAGAGCAATAATTACCTTTTCATGGTCGGGTCCCTTAGCAGGTCATTATCCTCCACCTCATCCACCACCGCCACTCTCACTACTTTAACAAAAACATGGGAAACAGGGGTGTTTGGAGGGTGTTGATGTTATTGTGAGCTGCATTTTTGTGGGCGTCGTTGTTGTTCTGTTATTCAAACAAAGAATGCAGAGTACTGAAGATAATTCAGCCTGGTTTGTGCACGTGTACAGCATTTCACATATAGGAGAGTGAGCTGGAAACAAATAAAGGTAAAAGGTTGAAGCGCTGAGTTATTTCTCCCCCCTTCCCTAACCTCTCTTTTCTTCCCTTCCCTCGCTCCTCTCTCATTTTTCCTGCTGTCACAATGACTGATGGTAGCCAGTAGAATCGGGTGTCCGGCATTATAACTCCGACAAATCGCTGCGACCTGCTCGGCCAGGCCTTGGACCAGACAGAAATCAATATTTCAGCATTTAAAATCTATCAAAAGAGTTTTTTTTTTTTTCTTTCCTGAGAGCGCTACAGCCGCCTGCCTGCATTACCTTCCACCCACCACCAACCGCCTTCCCCCAACCCCTCAGCGCCAGTGCCACGCCACAAGCACTGAATCAGACACTCCTGTAGTTACAACTAGTAATCAATAAGCCAGCACCTTCACAGATCTTCACCGCAGTCGCCTAGGAGCAGTGATGGATGGCGAGGAAGGTTGCGATTCATTTTGTCAGGCCATTAAGCCTGGCGAATTTTTGTCCACTTCATCCTGCAGATGATAATTTTTCACAGCTCATAACGAGCAGAAATGGGTTGAGATGGAGGAGAAAAGAGAGGATGAAATGAGAGGGGCTGCAGAAGAGAAGAGCATGGGGAACGTCGGAGCAGGAAATAAAGAAAGGAATGAGGGTGAGAAAAGCAAGGGAAAGACAGATGGTAAGACAAAGCAGGAAAAAGGGAAAGGAATGAGAGGATCTTAAGGAGAAGGCGGACAAATCATTAAAACCTCAGCTTTGCTTTCGTGTTTGTGTACGCTGTTTTTTTTTATTTATTAAAATCCTCATTGAATGATTGGAATAATCCAAAACGACAACAGAAAGTGTATTTGTGAAGCTGAAAGACAACAACAAGCCTGTCATCGTCTGTGCTCTATGTACCCAAATCAGTCAGGAGGGAAATTGATTTTTTTTTCTCTCCCCCATCACACTGAAAGAATTTTATTGTGTAAAGCACACAAGGGCAAAGTAACCATGAAGAGGACTCACCCGTCAAACATATTATGTTTACAAAACAGCAAAGAGGTAAATTAGTTGAGCTGTAGCAAACTTGACTCCACTTCATGTTCAGTCATAATAACCGTGGAGTGCTCAACTTTAGAAGCCCTGCTTCCTATCTTCCTTCCTGTCGTCTTTCCTGCACCTTCTGTCGTTTGCATTAATTTATCTGCCCCTCCCTCTCCCACATTTTCCGTTCGTCCCTCTTTTGGCCCAGTTCCCAAAAACCCACAGTGTTCTTGTTGGACCAGTACTGCCCTGGAAAACAAGTGACAGCTGCTGTTTGTGTGTGTGTGCGAGTGATGTCCCTTCATCGTGGTCTCGCCCCGTATGTTGGCCCTCACCTGCAGGCGGGCAAGGATTATGAGCAACAAGGCCTTATTAAAACTGGATTTGTTTACCCTCCTGCTTGCAATGCAGCAACAACAAAAACAGTACGTCAGTCGCAGGCGGCGTCCAGGAAAAACCATCAAGAAAGGGGAGACGCGAATCGTCAAAACAATCAGATAATGCTTAAATCTCTCTCTCTTTTTGAAAATTTCTCAAAAACAGAGCAGTTGTAGCAGTCTGGAAATCACTCAGAGCTGATGTCCCATCTCAGCCCGAACTGTCACAAATCAATCAATGCGGGAGCTACTCTTACGGGTGAATATCGGCACTTTTAGCAAATTCATATAAACCATATCTAAAGCCTATTGTCATGAAGTCATTAAAATGTTCTTGAAACTGAAAGACTTCAAGTGATATATCGGCCGAGAATGATTCATACAAAATTACACGAAATAAAGATGAAAAAATGGTCTCCAGGGTTCACAATGGTTTTGTGTAATCCCTGTTTCTTTTTATTTCCTGGGATCTGCAGTGGTTCACATTTCAGAATCTTTTGTTTTGCAGCAATTTTACTGCTCTTTTTATTTCATCTGTTTCTTTTTTTTTTGGTTGTTGACAAAGGTGCTGGTGTGTGTGTGTGGGAGAGAGGCATTAAAAGGCATATTGTGAAAGTATTATTGTTATTACTATTTATTATTGTTGCCCAATATTTACTTCCCCGCCTGCCTACAATCCTCAGGTTCAACAGTGATTCCCACGATTCCTTTCCTATTGCTGCTATTTTTATAATCAAACTGTGAAAGCGTGTTTGGCACCACAAAGTAAAGCAGTATTTTCAGGTACTTGGTGAAAATGGATCAGAATGAACCTGTGAGGTGGAGGGCATGGGGCCTGGAGAAACGTACGTCCAAGGACATGAAGCCGTCCTCTAAGGAGGCCAGGAGGCCACTAATGAAGATAGTTAGAGCAACGCAGGCTGTTTTCCAACTAATATTGCTAGTATGTTGCATTCCACTCTAAAATATGGAAATATGGGACAGTTTTAGGGATTTTCCTTAATGTTAAGATCCTCTGCTAACTAGGAATGTGTCAAAGTGCTATTTATCTTCATGTATTTGAGAAAAAAAAAGAGATGTGTCCTCGTAATAAACATAGAACTTTGTTCTGGAATTGATTAATCTAGTGTCGTGTACAAATAAACAAAACAAAACAAAAAAAAAAACAAGAATAATAATTGAAATGATTGCCAAGTTAAGCAACAGATTATTCATAATTATGACAATTAATATGATTTTTCTTTGTCAGATTAGAAACAAAGAAAATTTCAGAGGAATCCAATGATGCAAAAGCAATAATACATTCAGGAAATAAATGTCCTGTTGAAGTTCTTGTGGTCAGAACCAAAACTGAACTCTTAAGCATCGTAAACAGAGGGGGATATTTTACTGTGTAGCAATTTCAAGAATTTTAGTTTCTGCGTGTTGTTTTTAGTGAAAGAAATGTGAGAATCTAGTTGTTTCAAAAGAATGAATATAATTCCTTCTGGATAGTTTAAAGTTAAAGGAGTCCTGACCGTTTAGAAAGGTGATGTAATTTATGTGATGCTTTGGCTTTTGTGGTCAGCTTTCAGTTTTGAAAAGCAGAACAGTTGTTGTTTTGTTTTTTTTTGTTATATTATGTGGTCTGAAAAATGGCTCCACACTCATTCATCTCAGGTTTTGGTCTTGTACGACAATTTTTTCTCCTGCTGTATGACCACTGGTCTATGTAGCACCAGTGTTACTGGTGGAAAAAAAAAAAGATGTTAATGTTTTGTTGTTGTTTTTTTAAAAGGATACGTGGAGCACTTATCTTTTTATCCATCTTCCATTGCTTTCTTTTTGCTTTTGGATCTATCTCTTCTCAGTTTCCTGCTGTTTCTTTTTCCTCGTCTTCTCTCCCCTCTCATTTCTTCATTCCACCCACATTCTGCTTCCTCTCTACTTCACGCATCTCCCATTTTGCTGCCATATCTCGATCCCTCTTGTTTTTCATTGCCCTGTTGGAGAGAACGGTATGAAACGAAGAGAAGGGAAAGATGTCAGAAAGGACAGGATGGCTGAAGGAGCAGAGGAGGGAGAGGAAGACGGCATCGGATCCATTGAAGGAAAGGAGGCAGAGATAAATGAGGGGAGAACAAGGCAGAAATGGGGAGATGGTGCAAGGGATGGAGAGTGAGGGGAAAGAAAAGGTGGAGAGGCAAAGTCAGCATCTGTCATTGAAATTAATGGGGAATGTGACAAGTTATGGAGTCGCAGGAGAGAGGGAGGTAGGGAGCGTAGATGGAGAGTCTGCAGCCTTGACGGTTCCCCGAATGGATGGGGATGGCGGGGGAAATGGCTGATTTGGTTCTGATTATGTTGCTCTATGTAATATTTTACTCCTCCTCAGTGTACTCCTGCTGAACAATCCTAATTGTGTGTGTCTTTGTTATTGTACCGCTGCAGGTTAAAGTTGAGCAGCAATTTGGGTGAGCTTTATGAGCAGAGTGCATTTAAAATTGCCATGAAAAGTAGCCGTGGACACATTGGATCTGCTGCTGCTCTGTTTCACACTAGTCTAATACTGCTGAGAATATTTTCAGGCCAATTAAGAGAAGTGTCCCATTTCAAAATGGACTGATTGTGCTGATGAACCTGTATATATATTTGTGGAAATCCTTCTGCGGCGGCATAGGAGATATTCCAGCTACACTGTAAGAGCGCGTCTCATTTCTGTTTATCACAACTACATCAGCTGGCCAGCGTTTGCCAGAATTGCCAGAAGGGGGCACAAAACTACAGGCTTAAAGTCATTACAGGCCACACAGACAGGAACGGCAGGCCTCAACCTCTGGCCGTCTGGGTGCACTGGTTTCATTTCCAAGTTTTATGTAATTTAGAATTACATGGAAAAAATGTTTCAACCAACAAAGAAACAAGCAAAAAAAAAAAAAAAGTCAAGTCAGAAAAGCAAAAACAAACAAAAAAAAGTAATGACAGCAATTTAATAAGGAATTATGCTTTATTATTGAAAAACATCTGAAATAAGAGAATAGCAGACAAGTTTGAGTAAAGCATTAATAAATGCATCATTCACAAAAAACATGTAGTCACAGAAAATAGTAATAAATAAAGTATGTTTTTAGCTATTTTTACAGAATCCCTGCAAGTAGGCACATTTTTTCTTTTTAAAACCCACTGATTCACATTTTTCTGTTTTTACATTTATATGTAATAAAAGGAGAATAAATTGTATCCCAAAGAGCAGAAAAATGCACAAAAAAACACGGTTAGTAGATAATAAAATTACACAAGCTTTCATAAATGAGAAATCAGGACCAGGTTAAGGAGCTCAGCAGCGACCAAAGAAAAAATAAAGGAGGGGGAAAAAAGCCAATTTCCTCTCTGCTTGTCACCTTTTGTGTTGAAGAACATTGGAGGATTGAACCTGTCAGTCAAGACCCCAACCAGCATGTTGCCCCAGCAGCAAAACAATGCAAGAAGGGTTAAAGCTTTTGAAGAGGCTTTTAATGGCATTTTAGTGAAACAAAAACTGACCTCTACTTACGTAACAAAAACACACATGTCATGTTGTACATGAAAATTCAGACAAATTGAGCATTTCCTGGAAAAAAATAATTTGCTATTTTTCATTCCTTAATATTCTTGTTCATTTATATTAATAATGCATTGTTACATTTAAAGTTTTTCTTTCTGTTGCAATCAAATCAGAGTATAAATTTAAAATGTTGCGCAAACATTTACATACCTTGAGACCTTGTAAAAAAAAACCAATCAATAACTATATGTGTGTGTGTATGTATATATATATATATATGTATATATTTATATATATATGTATTTATATTTATATGATATGTATGCTGCTGTCTGTGTAAATAATAAAAACCTTTGTAGAAAAAGTCCACAAATAATTTGGCATAATATTAAAGATGTGAGATTTTGTCCCATTTTTGTACTTTACTGCATTTTAAATGGGGAGACGGAAAAGAAGGGGAGCTGGGCCCGAAAAGCACAGATTGAAAAAAACTTCCCTCGGCCGGCCAAGCATCACAGACATCAAAGTAAAGACATTGTTTGAGAGGAACAATGACTGCCGTCACAGTCCAGGAGTTTGTGTGTTGTTGTGCGTTTGCACTCCCAGAATCCCCCTCTGACAGCAAAACCACTGGATTATCAAACCAGCAGATGCAAACTGCAGAGAACAATATCATCCGCAAACCTCAAAGGGGAGTCCTCCGAGGCCTGTCTGCAGGAGACACTGTGATAAAATCAGACAAAGAAAGTGAGGATTTCTGCACAAAATCAGGAAACTCCTTTTTTTTTTGTGCTACAATTCAGTTCTTCATAAATACAAAATTTGATGGAACCCAACAACCTACTCTTTAAAGTTGACTGGTTTATTTAATTAAATAAATAGATAGACTTTTTTAACTTTTCCAATGAGTTGCCAGTTTGTAAACATTTCATTGTAAATTAATATTTTACTGCTTTAGAAGTTGAGCTGCTTGTTCAACTTAGTTTGACTGAAAATTACTGTGGATTTCAGCTATTCGTGTCCTTATAATCTACCACTAAATTATGATGCAGATTTTATGATACATTAGTTACCCAGTTCTTTGCACTAAACATGAGCCATCTGGCTGTCTTTAAGGGTTAAAAAGAATTATTAGAGAAGCAGCAATGTGTAGTCTGGGATGGACTGTCCCAGTCAGCTGCGAGCATATGGGAATGCCATCAAACTTTGATTTGCTGTGTCGACATTCTTATAACCTCTGGGATGCTTCAGCCATGGAGGTCCGGGCTACCATGCCTTCCCTGACACTTCAAAACCACAGGCAGACTGGTGGGGATAATGCAAAACATCAAGATGAGCTGAGAGATGGAAACAAAGACAAAAACAGGGAAATAAGGGAATAAACTTGGGTTAAAGGCATGTTTATACTCTATTTTCTCTTTAGTCTTTAATCCATTAATCTGATTACATGTGGTTTTGTAGAAGCTGCTCAGGCAGCTGTGATTATGAAATAGTCTGTTTGAGAGACAGAAATCCTTGGAGAAAGTCCACTTGGCCATCTGCTGGCCAACAGAAAATCAATAACGATCAGAGTAATGGCAGAACACACAAACACATACACAGGGGTTCAGTGAATAGAACTAACACTGATCACACCTTATTAGCTCAGGCTCAGGAGAACGGCATCAGAATTGATCTGTGGGTCAATTAATGGCTCTCATTAACGTTTTAATGAAGCCAAGTTTGGCAGAAACAAGAAGGAAAAAGGTTGAGGGAAAGGAAAAGGAGTAAAGACACTAATGTGATGACAAGGAGAAGCTGACAAATGCGGATTATGTGATGGAAATAAGTGAAGAAATGGATGGATGATGGGTAATTAATTCTGGGGCTGACAAATGAGGACGTGAGGTTCTGAACAGAACAAACGTCAGTGTTTTAAATCTGCAGGAAGCTGCATATTTAAATCCAGTGATTTAAAAGAAGGGCGCAAAAGGTGGCAGGACACTGAATCCAGCAGTCAGTCGTCCCTGTAAACAAATATATTGTTATCTATATCTGCAACATTTTCAGGAAGTACAAGCCAAATAACAGTATTTTCCTTTAGGTCAAGCAAGCAAGTCATAAATTTTTAATTAAGTGGCCAGTAGTGGTAAGTAACAGTTACAGATTGAGGGCAAAAGAACAATTCCCCGTTGATGACAGTTATCCAGTCGTCCTTGGTTGTAGGGTATGCCTGTGACCAGCGCTGGCTAATGGCTTTCTCCCTTGCTGCCAGAAATGTTTTATGAAGATATTCATTCTGGGCCTTCCTTGAGATTTTCTGGGGTTTTGCCCAAATCCAGTGTGAGACAAGTACAGTCAATTTCAGTCCCAAAAATGTCCATGATTTCTTCGTGGTCGCCAAAGTGTATAAATTATAGGACATGCCCAAAATATGTGAAGATGGTTTGACAATGTTATACCACACATTCTCTAACACTTGCTTCACCAAGTGCTTTTAGGTAACAAAAAATACTTTTGTTCTTTCTAAATACCATTCTATCTATCCTTAGATATCTCAAGGTCTGACTCTTTCCCACACTTTAAAAAAATACTTTAAGAGTCTGACAAATCTTGTATTTATACAGTATCTATTATATTTATTCTTAGAACAGCAAGTATGACAAACTATGGTCCTTTTATTTGATCCAAGACCATTGAGGTTTAAGATGGTTAATTTAAAGGGCTATGTAGAAATAAGTTGAATATACTCCAACAGGTGTGATAATAAAGTCCTGATAGAGTTAAGGGATTCCTATTACATTATGTCATAATGCTTTAAAAAAAAATCTTAGTAGTATTTTTATTGATGATGAAGCCAAAGAAAAGCAATGAAATGCTACACAGTTGTTTTCTAGAGATGTTGGAGGACAGTGGAGAATCCCTCAGTCTTCAGTGCAGAATTGTGGTTATTGTGCTTAAATATTTATCAGTTCTAAGTTTGGAAAGTTCCCATTCAGATTTACAGTGATGTCAGTTGATAAAGTTCAGCTCGCATAGAGGGCGGTATGTTAAAGGAAGAATGCATAGAAATTCTGCAAGACAGATCGACTTAAGCGCTGGAGAACATGCTTGGCACAGCTGCTCTTCTCCACTGTACAAGAATATACGTTGTTGCTGTTGAAGCTTTTCTCAGTAAGATATATGCAGACAAGGCTGACTGATATGAACTAGAAGGGATTGGAGATGTTAAGCCTGGGCCTCCAGAACTGCAGCCCTAAAGGACGCAGGATGGGTTCTGGTTTCACTGTTTCATATAAGCTGACCAGCAGACCAGGGGTGTCAAACTCGAGGCCTTCAGGCCAAATCATCATTTTATACAGCCTGTGAGAGGGTTCAAAGACAGTCATAAACTTAGAAGTAGAAAATTTCTGAGGAGATTTCAATGCGACTGCCTGTTTGATTTGGTAATGACATCATAAACGGAATAACTGAGGTGGAGAGCAGCTGGTTTATGTCAAAAAGTCATGATTTAGCAAATGTTTGCAGGAGATTTTAGATTAAAAAAAAGTTGCAGATTTTTGTCAAAACTTGTGATTTTTTTTTTTTTTTTTTAAATCAACTTTTTTTATTCAAAGAATTTGACTTTTAGGACAAAAAGTTGAAATTATACAATTTTATATATATTTATGTCAAAATGTCACAAAAGGTTTTCCAACAAAAACAAAACAAAACCATTTTTTATTGTTCGAGTTCTGGTTGTTGAAAAGAAAAAAAAGAAATCATTTTCAATTTTACAAAAAAATTTGCTTTTTTTTTATAACAAAAAAAGGCAATAATACAATTGTTATTTTAGTACAAAAGTCTCAATTTTTATGGTAAAGGTCATGAGTTTTGTGAAATTTGAGATTATATAACAAATGTTTTTTTATTTTATTTTAGAAAACATATGTGATATTGCGAAATTTGCCATTTCACAACATAATTGGAATTTTTACAAAAAAATTCAATTTCTTAAATTTGCTAATTTACAAGAATAATGTGTGATTGTAATACAAAAGTCTCAATTTTATGATAAAAGTAGTAGTAAGATTTTATGGGAAAATTAATACTATAAAATTTTACAACTGAGTCCAGGAACTAGCGTGAAATCTGACGACATAGCTGGTTGAGAAAGTAAAGAATAACCGGCCCTTTAATGGTAACCATGGTGATGACATGGCTCAAGATGAAATAGAGTTTTATAGTGTGTTTAAGTTAAACTGATTGAGCTAACAGCAGAATTGTATATTATGTATTATTGGGTTTGAGCACAACCCGTCTCAGTTAAGGATTGCAACACGGCTAATTTCTTCCAGCGTTTTTAAGAAGTGGTGGAAGTGTGTGACTCAGCTGTGCACATATTAACAGCATTTTCCCGCCTCATCCCATATGATGAGAAGTAGCAATTACATGTTATGATTTGAGTTTCTTTATGCAGTTCAGACAAATCCTCAAGTTGGAGCAAAGCAACAAAATAGAATCTAAAGTGAGAGCAGTTAAGCAAAAATATTCACGGATGTGCTTTCACAAAGTAGCAAATCCTACATGTGCTCGACAGTCTTCACCAGAACGATATAAAATAAAAACAGAAGAAGAAAAAAAAGAGAAAAACTCAATGATGGCTAAAATCTCAAGCAGCTGTTGAGCACTTTGACAAGAACGTTTAACCCTAACTTAAATGATGACCAGAAATAATGAAAAGCTGGGTAAAGAAATAGGAGTTGAGGAGTTGCAGCAGCTTCATTTATTTTATTTTTGTTCTTGCAGAAGGGTTAGATGATTTATATGGGGAGGAGACCAGCCTGATTTCAGCGAGAGAGGGAGCCTGTGATCGCTACAGTGTGCTAACAGTGAAGAAAAATGATGTGCATAATGGTTTCCCTCTTTCCTGCAGTAGCTGATGGGGTGTTGTATGCCTGAGTAGCGTCTTTAAAAGCATGAACTTCAGGATGAGGAGTTTTCTTCCCATTGGACATTAAAACCATTGACTTGTGGAATGTGTTTCGCGATAACCTGTTAGTGGGTCATTTGAAATTTAGACACAGTAATGGATGCCTTCCCTTATTTTCTTTTACGACCACATAAGGCAGAAGCTAGCTGGCATTCTTCCATCAGCTGGGGCCGGGGAGGGGTGAGACGTAACGGGAGGTCCAACAGACGGTCTGTATCTGCTGTACAAGTTATATAGTTATCCTGGATAGAGGTTGTTGGGCGAGATTTGTTGTTTTCCTCCTTTTGTTGCTGGAGATGAGCACATTTTCGCCTGTATGCTGTTCTTAGATTGTGTTTGCTTGTATTCCCTTGGTAACCCCCGCACAGATCTTCCTGTTAATTTCTATATTTGATAAGGTATTGAAAGTGAAAAGTGATGGAATATTAAGGATTTAAGGAATACATCCTGGGCTTTGTTATTCTTATTTAAGCTGTTTTGGCTCTTTACCTCAATCCTACCGTCTATTATCCCACTTATCAAAAAAAAAATGTGATGTTTGATTCATTGGGGAGTTAAACTGAGCATGAAAAACTTTCAATTTTTGAATCTCAGGATGCATTTTTTTCAATTTCCATTACTGACTCTGTCATTGAAAGGCAGTTTAACTTAGCATTTAATTAAATTAATACCTAGCAGAACAGATGTTGGTTAGTGACGTAGTCATGTAGGATTTTCTGCTTTTTTGCATATCCAGCTAACAGTCCGTCTTCAGATGGAGGATCCTCAGGGTCACTGTTACCGAAAAAGAAGCCAGGTTAACTTCTAACCACCTCTTTCTCGCATCAAAAAATGTTAATGTTCACAACGTCGCTGAAAGATGTTTAATTTATTCAAAAGTTAAATGTCAAGAAGTCTGTCTGTGTAATGAATTTCAGCAGAGGGGTCACTGAGCATGACATCTAACGATCCTAAACATGTGAACTGTTCTGCCAAAGAACAATTAAAGGACAAATAAGTTTTTATTCTTAAATTGTAACTGAAACCTTTGACTCGATCGAGGGGAAATGCTGTCGAAGGACTGGAAGCAGTTTCTTTTTAAAACTGGTGTGCATGTGTCCCATTTGAGAGGTGGTCCAATAGATCAGTTTGGTGATGACAGGAATATGAGAGATGAAGAATTAAAAAAAAAGAAAGAAAGAACAGAAATAAAGAAGTCCACCAGCTCCTGCCTGGCTAACACTCCAACATACGAGTGTGCTGTATTGTCTTCTAAAGTCATGCCAGAGATGGTTTTTTTTCTTCTTTATGAAGTTACAAGTCTCAAACATGATTGTGGAGGAATTTTGGACCTTTATTTATATTTAAAACATTGCGTGTTCAGAGAGGTTTGGTGGAGTTCAGCTCTGACGGGTCAGAACTTTGATTGGGCCATTGTGACACCTTGAGTTTTTTTTTTTTCTATTCTAAATATTACTGTAGTTCTTGGGATGCATGACTCAGTTGCAGTAAATCTCATCGCCAGGCAAACAATTTCATATTTGGTTTTATCTTGCTTTTGCATGTTCACCTGAGGTTATATTTCTAATTTTAAGACCTGGTAAGAGTGTGATTTTTCTTTTTTTAATGATGTCATCTTACGTACAAACCTATTTTTTTCCATGACTTTACATTACAGAGATTAAATTTGGTCTTTCTTGTGGCTTTTCTTCACATTTCTCCTGCTTCAGAACCGCTACTTAAACTGACTGAACATTTTTAACTGATGACATTTAATAAGTGCTAAATTTGCAAGAATTTGGTTAAATTATCCACAAAAATTATAATCTTGTGTTAGGTAGTTAACAGTTTGATGTATTTTAGAATTTCCTGATAGGTCAGGGTGTAAAGAAATGAGGAAAACATGTTCTCATCACAAGTGAAAAGACGTGGTCTGTCAGGATATCAGGATATCCTATAAGGATAAAAGGATGTTTTAATTTTCATTTTTGAATATCACTGCAATTTTTTTTTTTTCCCAGTTTCAATTCACCCGTTAAATCGTACCGCAAGAGTTTGATTCTCAAGCCTGGCATGTTTCTCCATTTCTTTTCCATTTCACCGGTTCCTTGCTCTTGGCTGTGACCTTTTCTACATCCCATGCAATATTTTTCAGAGCTGAATGTCAGAAACCATCAAAAGTGACTCCCTACCCAAAGCAGCATCAATTTCAGCCTTGTTAGGCCTCCACACTTTTATGTGTGCACATGCATACACACAGCGGTGGGCCAGCAGCATGCAATGTAAACCAATCCCTCTTTTGCTGTCAGCTAACAAGTGGCTGCCCGCTGGGTGAAAAAAGGGCACGGTGAGAATTGCTCTCAGTCACTTCCAAATAAACCTCCCCCCTCCTCCTAGTTTGAAACGACTTAAAAAGGACAGTTTTTTTTTCCAGGAAGTGTGTGGAGGGGGCACTTAGGCCGGCTCCTGGCTGTGATCACACACTAATATTGATTTATTATCCTCTTCAGCAATATATACGGCTTGAGGACCTGACATCAGACCTGTTGGCATCAGAGCAGGGAATCATTAGCTCCTAGCACTATGAAAACTCTTAAAGCAGCAAGTAGACAAGGAATTTGAAACATATACAAATATTAAAGGCTCTACAAGCCACAGTTTTTTCAGTAATCTCGCTCCTGCATCAAATTCACCCTGTTCTGATCTCCAGACAGTTCTTATATCATGCTAATATTGTGGATAATGATAATAAAAGGGAATGGATGGGTGTATGCGTGTGGGTGTGTGTGTGTGTGGCGCAGTGTGTCTGATCAGGAGCGTCCCTGCTTGAAATGATTAGAAGGTTGGGGCTATTATGAGCTCCTCTCTGCCTTTTGTATCTGCTGTAATGAATATTGAGGGGGGTGTATTTGGAGCACTTTGAGGAACTAACAGCCTTTTTAATCCTTTAATCCCAAGGAAAACCAATTTCACCCCTATACACACACATGCACACACACACATCATTTGAAAGGGGTTTCACTGAACCTACTGTGTGTGTTTAACCTGCTCTCGTTAATTTCCCGGCTCAGAGACCTGGTGATCCTGGAGATTAGGTTCATTAAAATCACATATTGTACGCACTGTTGTAGTGTGTGTGTGTGTGTTTTACATTACATGTGTGTGGATCTAGTGTGCAGATAAGAAAGAGACACTCTGGGGTGATTGACCTAGTAGGTCCTGTCACACACACTAACACACAATCACACATGCTTGCAGATGACCCGCTGCACCTACATGTGGCTGTAGACCCTGACAAGTTGATCTCTGGCCTTCGAATGAAAAACCCTGCTGTGCTGAGCAGCTACAGAGTGTTGACTTCAGTCTTGCAGAAGATATGGTGCGTCAGGGCCTCGACTATTCTCAGACAAAGCAGACATAATTGTAAAAATAACCAGAATTGTTAATGTTTGAATGAATAATCACTGCCTGCAGTCTGGAGCCCGTGGACATCCAGCTGCTTTGCCAGGCCTTCAGTGGATTGTGGGATCTTTCTGTCTTTAGGTTTGTCTGCAGCAGCTAAAATGCATGCTCAATAGATTCAACTGCCTTGGCTTTTTAAGGATATTCCATCTCACTGCCTTCAAAAGTTTTCTCTAACAGTTTGATCAGAGTCGTTGTCCACCTACTCAGCGAGCCACTGTTTTTGTAGCGCTTGTCTGAAAGTGAGCAGAGCTTATAGTCCTATACACGTTAGCATTCATCTCTCCACTTCTGTCATCAGTCACATCAATAAACACCAGTGAGCCGGTTACATTACAGTGTTTCCCCTACCATTATATTAGGGGTGCACGCTGCCTACCCCCAACGGCGTCCCTCGCCTTCCCAGAAGGTCAAGTTAATTTTATCCCTTTACCACCCGTGCTATGTTTTAGCAAGTATTTTTACCGTAACTTCGTCATAGGTTGTCCAATCGGAAAGATTCAAACAGCACTGGAAACCTGAGAATGTAAACTTTCCATTGCTATATGGTACATTACTATAGAGAGAATGATATCACTTTGCTACGTGGAGCAAAACACAGGAAATATCATGAGAGCACTACACGGCTTCTCAATACCGAGTTTTTGTCCAATCTGAAAATCTCCAGCGGTGATGAAGAGACGAGAAGATGCGCTTTCCATCAATATATGATGTATGCTGTACATTACATTGATGCCTGCGATGTCGCTTTGAAAGGAAAAACATCCTGCTGTGTTTTTTTGGATGAAAATGGTGTGAGAGAGTGTGTGTCTGTATGTGCGGGTGCAATCGTACACTTTATTTTAAAAATTTATGATGCCGGGCAGACCACCAAAGGCCGTAAAACGGCCACTCGGAGACACAGAAGAGGAGAGTGATTTGGAGGGCGTGAATGACAACGCCTGGACACTCAAATGCATTTATATAATTATTATTCTTACAATTATTAGTCGATTTGTCATAATGCCACGTATACATTATTGATATGAAAGTTTGTATTAAAATCGTAGTGTAGTACTTCAATAAAAATGAGAGAATTTAATTTGTTATTTTAGTTTTAGTCTTCGCCCTGATGATGAAGAAGCCTCCAGTGATTTTAAAATCATTAATTTGATATTTTTGTGGATTTACAGCATTTCTAATTGAAAGATCTTTACATGTCCTTGAGGGAAATTCAACAACTGACAAACTAATGTTTTTGGATTTTGTGTTAGAGTGTGGGACTTTACCAATTTTCTTTTTCCTTTTTTTTTTTTTTGTCTTCCCAGTAGAGAGAGATGCAGAGGCTGCTCACCATTTACCACCACATCAGCGCTGAAAAACGGTTGATGAACTCTGACATTTATATATGAAGTTTCCTCCTGTAATATTTCACTTGACATATATGGTTCTGTTTTCCATTTTTTCACCTACAAAAAGATTTCACTATTTTTTGGAAACCCTAGAGCCCTCGACCCTGAGAATTACTTAGAATATTGTATAGGCTGATTTCAAATGTCAAATTAAGACATTGTGTGCAATAACAGTCTGTTTTCACACTAAAATCCTGAAATAAATGTTTATTTTGTGTTTTTCTTCATTAGTTGTAACCAGAAGTTTACATACACTGTATAAAAGGATGTATAACTTTCTTTTCTCACTCCCCTTACGTTAAATTGAACTAAACCTTTCCTGTTTAAGGTGAGTTACGATTACCAAAATCATAGTTAAAACAACCGCTAGGTCTATTATTATATGATAAGGAGTGCAAACCTTTGTTAGGGAATGCAAATGGCGTTTGCATCAAGATGGTCATTAATGTAAGGACATAGGGCAATAGACCAAAATCAAAAAGAAATTGCTGGTTTAAGCCTTCGGTTCACTTACAATGTGATTTCTGACATCCAGAAGGCAGAATTGGGTAACAAAGGGCAAATCTCTTTTATTTCCAGCCTGAACACCCTTTAACATTTTTCATTTTCGATGTTGCGTATCACTGTTTCAGCTTGGTTCACGTTTGTGTACAACAGGTTCCAGTTACACTGAATCACGTATTATGGTGCAGACAACCAAAAATGTGATGTCCACACATGTGGACGCCACGTCGTATGAGGCTAATAGCGCATTCATAACGAGTTTTAAAGGCAATTCTCTGTGTTTTGTAAGACACTTGAGATATCTTAAAGAAGAAAAAGCACCTGGTGACTGAACATTTAAAGAACAGAATTGTTGCTGTCTCTTCATTTCTTAGCCCTGATGCAGAGAAATATGGCATGAAAACATTTGAAAGCACTTTAGCTTTCATTGTAAATTGGCTTTAATGTATATTAATATAAATCAGAAAGGGAAAAACCACACAAAGCATGAGAGGGAGATGTACGGCTTTGTTGCATTTGATGTTAATGGGTGAAAGAAGTTGAGCATTGCTTTTTAGCTGTTTGAATTGTGCTTAATCTTTAAAGCCAAAAACATGTAGCAAGCCAAAACGGGGAGCAGAAATTGAGTTTACGTGTAGTGTATAAGAAAAATTAAAAATAGAAATCATGTAAGAAAAGAACAAACATACTGGCTACCAGTTTCATTTTCTGATACAAGCTTTGCAGCCAGTAGTATAAATATTCTATCAATAACAGCTGGATTCTTTATGGGATTATGTCTGAGAAGATCACATGCAGCTCACGCAGCAGGTACTGAAAGGGCTTGATAAGGAAGCAGGGAGGAGTGTGTGTAAATTCCTTTATGTGCTTGCAGCATTTGTGTATTCTGTATGAGTGTGTCTGCCTTCTGCGCCTGCATGTGCAAGATGGTGGCGAGTGTATTTTTGTGCATAACTCCCCCGCTGTGCTTCCTATCATTGCTTCATAATGGAAGTGTGTCTGGGGAGTTTTATCTCCAGGCCTGGCTGTTTTGGGGGACTTAGGAGCTGGGGTCCCTGTTCAAAGGGTCCCTGTGATGCTGAGAAGGTGACTGAATTGAAAAGAGGATCGGGAAATTCAGCTTGTCTTTATATGAGTGTGTAGAAGTCAAAGGGGCAGGACGCATGAGGGTATCTGAGAATTGTTCACCCGGCATGCCACAGGGCTTCTCTTAGTCCCTCCATAGGTGAGTAGCGACATAATTAGACAGATAAAAACCAACACTGAATGTGGAAACGTAGATAAGGTCTAATGAGAAGCAGATGGGACAGGGAAGAGGAGGGGGATGGAAAAAGAGAAAAGGGGGAGGCGAGGTGAAGCAGCAGACATGAGGAAAGTGGGAGTAAAGGGGACAAAACAAGAGGGAGATTCAGATCGAAGGGGGGTTATTAGAGCGAGATGACACATTCAAGGAGTCCAGGATGAGCAGTCTGATCCCGCTGCTTTCTCCTCTTCCAGACACGGTTGCTTAAAGAAAGAAGGTGTCCTCATTAAGCCTTGAGCCTCACCTTTCCAAACAGGCTGCATTTCAACATTTTGAAGTTTTTAGGACGGGGGACAGGACGGGGGACATTTGTGTCAGCACGCCGCTGCAAATTCATAAACGCACATCAGAAAAAGTTGGGCACATATTGAAAATGAAAATAAACAAAGCAAAACAACAACAAAAATGTGCATGTTTTAGATTTACTTTGACTCAAGTTTCTTTGTAGTCTGAACTAGAGATATGTCACAATTTTTTCTTGTCATCTGCATTTTATTTCTTAGTATACAGACGTTTATTTGCTTCAGGTTTGAGACATTCCAAGTGACATTGGGGCAGTCAAGCTTTTACCACTTTGTAATGTAGCAATTTCTCCTCACAAGATGAAAAGATTCTGACGTTGAGTACAACAAGTGAAGTGTTTCAGTGTTTATCCATCTCCATTTTCTTTTTTTCTCCTCCTCTTGTTGAAAAATGCATGGAAAAGGAGTTGTCTCATTCTACCTTATGTGTACATTATGTACTATTAATGCTGCCATCACAAAAGTGTAAATGCACTGATGTAACCCTGTACCATCACAGAACCTGATTTTGGATTTACTGCACTTGACAACATCTGGATGGTCCTGTTTTAAAATCTCAGGTCCACATGGCGTCCATTTCTCCCAAAAAAAATGATCTGGAATATTAGTTTGGGTGCTTTGGCATGTGCCCTTGCACTTAACACACGGAAATCCCCCCAGATTCATTGAAATCATAGAATTTAGAATGGAAAAATATGTAACTCCCTTCCCTTCCTTGAGGAACATCAGGCCTGAAATTGAGATATGGAGGTATATTTAAAAAATTCAATTATGTTAATAATAGTAAAAAGTTTTAAAGGCAAAATCTAAGCAGTCGGGGAAAGAGGGGTCAAATCAGTTGACATGATGTTGTAACAGGTACACAAACATCTGGGCCTGAAGGGCATCTTATGAGCTGTTAAGCCATGAGGAAACATTACAGTATTGTTTATTAATTTCTGTTGTGTTTTATGCTGATGGAAACGTGTTCTCCTGAAAATAACTGGGACCTGTTAGCCATCCTAATTATTTTCTACTTCAATACAAAGAATTAGTCTGGCTCCTCTGGATTCAACTTTGATTTCTAGGCAGCTGTAAGAGGAATGCAGAGGAAACTGGATGCCATTGTACTGGAACACATATAAGCATGTGACGCAGGCAGATCCACAACATGTTTGGTATGAACAAAGGACATCCAAAGTGTTGTGCAGATGAAAAGCTGTTTTGTGTTATGTCGTAAAATTTTGTGATCCAAGGTGTTGTAACCAATTCTGCAGTCATCTTGGCCGTGTTGAAAAGTAGCTCTTAGACGCTCCTCCATGAGTCATCGCATGAAGGACAGTTATGCCCTGCAATTTATTTCTTTGTAAAATTTTATTTTTTTTATGTTTTTTTGTGGCACGAGTGGCCTTTTATTGAAGTTGAGAGGCAAGAAATGAGGTGGAGAGCGAGAGAATGGGGGAAGACACCAGCAAATGGTGCAAACTCGCGACTGCTGCTAGGGAACCACTAGCCTATACTAAGCTATATTTGCTCCTCATTGATCTGGGAAGGGTTATAAGGCAATTTCCAACAGTTTGGGATTTTTCTCCTTCATATTTCTGAATATAATATTGTTGAATGTTGAATATTTCTTTTCAAATCAAAGCATTCCTTTGATGTGGACGCCCACTGCATCCTGTCACACCTAAATCCATGCTTTTGGTAGACCTCACATCTCTTTGCACTGCCCCATCATAGAAACAGTAAATTTAACCCAATTATAACCTTATTTTGAAAAAGCTGATCATGCTGACTAACTGTTATATGAAAGTGGTTAAGAGAGTAATTCTCCCTAATTTTGAAAATAAAATAATTAGGCCTCGTGCTGAGAACACTTCACTCCAAATTGAAGAAAAACAACTCGGCATTTTAACTACTTGCAACCATTCTCATATCTTTTTAAAATCTTGGTTCATTAGTGGGAAACTATTTAATCCAAAAGAGGTATTGATTAAAACAACCAAACTGGTTGAACACTCGGCAATAAGATGATCAATCATATCTTTAGGAGTCCTGAACCACATGTTTTAGCCCCCGCATCAATTCAATCCCTATTATCCGGCCTAAGGAGGAGGTCGTAATGGATTTGTGCACTCTAACAGAAAATGACTTTTTGAACCAACACACAATTAGTGCAAAGAGTTTTTTGGCAAACCGTACCCACATTATCAGCATAATGGGAAATAAGCCTGCAGCTTTTTAGATCGGTTAGAAAATGGGGGGTTAATAATGTGTACAGAAAGTTTTCAAGTTTAATTTATCATTCCAGGGGAGATCATTAATCAAAGCAACTGTGAAGTGGTGTTTTTCCCATTGATTTGAATCTTTTATTTAATCCATGTATTTAATTTCCACGCAAAGTACTGTGCGTTTTAGTTCACTTCTGGTGTGAGATTGACCTCATGTTCATTCTAATAGCATTTACAAATGTGAATAACAAATAGAATAGTATAAATGGGAAGTTGGGTTTTTAAATCTTTCTGAACAGCATGCAATCATATGCTATCTTTTTGCCATAATGCAAAGTTAATTTGATGTGCCTGTACTTGCAGTCAAAAATGATCCACTCATTTGTCTCATACACACACATGCTCAACATCTCTTTTGAGACAAGATTTAGAAACATGCATGAGTAAGGGTATGGAGTCACTGAGGCGGGCCAGAAAAGTAGAATTCTCCTCAAAGAGATGTTAGAAAGAAAAAAAAAGAAACAGAAAAATGGGGCCTAGTAGGAGTTTTATTAAACATGATGACTTTTCTGTCAGGTAAACAAAGCTTCTCGCCTGGTGGCCTAATACTCTGAAAAAGTGCCAAATCAGCCAGTGAGGATTCAGTGTGCGTGGGGATTAAAGTTAAAACCCGCGGGTCCATGGCACCCTTGTATGCAAACACAGTGCACTACGTTAACCCAGTTTGATATCACAATGCATAATCTCTGCTTTTTAAACACACACACACATACATACACACAAATACACACAGACATAATCTCTTCTTCTTGCAACTGTTGGGGTGTGACCTCCACGGCCGGATGCCTGCTGAGTGACGGGCAGCTCATCTCTGCACAGCACGCTGTGTTAGACTCCTGAACAACACACACACATTCTTTTGTACATGCACAAATAACATCTAGATGCATTGTATGTGGGAGCATTTTTCGGATCTACAACAAATGCTCCTGACATGTTACTTATTTTGCCTCATTTGTTAGATTTCTGTATTTCAAATGTTTTTTTTTCTCTTTTTTTTATCTAAAGTTACCCTTCTTCTCACCAAGCTGCAGCTTCTGCTGTGTTCCACTAACCCTCAGGCAGACAGTGTGTTTTCTCATACTGTTTCCTCCATCTGTCTTTCAGGGAAGAGCCTTTATGTCTATATTCTAAAGTAAACTGGGGATCTCTTGTCATACTATTTCTTGGCTGTAAATCTGTTTTGAGTCAGGAGAGTTCAATCACTCAAGATGTGAGTAAAAAAACAAAACAAAACAAACTTGTTGATGGTTAATATTGATCAATCAAGGTTTCAGTGTTTACCCCATCTATTTGATTATTCAAGGAGGTAATTCAAATTATTAGCAACTCGCTGTAAAAGTGACCCCCTTCCTACTAGTACTTATTGTTCATTTTTAAGCTGTATGGAACAATTGAATTGTACAATGCCGTTTGAAATTACTAATCCCCAGCATTTATCAGCTCCAACTCTGACAAGATATGCTTTACTTGCTCTGTTGCTATGTCTGAGTTATATATAGGAAGTTTAGCAAGAGGAATCTCAATGTAGGCTACATGTGTTAGTTTGTGTGTAGTTACAAGCATAAATCAGGCTTAAATTGCATTAACAGCCTACTGTGAGTGGTTCTGTGTTGGCCTAGAAAGGATTGGTGGCAAAGGTGTCTCGCCCTTGGCTGTAGGCTAAGCTGGCTTACCAGACCAAGGTCACCGCTGGGACCAAGCTCACCTTTGGGTGCATGGTCCGTCTACTGAACAGCTCGTAGTGTTTGTCCAGGGGCAGTCCCGGCAGGCGAGCTACATTTAGCCTCTCTAGAAAGGTCCAGGCCCGTCTCGTTTGTCCAGCTAATGGATGGATGTGCTAGCTTTGGCACAACTTGACCAAAGCACTCGCAGTCCTGTGTTCAGCTGTGGCAGTACTCGTTTTAGATGTTGCTACAGAAGCACCATCATGATGAACTCTCAGTCTTAGCAAAGCTAAAATAGATAGCTTTTGGTTACTGAGGTAAGGTGGCCATGTTACACTGACTGCCAGGTTTGTTTGCTCTGGCTACTTTCCCACTTGCCAACTTTTGGATTAACTGGGGTTGGCCAGAATGAGCTACTGCCAAGAATGCCTCCCATAAGGTCAAAATAATAGCCTTCAAAACCACTTGTCAAATTGGAATTGCCAAGGGAAATTAACACTGATCCATTTCTTTCCATAAATACCCAGAAAGTTGAGGGGAGGTGGGATAAACAACCATGGGTATTTGGAACTGGTGCTAAAAAAAAACAGTCTAGTCGGTGGTTGATTTCTGGGTTGAATTTCTGCTCAGCTTTTTTGAAGCTCAGCTTTCTGACTCGTTCTGAAAGGAAGACATTGTTACAACCTTGTCAGCTTCCTTTACTTTAGTCATTTAATTCCAGCAGCTGTCCTCACCATAACCAATTTGTTTGATCGCAGCTACAGAGTGGTAAGGTATTTAAATAACCAAGCAAGTCGCCTCAAAGAAGACGCAGGCTTGGATCTGTTTATTTCTTTCTATTTCCAGCTGTTCACAGCACTTTCAAATGGTTCAGCAACTTCCCCTTCCTATCTACACCTGGCACACATCAGACCTGTGGATGGCAAACACCCGTTAGTTAATATTTACTCAGCATTTACAAAGCCACTTTTCCAGTGAGTTATAGGTGCTCTGCAGATGTTTATCGCTGAGGGCATTGATCCGTGCCTTTTCATGCAAAGGTTGGCCTTGGAAAGGTTAATTGGAAAACAAGACAGCAGAACAGTTGAGAGTTGAAAGTTTTTTGATCTTGTCTTTTTTCCTTTCTTTCTTTCCTGGTAGTGGGAAATAAACTTGAATGAACTGGTGAAATGTTATTTTGTGGATAAAAAAAAAAAAAAATCTTTTTTTTAATATAAAGTTGGGATATTCTTTGTTGTCATGAACACAAAGAATAATATCAGCATACATTATTTTGACAAAAACTTTACATTGAAATAATATATGAAGGTTTAAAGAACACTAAGTTTCTTTTTTACATTAAGAGCCAAATTAAATGAAGAGACAATTAAAGTGAAGATGGATGCTGAGAATAATTAAATATTGTACTATTAATTCCTTCTTTTACAATAAAACAGTATTAATCAGCAATGTAATTCAGATGATAGTGATAATAATGCGTTCAGCTGTTTGTTGCCATTAATTAACACCAAATCTTTTAATGAACTGACATTTCATTTCCCAAATGATTACATATGACAAGGCTAGCTTTTTTTTTTTTTTTTAATAATGTGATAAACAGAAAATTGTCATAATTTCAGGGTCCTCTGTAGAACAATTTTTAGATTCCTGCCTTTAAAGGGCTGGAATTCATCCATACATCCGTACATGTGAAGTAAATCTATCTGCTCTTGTGTTGAGCTTCATGTATCGTGTGTAATGTTTGGAGATGAGTCCACTAAGTTTGACGGCTATTGATGGTTTTTGCGTTTTCTTCTTTGCAACAGGCCTGCCTACAAAACCAAGTTTGCAAAATAGTTAAAAGTGCATCTTACTCGGCAAACAGAGGAGGATGACACCGCGCTCAATTTGTCTCCTCCCAACATCGCCATGGTGATGAGATGTGACACCTAGTAATAAAATATTTGGGCATCTAGTTAGAAAATTCATTCACACTGCCTTAAGAAAAGTCACAAAATAATAAACATAATAATTTATGTCAAAAATCCTTTGACCCAACACTGAGAAAAAGCATCTCCATTGTCTTTAGCCATATTGTCATCCCATCAGACCAGTAGGAGTTGAAGCGTTGGCTCTACGGCAGCCTTCATCTCTCTGTCTTCGGTGACAACAAGTCCAGTCCTCCTGTTATGCTCCAGAACGATTTTATGCAGAACCCATAATTTGTAGTTTGCAAAACTCTGGGTCGACTCTGTCCCTTTAAGTGTCATTGTTCTGCTCATTTTGAAGAAGTTTACATTTAAAGCTGGACATCTGTTTTTTGTTGGTTTTTTTCCCTGCAACAGAATTTATTTTTATCTAGGTTTAAAAGTAATAAAAAAGAAACTAAACAAAGATTAATTTTATCTCAATCTTTGCATATAGCTTTGATGTTTAATACGTAATAACTTAAAGCTGAGGTTTTTCTAGTTCAAAAAGGATGATTTGTTAAATAAAAAAGAAGTCAAATTGTGATTGAGAGAAGCTTGTTTAGTTTTATGGAAACAAAGTCTGAATCTAGGTGTGTAAAATAATAGTCTACTTGATTAAACGACATGATCAATTGTCATGGGTCCTCTTAACTTGCAATCAAAGAGTGAAAATTTGGTTTGAGAACTAGTGAGCCCTCCAAAATATTATTTACCTTTACGCAGCTTAATTTATATGGCTGATGTAAAATGTCATAATCACATGCTCATTTATATGGATTTAATATTTCTTTTTCACCTTGATTTTAAAAAATCAAGATGAAAAAGATTTAAAAAAAAAATCAAGGTGGACATTTATTCGTTTGAAAGCATTTTAGGTTTTTGTTTTTGTGTTTTCATGTCTGTGACGTCATTCACGATCAAATAGGAATTGAACTTTGACATGACTGAGACCTCAGATTTCACACTGCGTAATTGGTCTGTAGTAGTCAGTCTTGCACGCCCGGAATTGTTTGCAGACAGTTATTTCCAGGTTTGTGTTTTTTTTATCACACTGTGGAAAAAACAACAACACACAAACAAACAAACAAACAAACAAAAAAAGAGTTAGAGCCAAACCAGGTATCCATGAGGCCCTCCAGCTAAGGAGGAGCCACTTTACGAGCAATTCATCACCTCGCTGCAGCCTGTCTCTACTCTTGCCTCTTATGTCTCTCTCCCTCTCCCTCTCTTTCCTCTGCACTAAAAGAAAAGGGGGGGGGGGGGGGATCTGCTGTTGTTCTCCTTTTCTCTCTGTCACCCCCCCCATACACACACACACACACACACACACACACATACACACATACACTGTCGTCTCTCCGTCTCTGTCTAATCCCAGGAGAGAAAGCTCCGGTTCTGTTTTGGCGTATGGATATCTGACCTCAGCATCGCCTCTAATCCGGCTTAGTTCACTTAATGATGCCACTTGTGGTGCCACGAACGCCACCGAGAAGTCTATAAAAGCCTTCCATTAAAATGCAAATCCGACCTGGCGGAGAGAAGCTAAGCGACACAAAAGTGGGAGAATTTGACCGCGGACCCCTTCTTTTTCGTCTCTCAGCTATGCAGCCAATACAGCAAATTCCCCCCCCCCACCTTTTTCCTCCAGTAATAAATGATCCTGTGATTAGGAGCTCTGCTACATGTTGCCGATGAAATAGACTCCCGTTCTCCCACAGAACAAAACGAGAAAGAGAGGGAAAACTCTGCCTGTTTCATTTCAACAATGACTTGAGCTTTTTATATATATATATATATATATTTTATTTTTTTTTTTTTCCTGTTGTTGTCAGGAAATGAACAAATGGTTATCAATGTTGGGAGGGGAAATCTCCCATCTCTTGGCCAGGTTTTCCCAGCTGATGCTATTTTCTCCGTACAAGGCAGGAAATGAAATTTCTCTGTGTGCTGTATCACCTCTCGCCCGCCGCCCCTTCATCTGCTCTACCTTTTTATCAGAATATCCTTTACCGGGAGCGAGAAGAGGCAGCCTCCTCTCCATCTCCAAACAGAGAAGTTGTCTCGAGCAATAACATGCCATCCGCATCACAGCTGATACACACTGCAATAGAGTAGTTTCAATTTACAGAATTATTTGGCTGCGTTTTTTTTTTTTTCTATGGAGGGATTATTCCATATCATGTCTGCCACATTCCTGCGCGGATGCCGGTGATAGGGAATTAGTAAAGCCATGTCAGTATGTTTTCAATCTTAGTATTAAAGTAGATATGATAAGAAAAATGTTAGCATTTAAGAATTGGAAAAAAAAAGAAATAATTCAGTGTTTTGAAATATGATAAACTTTAAGTCTGCTTCCAATTTTAGAGAAAAAAAATAGATTCTCTTCCCCTGATTGGATTTAAGTATTTGGGATTTTAGTATTTCTTTCTTTCTTTGATTTTTCTCAATACGCCTGCATTAAAACTTTCGCAATGTTGTAACCTATTAAAACTTAATTTGTATTCATTCTTAGCTTATAATCATAATAACCCTCAAATTAAATTCCAAATCATGTTTATTTTAATAAAAGAAAGCCTCTTAATAGATTTTGAGTGTCTTTTTGTACGTTGAGTTTGTGCGGGTAAAAGCTTCTATCCTTTTACTTCCATTTTTTGTGTTCTTTTTTTTTTTTTATAAAGTTAAAACATGCTTACACATTTTAACAGTACTGTTTACACACAATGTTTTGTTTTCAAAAGCTTGGAAAAAAATGCTTGAAGGCCAGGCATTACAGAAACACAAATTAAGAAGATAAAAAATGCAGAAATGTGTTTTACTTTAAGCAAATCTGTGAAGAGTCATCTTTTGTTTCACACAGCAGCAACCAAAAATAAACAAATAAATAAAAAATGGAGACAGAGATTAAAAAAAGTTGTTGTTGTTCAGTACGTGACAAATGAAGAGTAATCTAAATCCTCAGCTGTCAAAAGGAAACAATTTCATAACTGCAGGTAGTGATTCTCAAACGATAAATCAGAATGGAAATTCTGGAGGAAACGCACAAACATTGTCTTTGGCAAAGCAGGCTGGTGAGACTGTGGTTGACTTCACTGCCTCATGGCTTCCCTGTGATTGGCCCGATGGCTTCTCTCAGTACGGTTTTCATGGTAACCACACACACATACGCGTGCACACACGTACACGCACCCACAAATTAAATTTAACTTCTCAGTAAATGAATCTCTCGTTTGATTTTATCCACAGCATACCAGTTGGAGTTGATGGTGTAAAATATCTTCTGCAGAGTGAAAATTAGTAACATAAATTAACACAACCAAAGAATAAACGTCAAATATCTAATGCAAACCTGCTCAAGAAGAAAAGTGTGTTTACTTTTCCTCATGATACAAGCACAATAAATATAGCAGAAGCATTGGCAGCTGTTCTTCTCTTCAACTAAATTTTTTTTTCTTCTTTTTGTTGTTATATAAATGTCTAAAATGATGAATACAAGATGTAAACTGTTGGAGAGCTACGAAGCTTTGTGTGAATGTTATTTTCTATGGCTAAGACATTTAGAGTTTAATTAAACATCTACAATGATGTATTTTGTTACATTACTCCAAATAATTCAAAAGTAATAAAACTGAGAAATTCTCACAACATTAAATGTTAAACTCAGATGTTAAGATTTTCTATTCTACCGCGTATTGTAATAATAATAAAAAAAAAAAAATTAAAGATGGCACTAAAAAAATGAGCAAATAATATCAAAACACGCTACTTTAAATTACGGTGAATGTTTACAAATGAATCAAAATGCTATTGATCAAAAGTAATGTATTACTAATTATTAATGCCATACTATATAAGGAGTATTGCAGTAACATATTGTGCTGACTCACGATTCTATAAGTAACTTTTAGCATATAATCCTCTGCAAGGAGACAAAGTGTGATATGTAGAGTGTGAAACAATAATTATGAATCCAAATCACTCAAATGAACTGTTCCAAAGCATTGAAAATGTCCCATCTGTGCTCATTTGGCCTTCAAGTGCCCAGAGGGATTTAAGCAAAATTAACAAATGGCATTTGCTCAAAATGGCACTGAAACAAAACATTTTTTTGAAAAGAAGAACATTGTCACAAACAACAGTTTAAAATAAATGTTAAAAAGTGGCTCATTATCATAATGTATAATAATACATAGGAACATAACTTTTACCTCCCAAGTCTTCACTTTAAATCCAGTTAAACTTGAAATTAGCTACAGTGACTTACAAAAAGTCCTCTCAAAACATTGTAAATGTACTGTGCGCCTCTTTGGAACAGCAGTGTTAAGTTAGTTGTGGGAAATGGAGGGTGTAAAGTGGGAAGGGCGCATTGAGAGACGGAGATGTGGGGAGCATCTGCCTGTGGTCATGGTTCATTCACTCTGGCTATGGCCTCTCAGCTCTTTAAAAATGCAAGACAGTGAAAGAAAAAGAGAAGGGGGGGTGGGGTTGGTAGTAGACTAGAGAGTTGGCATTGCAAAAAAAAAAAAAAGATTCACCCTCAGTTTCATCTGGTTCATCATGTCATTGAATCAGTTGTGCCAATCTACCCAATTTTAACAACCAAATATTTGAAGAGAGCTACTACAAACTCAGGAAAGATGTGTTCTTGATCTTACATCCTGTTCAAGTCAGAAAAGTGGTGCTCATTTAACACTCCCTAGACTTAACATAGCAAGCTTTCTAAGAGTTAATGTAGTGTTAAAAAAGGGTCAAATTGACCTTATAATTCTGTTTTTCACAACTTCCTTGTAGAACTTACTTGCTTAGCAGTAGTTGTACGAGTCAAACCGGGGCTACAGAGATGAACAAAAGCTGTGAAACAACTGCGACTAAATTCAGTTGGAATCAAAACAGGCTTCATCATGACTTGTCTGAGGATGTCCTCTGCTTCTTGATTAGGTTCAGGGTTTGGGGTGCTATAAGGGGTGGGGAATTGATTTGTGTGTATGGTGTGACAATGGCTCCGCGTTTGCATGTTAAAAAAAAAGCCTGTTTGGGGAAAGGGAAAGACTTAAGGTCATTGCTCCACTGCTTTGGAGGCCTTTGGCGCAATGCTGATAAGACAACAACAGCCAGTGCATTCGACAGCAGAAGATGTATCTACTTGTGATATCGCGTCACACCCAAACCTTCACCACCCTAACGCTGCCTTAAGCCACTCTTACCCGCCCCCTACCAGTTTCACATCTATAGCATTAGGAAGCAAACCGTCACTCTTGAAGCTTTCTACCACTGAAATGTTGACCTCAAGGGCAACAACATTTGGGACTGTTCCAAGTAGATATCACAATGCAAGTGACCTGTTATGGACAAGTCTATCAAAGTAAGTTAAATTCCAAAATCGGGCCAGTCAGTGGTTGTATAACCTGAATTTCAAAAGTAAAATTTAAATGCATATATATTCTCAAAAGAAACTCTTAAACAATTTAGTATGTCTTTGTCACCGCTTTGCATATTGTCATGTCACAGGTTTTTTGTTGGTTCTAATGCTAATAACCAATGCAGTGCAACGACAAGATAACTGATGAGGGAAAAATTAGCATTGCAAGAAAAAAAAAAGACAGACGACCACTACCAGCATGACTACTCTACACCGCTCATGTTTTGTTGGTTATGGTGTGGTCCATTTTTTTCTACTTTCTGATTTGGATGTATTTATATGATGAATATACGATGTATTCCCTGGGATCCTTACATCATTCCTGTGGATGTGCGTGCTTTCCCTACAGACATTTATCTTAGGACTGTAAAAGATAAATTCTGCGCACCATTGGCCTGACTTTGGCCTTCTGAGCCAAACACTCACGCAACTCATCTTTCTTTCTTTTCTCCTTCCCTCTGTTGGCTGCACTCTTTCATTTGTGAGTCCTTTGTCCTCTTGTGTGCCCCTGTTTTGTCCCATTAACTCAGACGTGTCAAGGCATGCCCATTGCTACTGTAGCTGTGCCCAATCCTGAGCATGGCAAAGCGGGGCAGATGGTTGCTAGGGAGGTTGCCAGGGCAAATCAGTGGGTCTGTGAGTGTGTGTATGTGCCTGTTTTGAGTGTGTGTTCAGTATCTTAAAGCCATGCTTCACCGTTGGACAATGGCATTGCCGGCCCACACCAGGGCTTGGTTGTGGCACCAAGCCGCGACCCAATAATGCCGGTGCCGCTGAGGGGTTGCGACCTGGAAACGAGGGCCGACTGTGATAACAGCTTGGCCGAGCGGCGGGGAGGACACCTTGTCAGTGTCACCACGTCGTAACGCGTGAATGTCACTGTCCTGCTTGGCCTCCACCTCTTATTTTTCTCCAGCCAACCCCCCCTCCTCCTTCTTTGCCTCTTTCAAGTCTGTGCCTCCATCTTGAGAAAAAAATGCTTGAGTAAGATATGATACCAGAACCAGGAAGAAAATAAAAGGATTCCCTGCTGATTTACAGTTCTGTTCTATTCTCAGCTTGGTTTTGAATCCATGCCTTGGCAACAGAATAGACTTCCTTTGATAACCTTTTATAGAAACCGCATTTCGTGCCTTTTGGTTTATGGCGTGTTGTCAGTTTAGCGAGTCTTCATCGAATATGGTCTGTCTTGTGTGTAGCCATAATACTGACAGCAGCGAATTATAAGATTAGAGACTTGTATTCGGGGGCCTGTGGTCTCGTACAACTCTGAGTTTAATGCTTTTGTTAGTAAAGGATCACTGTCTAGCAGGTGAATAAGTGAGTGTCCACAGTAATAAAGCTTTTAAGAAGGAAGTTGTTGTAGACTCTTGAATCTTGAATCTGTGAGAAACGTCACCTAGAAATGTAAAATCATCGTGCTGTCCACCTAGGTTGAGTGTTACGTGGGGAGGAGCAAAACCTCAAAGTATGTGTAAATTTAAACTTGGCTTAATCCTAACAGGACAGATCACACCCAGCAGGTGAGTCTTTGGATAACAGGGTCAGGGCTCTTGCTTTGGCTTGACGCCCCACCAGCAATAACTCTAATGGAGCACTTTCAGAGCTCCTGGGAGGGCATATCAAATGATGTCAACCATGTCGTAATCCAGGCTCGAAACTGCAATTTTAAGAGGGAGAAGGGTGCATTGGCCGGGGTTTGGGCACAGAGGTCTTATCATGACTGCTCTGATCTGACATGTGTGACGTTTGATGCACATGACCGGAGAAATCACCGTCAGTCTGACAGTCTGGAATATATTTGACCATCAAAGTTTCAGGGTTCCATCGTATCTCAATCATATCTCGACTGTCTCTCTTTTTATGACAAAAAAAAAAAAAAAAAAAACTTCTGGTCCCGCTGCAAATTTTAAACTTTCTCGGTATTTTAAAAGGAATAAAATATGAAAAAGTAGCGGATGGGTATTTCCTGCTCCTCCACACCTTGTTGAAAAAAAGCAAGCACGTCAATTTCCCATGAAAAAGATATCTTCAATCAGATGAAACATTGTGTAAACAAAACCAACAGCTGGGTGACACTGTTTCAACAAGAGGCTTTGCTTTTCAATTATGGCCCTCAAGCCTGTAAAACAAAGATATTGTTGTCTCCTCGTTACAATCCATGTTTGATGTCTTGCTCTCACAAGTGGCTCCCTCAGGTGTTTAGCTGATGGATCGTAAAGCTGCGGTCTTGTACTTTTGCAGTTAGTAACCACAGCACCATGTTTGGCTGTGACTCCGGATGGGAACTAGGCATTGATTATGAACTCCTGCTGCATTTTGGCTTATGTTGTTTCCTTCTAGGGCTGGAAGATTGGACAAATGTTGATGGAGATAGTGGCCTTCAGAAACCCTGTCCAAAACTCGTATGAAAGCTGTGAACACAGGTAGATAAAGAGAAGGATTCAGCTTATGGCTGAGTGTATAATTGGTAGCTGAGAGTAAAACATTGAGTAAAAATACGAGGAATTCTGCTGTAACTTGAACAGAAAGTGACGGTCATGAATCTATTGATAGATCGTCATTCACATGACATTAACACCCTTTCTTACTGAAGAGGAGAGCTGACTATTGAAGCACCACAGGGTGCTGTCAGATCCCTCGCTCTGATAGGGCCACAAATCTCCAACCTCTGTCTGAGCGTGTGTGTGTGTGTATGTGTGTGTCCTCTGACTCGGACCATTCAGCAAGTGACTGATGACGTTCCCCTCTAGTGCCAGGCGACATTACAGCACAAAGGGCCACTCCGGGTGAAACAAAGACCCTCTAATTGTGCATTTGAGCAAGCCGCTTGGTCAGTCAGCTGGTGGTGAGTGGGTCCCTCGGGTTTAGCTGTCCTACAGATTGGTGGAGGCCTGGGCTACTGCACCAAGAGGAAATTGGGGTAGCTTTTTGTCTTTCATTTTGGACACTGGGCTAATATTACAATTGCAATGTATGTTTTAAAAGTGTAAAAGGTCTGTGTATCCGTAGGTTTATAGATTGGTTTCACTCCACATAAACAGGAAAACCTGAAACCTTTTCCATACCCAAAGTAAACACACTGGACACGAGTTAGAAATAAACCAGTTTACATTTCTAGGCTTATTCAAAAATAATTATTTCTTTCCTTCTTTCTTTTCAAAGTCTGACCTCCTAGTATTTTAAACACTATCAGCTGTATACAAAATTACTCTCATCATTTATTTAATAGTAAAAAAAACAAATTGCTTCAGGTTTGTGGATAGAGACCTTTTTTTTTTTTTTTTTTTTTACATCTAAAGTATAAAAATACACCACTGAGCAGGACAAACATTTTTGTTTTTGCTTTTACAAATGTTGAGCTGCTGATATAGTCCTGTATTTATGCTTTTGTAAATAAAAACAGAAACTAGTAAAGACTGAGAGAAAACAAAAAAAAAACTGAGCTTGCACACTTAACATGGACACCAGCAGTACACATGTCCATGTGGTAAAACTGTCGTTCATGTGGCATGAAGCAAGATTGAATAGTTTTGCTAAAGCAATGTTGGAGAAGTATGTCCTAGGTTGGGCTCAGGTAGTGTATTGTATTTCTGAAACATTAATCCTCAACTCTGGAGAGTTGTTTTGCTGGCAAGATTTTCAAAGAATAGATTTGACTTTTTTCAATGCTGATATCACTGAAGGATAGCAGAAGCTGCAGGGTGTGTGCACTGCTAACTTTAAATTTAGTCTCTTGGCTTTTGTTAGCTTCATAATGTGGAGTATACTCAGTGGGGTCATGTTGCTCCTCCATGGGATTCATGCATCAGTTTAAACTTTTTAATTATACCAAGAAATTCATGTTTTCTTTCTAGATTTGGTCTGATCTGATACCGTGTCAGTGTCAGGAGTCAATAGATATAATTTACTGACTGGATATTGGAATGATGACACCCATCTAAAAAAGATTTGGTCAATTCAAACCTATACGTTTTTGATGCTGCAGACTTGATTTACGCTGTTCAGATGTACAATTATTTTTTTAATTATTTGAAGAGTAGCATTTTTTTCTGCTGTTTTTGCACTTGAATGCAAGTATTCAATATAAAACTAACAAACAACAACCACTTGTTATCGGAGTCAGTATTAGTTGTCAGAATCATATTAGAAAAAAAAGGTTTCTTAGTGCATCTCTTTTTTTTCCCCACTGATGAGCACATGATAATGATGATGGAGTCACTGGAATATACAGTATAGATTGAATTCATTTTTTACTTCAAAATACTACTTAAAATACCCCTGTAATGACAACCTGAAAAAAATTTTAAAAAAAACAACTTTATTTAAAAAAACAAAACCCACATGTATCACGTGTACATAAGTATTCACAGCCTTTGCTATGGAGCTAAAGCATTGAGCTCAGGTGAATCCTGTTTCCACTGATCATCCATTAGATCCATTAATTGGAGTCCAACTGTGGTAAATTCAGTTGATGTTACAGCACAAGCCAAGGATGAAGTCAAAGGAATTGTTTGTAGATGTCTGAGACAGGATTGTCTCAAGGTACAAATCTAGGGAAGGGTACAGAAAAATGTCCGCCTCTTTGAAGGTCCCAATGAGCACAGTGGCCTCCATCATCCGTAAATCCGTAAAGTTTGGAACCACCAGAACTCTTCCTGGCCAGATATCTAAACTGAGCGATCGGGGGAGAAGAGCCTTAATCAGGAAGATGTCCAAGAACCTGATCGTCACTCTGTCAAAGCTCCAGCATTCCTCTTTGGAGAGAGGAGAACACTCCGTCTCTGCAGCAGTCCACCAATCAGACTAGGATGTGGCAAGGCGGAAGCCACTGCTGAGTAAAAGGTACAGGACAGCCCACCTGGAGTTTGCCAAAAGGCACCTCAAGGACTCTCAGAACATGAGAAATAAAATTCTCTGGTCTGATGAGATAAAGATTGAACTCTTTGGCATGAATGCGTCATGTTTGGAGGAAACCAGGAACCGCTCACACCATCCCTACAGTGAAGCATGGTACTGGCAGCATCATGCTGTGGGGGTGTTTTTCAGCTGTGGGAACTGGGAGACTAGTCAAGAAAGAGGGAAAGATGGATGCAGCAGTGCAGAGACATCCTGGATGAAAACCTGCTCCAGAGCGCTCTTGAATTGTGGAAAAAAGGTGAAATGCTGTGAATAGCTACTTTCCGGGTGCTCTGTATGATGTGGAAGTTTGTCACTGTGAGTACAGCATGAGTACAGAGAAAGTAATGTGTGCAACCAGTAAGGTGAAAATAACTTGTGGAGGAACAACAATAAAAGATCATCCTGCTGCACGTGCTAAGTATTGTAAAGCTAACAAAGGCTACAAAGTTAGCTTCATCGTCAAATACAAATAATTATGTTCTGTTTAAAGTCACAGGCTATAAATTCAAAGCTCTGCATTTTTGTTTAGTGATCCTTCAGCATATTGGAATAAAGGTAGCCATTTTCATCCATACAGTTTTGCGTTTGTGATAATTAAATATTCAGTGATCTGTTTGTGACAGCATTGCGCACTCACCAGTCTATAAGGTGCTGTATTTCTAATCATTAAAATCACAATAAGATCTTTTTAAACATCTTCTCACAGATGTAATGAATAATAAATGCCCTTAATATGTTTACAAACAACAGTACAGGGAAAGTGAAAGCAGCGCAGCAACAGCAGTTGTGTCCCACATCCTCCATCACTGACTAGAAAATGTCCAGTGGCAAAATACGCTGCTCAGAATAACGAATCATGTCGTCCAAATCATCCGGGACACTGGGTGGGTTCGGACTGTGATGAATGGTTGATGCTGGTGGTCTGTTGTTGTGGAAGCAAGCAGACCGACCATTTGGTCCCATTGTTAGTCATTGTTAAGGGGGCTATTGAAGACTAACCCTGCCTGTGTTCCTGAGGTCAATGAGGTCTGATGACGTTGTAATGGATATTAAATGACTCTTTGAAGAGCTAAAATGAGAGTGTACTGATGTGTTTTTGCCTCTAATAAAGTCAGTTTTTATGGAGAGAATCTTTGGGACTAGAGCTAATGGGTCATTAAAACAAAAGAGGGCTGTCTGTAGTCCTTGTCAGCATTGGATATTCATGTAACAAAACTTCACACAATCCACATCCATGCAGTGACAACTTCCACACATCAAAATATGTTTTCTTCAAAGCCAGTTGCTTATTTTGGCTTCTCCCATGCAGCGTCAAGTATTGTATAAGTGTTTGCTGTTGCTGTGAAAAGACAGCCTGCTCTCTGAAGTATGCGTGTGTGTGTGTGTGTGTGTGTGTGTGTGAGTGAGAGAAAAGACTGGCCACTCGGGTGAAGCAGCGTCAGACAACAGACTGAGAAGCAGGCTGCTCCCGCTGAGCCTCCACTGCTGTGCTCTGATCGCACCGCTAGAAAGTGCTCTTCTGCAGGTTATTCAAGACTCCCTCGCTCACAGCCGCCACTTCTGCTTCGCACACATGATCCCGTGCTTTCCAAACCTGTCTTTTAAAAGCTGCTTCTGAGAGAGAGAGAGAGAGAGAGAGAGAGAGACTAAAAAATGTATTGATTTCAAAAATATACTAAATTTTCTTGTATGTATGTGAGCAGGGCAGTAATAACCGCTTTGAAACCATATTCTCTGTTCTGCGCGGGTATTGCATAAAATACGCGAAACAAAGCGATTATATCAAATGCAAAACATCTCTGAGTCTGTCACCGGGTTCATTTGTGTCGTACAGATTTGCTTGACAAGGGAGATAAGAGGAGGGTCCGACTGGAAATCAAGAAGGATGAGCCAGATGTCTGCAGAACAAGATGGATGAAGAGAGGGTTTTTCATCATCTCTGCTCTCAAAATCTGCTCACACTTCATCGCCAACCGAACAATTCATTCAAACTCAATATCAGTCTAAGAGAAGCGTCTGAATAAAATCCATCCTATAATTTATTACCACTCTATCGAGTCTGATTTAGATCATTTTAAAATAAACTCGTATTTGTGTTGGGAGTTTTTATTTTCTGTAGATGTTTCAACTGGTACTGGATTTGTTCTTTGTGTCTTGCTCCTCCTTAGCAGGGTCATAAATGTAAATAACGGTCTGCAGAGAGATTAAGGTCTCCATGCCAGGCTGCACAGCCAATTGAAATCTGCTGATGAGGACAGTCGGACGACCAACTGTTCCTCAGACAACGGCGCAGAGCTGCCAGTCCATCGCCGTTTGTTATCGGCTCTCAGCACTGCCGGGTGGGGTTATTATAGTCCCACTCCCTCGGGATTCTGGTGTGTGTGTGTGTGTGTGTGCTCTGATCGTCTGTGAGTATGAACAGCAAATCACATTTTGTTGATTCTGTGTGACTACATTTCGGTCACAAATTGTAGTCAAGTGAAATCAAAATAAAAATAGCTGCGGGGGAAAAAAAAAAAGAAAGTGCTCGCATGTGTCGGTCCCATTGGGTGCTGACTGGGTGGCAGTAGAGGAAATCCCAGTGGGAAGCACTGACTTTCCAGTCAGACTTTTCTGTCCCAGAGGAGTCCCGTATTTCCCAGTGTCCCTAGTGTCTCCTCCATCACTCTTAAGACAGTAATTATTTCTTCGTTTTCAATTAAGCAGCCACCACCCAGTGTGGACATGGAGCCCAGAGAGGCCATGGCTATGCAAAACTCAGATTAATCGTTTTAGTACAGAAGCTGATTTGATGACAGGACTGTTCCTTCATCTGTGTTGCTGACGAAAGATTGTATTCATAAATTTAAAAAAAAAGTTACAGCTCTCGTGTAAGTGTTACTAGAACCAGTAATATGACTGTTTGCTTGTTGCCTAGCAACATCACAGTGGCAACAAGAGGTCAGAAATGAAAAGAAAAAAACAAAACAAAAAAGCCCCAAAAGAAAACATCAGGATGGAGACAGGGATGCTTTTTCCCGGCTTTATGCAAACTTAATTTGATTCCTTACTGGCTGGTGCCACATATTTAGAGAAGAGACACAAGAGCAGTAATAATCTTATCAAAGGAATAGCTGTCATACAATCAGCGAGATGTTTGACTTTCATCTGGTGCAGTTTATATTATATATTAGTTCTTGGCTCACTCGTAAGTAGAAAAATAAACCGGGTAGTTATGAAGCAAATCAGTAGCAAATGTGAAAAAGACAAATGACTCCACATGAGGGATGTCTGTGCAAAAACACAAAATTCATTGTCCCAAATACTCGGGGTTTTAGGGATTGCACGTTGTAAATTAAAATCTGATGTTTTTCTTGTCCCTTTGCCTTAATGTATGAAAAGGGAGAGAAAAAAAAAAGTCCTGGGCTCAGCTCTAAGTTGTGAACAGAAAAAAATACCTTAAGACGAGTTTCATGTTTCAATGTGTAGTTGAGTAAAGTTTCTGCTTTGAAATGTCCTCATGGTTCATGCTGCAGCTGCAGCGCTTGCAGCAGAAACCACATGTTTGCATTTGAATACAAACCCCCCGAACCCTCTGCTGCATGGACTCTGGCGGGAATGTGGACCACGTGGACTGGCGGTTTGGTGGAAACAGTTTCAAAACGGCGTGATAGGCATGATTTCTTCTTTAGCCATTTCCGTAGGAACACTGCACTGTTCTGACAGGGGAAGTGGCTGAAGTCCTTTTGAAAACTCTGAACAGTTTGAAGCGGAGTCAATAATATGCACATTTGCACATTAAAGTAATTTCCCAACAAATGTTTAGCATATGTTAGGAGTAGTTTATTTACACATTAAAAGATTATTGAGTTGGCCTGTAAAACTGAATCAGTGTGTGCTTTTGCTGAGTAATAACAGTAACCCAGAGGTTTGAGTGCTTCTCACTGGATGATTTCTTCTTCTAACTTTTCTTTCTGACAATTTCTGTCAAGGTGAAATGAACAATGCATTTAATCCCGAGTGGCTCCAGAAGGGCTGCTGCAGTGGGAGGCTGTGGTTTTACTTTCTACTGGGAATGTGTGAATGTGAGCATACTTGTTGTGCAGAAAGGACTCTGCGTATTGTATTGTTTATTGAAATTAAACAATGTGAAAAAAAAGTGCTTTTATTCACTTTAGAATTACGTTTTCTAAAGGTGCAAGATTACTGTTATTTAAACAAACAAAAAAAAAAGTTTGGGTTGTGTGAAACTTTGATGCATGGTGAAGCGTAACTCTGAGACACTATCCCGCTGTGAATAAACCTGTGTCTGTCCTCTTTTGGGAAATGTTGCTGGCATCATATTTAATTAGCTTTCTTTAGAGCTCGTATAAAGAAAACAATTAGTCTTAATTAAAATTGCTGCGTGCCACTGTGCGGCTTTAGAGTAATAAACTGCCAGCACTCGTACACAAGTACGGGGCATAAATAAATAATTTCCATTTATTTCATTTAGGCAGCTCTTTACATTTGCCATGGGGGGGGGGGCTTTATACATGCTGTTCATATTTATATGAATAATTAACAGGCTTTAATCTAATAATACTGGGTCAAATGGACTACAGTTAAATATGATGTTTATGTATACAGAATTAGCTGTTAGTCGTGTAGGTTCCATTGGGAAAACTCAAGTGCTAAAACCGTTTTTATTGCAGTTGGAAGGAGTGTCAATAATTTATTTTTTAATAGCAATGAGTTTTCACAGTTCCTGCTACTCAGCACCAAACATAATAACTGCACGGACGTGTGACGAATGAGACGGGTAAATATTGTGTACATCTGAGAGCTGCTGAGGCGAGGCAGTAGCCTAAAGACGTATTGAAAAGGAGAAGGAGACGCACACATATGAAACACACATGAATTTGGTTTAATATGTAGCCTCTCCACATGGCAAGTGAAGCAGAACCCTTGCTGTTTTTCCACCAGAAGGCTCGGAGGATATGTGTGTGTGTGTGTGTGTGTGCACGCAAGTGTGTATGTGTGTACACGCCTAGACTTAACTCTATTATTATAATTGTTCAGATTCCTTATGGAGGAAGAATTTACTCCAAGTATGAATATTATTATATCTTGTTGTTAATAATCATTAGAAGAAGTAGAAGCAACATAGAAGATAATTAAAAATTTATAACTGTATTTTTTTTCTGAGAAATTAATTCATGCATATGCTCTACTTGACTGAACGCCAGAACTCAGCAGTAACTTGGAAATCAGACACGAGTCCTCGGATTTTACATATTGACCCGAATACATGACGATGTTTATTTCCCTTTGAATCCTCTTAGAATAGCTGGATCATCTCGTACTCTGGATGCAGACTGTCTGTTCGAACCAGAGATTTGAAACATAATATCGCAGGTTTGAGTGATGCAGAAACCCTTTAAGATGCTGCTGATGAAGCCCATAGTGAACAAACAACTGTAGAGCGACAAAAAACATGATGTTACACAATATAATACATAATACTGGCTGCTGAGTGGAAGGCAAACGCGAATATGTGACTGAAAAAAGAAATGGACTGTATGTCAGTTGAGCCATTAGCCTACTTTGTTGAGGGTCGTGGAAAAGTCTAGATGAGTGTTGGTTTCCAGACAAGTCTCACCAGTGGTGGATCTAGGTGTTCTTTTTAAGAAATAAGGGGCCACTGAGGGGCCCCACTTCACATAGAGGGTCCAGAAACTTGTACAGTATCCTTGCACACAATCACATTGTGTATGACATCTTGTTCAAACACTTCATATTATCTAAATTAAATAAACAAAGCTTAGATTGTAAAACACCGTCACAATTTTTAATTCATTCTTACAGTAAAAAGGTAAAATTCTTCTTCAAACACACAGACACTGTCCCCCAGAACTTAACATGTATTATCAGGTATGGTCATTGCTTTCATTAGACAGAGGAGTGCACTTGTGAATTATAAAAGAAACATTATTATGGAGGACCAAAACTGACATAATTAAAAATAAAAGCAGAAATATATGTTTTATGTTTTTCCTTTTCCTTATATATGCACTGTCAGCAAAAAATATATACATTTTGTTTTTTTC
>JBAMYA010000012.1:6059788-6082503 GCA_037176975.1 Arrhamphus sclerolepis
GATCAAAGGTACCCTTACTGAAACAAATAAAAGATGTCCCAAGATATCAGCCACCACAAAGTCCCATTGATGGAAACAACAACAAAACATGTTCAAGAGGTTACAACTTGCTAAAGAATATACTAACTGGCTGAAAGAGATATGGTGCAACATTTTATGGGCTGACAACAGCAAGATTGTTGTTTTTGGGCGACACCCAAACACTGAATTCAAGCCACAGTACACTGAAGACAGTGAAGCATGGTGGAGCAAGCATCATGATATGGGATGTTTCTCATACGATGGTGTCTGATCCATGAACCCTAGTATGTGGTAAATAGATCTGCTTGAATACATCAGAAACATGTTGTCTTATCCTGAAGAGGGAATGTTCTTGAAATGGATAGCGACCACAAACAAACCAGTCAGCTGCAGCATCTTGGTTCCTGACCAACATGATTAATATTAAGGAGAGACCAGAGCAATCCTGGACCTTGATCCAATGGAAAAACATGTAGGTTGACATCAAAAAATCTGTTTCTAATGGACCTCCCCCACCCCCCCTCCCAAAAAAATAAATGAATGTAACAGAATAATGGTCCTGGACTGTAATACCTGTTCACACGCTGGTCGACTACATGACCACAGATGTGAAGCAGTTCTCAGTTCAATTAAAACTAAATATTAGTTCAGAGATTCGCAGGAAACATACATCTTTAAGAATTGCTCAGTTTATTCAGTAAAAGCTTGAGTTTGTAAAGAAAAATTCAGACACTTATAGTTTTTAAACAGCCCAACATTCTTTTCGTCTTGTCTGTTAAGTAATAACAAATATGATACATTTTCCTTCATGTTTTTATTTGTAATAGAATAAGCATTCTTCCCATGCTTGCATGCTGTTTTTACGATTTTGAGCTTCATTTGCTTTATTGAACTCAACTAAATAATGGCTTTGGTTCGTGGACTTGCTGTGACAGACATCAGCTGCTGGGCAGGACCATCCTCTTCATCGTCAAAGTTCAGGTGCAGCTAAAACTTCTACAACTTCAGCATGCGTGTGCCTTTCAAAGACCTTAATTAAACTAATTATCCAACCAGAGCTATTTGAGATAGTCAGACTGATTAAACTTTTAGTCCCTGCAATGGCATATTATTAAACCCACATAATTTTTCTTGGTCATTTAGAGTTAATAGAAAAAATATGTATGGTGCACTGGGCACATATTATGGTTCACTAATCTATGGCCTTTGTAAGTGGATGAGATAAAGCTAACCTTTTTCCTTTTCTTATGGATTCAAGTTAATTAAATTTCATTTTAATTGTATTTTAATACAGTCTCAAATTACGTCCATTAATATGTCTCCTTGAAATGGAATAAAAGAAAAAGAAAAAAAAAATCAGGAAGATTGAATAAAGAAAAAGAGAAAGGGGTGAAAAGTAGTAATTTTTCCTCTTCTTCATTTTGTGTTAGAAGTGAAGTGTCAGCGAATTCAGGGTAGCGAGAGCAAAATTAATTATTTCAGCTTGATAAAGCTTTTCATCTCTCTGACTGCTCGCACTGAAAAAGCCAATTAATGATGTCAAACATGCTCTCCCTCTCCAGGGACAGCCTCCTCTCTGATGAGTGTGTTTACTGCAATGGGACAGACAGGGTGAGTTCTATATGTGTGTGCGCGCTGTCTCTCCACCCACCGCAGGACCCTTCCTTCCTAATCAGGGCCCACCTGTCAGGCCCTGCCTCATTATCTATGTACAGAGGGGCCATTTTGTCAGGGCAGCTTCCTCAGAAGACAGCAGCCTTCTGCCCGCCAATGGGAATGTATGGCACTGTCCTCTGAGATAATTCACTTAATTATAGGCTGGAAAGGGCCTCAAGCAGGCATAGGTCAGCACAAACTGACATACTGCTCACTGCATAGCTCAAACTAGCGTCAACTAAAAGCAGATCCTAAGACAAGAGCATACAAATTCCTCCCATCTGAGGAAAGATTAGCCTCCTAATGAACTCACTGGAAAAAAATTCTCTTATCTTGCGCACTACTTGAACTGCAAGGTTAGAGGTCAGAGTTGACTACAGCATTAGCCCCAGAGGAGGCATTTACTATCTTGCTTCTGCACAATAGGACATAAATTTACTTAAATGCATGATTGAACATAGAACTTGAACCTGGGATCAGTTCCTCCCAACCTTTATGACCCCTCACACAAATCAAGCACTGTGTAGGAAGTTTATCTGTGCCTGTAATATATGTTTAGGATGTTAAGACATGTTTAAGGGAACGTAATGATATATTTATATATGTTTTGTGATTGACAACAGGTATTTAGTTGTCAGAAGCACTACCTAATCAGACTGAGATAAATCAACATTGTCGCTTTGTTTGGAGTCATCTGCGTCTGAAAATATGTCATTCAGTGAGCCATTCAGATTTGCAGGATTATGTGGACCACTTCAGAGTGGACTTTTCCAGTTTCCAGGACTTTTCCAATCTCCTTTCAGTTTTACATTTAAATGCATCTGCTGTGCCTCTGAAGTAAGTAGCACGAAGCTCCAACACTGAACAAAAGAAAAGACACAGCCTTTGGTTAAAAAAAGGAAGGAGGGTGGAGTTTAGAGGCCAACTGTGCCCCCCTAAACCTGCTGAAATGAACAGAAGTGATAAGACGTGCTTGATAAGGATACTTTTGAACTTGATCTTTGTAGTATGTTATATTTTGACCAGGCATTTCATGTAATTTGGACCAGTGTTGAGAATCATTTTTTTCCATGAATATATTCGTATTATATGATATATGTCACCTTCCAATGGAATAGCATCCCTGTCTTTCACCTACAGAGATCTGAGATAGGCCCCAGCAGACCCCCGTGATGGTATGGGAGTGAATTAAGCTAAAACAGAAATGTGTTATTTTGGTGATTATGATTCTTGCGCAACATTGTGTGGTTTGAGTGGACATGTTTTCATCTGTGGGCCTTTGCAAAGAGCTGGGTATCAAAAATCAATATGTTTCTGGTGTCCAGTGAACAGCTTTGATTCACTTGAGTATCAACAAACTCTGAGTCATCCGATGCCTGCTTGTGATACATAGTGACATCTACACCCACGGTGCTGTTTAATTTAAAGTTTAGTGACACAGTAATACTATACCAATCATCCAATCCTGATGTGACGAGGTAGTTTCAAACATCCACCTGGAGACAAAAGTAGTAGCTCCAGTATAGTCAAAATGTGGGACACAGTGACTGGCTATGACAGCCTCTGTTGGGAAAAGCTTAAAGACATTACTTCCACACTGATGAGGAGCAAATCCAGACAGACAGGCCACTATGACTTTACTGACTCAGTAATAAAGCTGGAGCTGAATACTCAGACATCCAGATATTTGTTCCTAATGTAGACATCTGGATTTTTATTCCCCTTTAATTCTTTTTTGACTCTTGGAAGGTTGCAGCCAGCTGCTCGGTCACTTGCATGGGAACTTTATTTGTGCTATACGAAGTTGTGAAGCCCACAGTTTTGCTCCCGCATGTGAACTGTGCTGGTTCTGCATGTTATACAACCCCACCACCACCACACTCAAAAAATAAAGCTTTAATTACAATTAAGCTTCGTTTGGGCCAGCCCTACTTCATATTTGTCAGTTGCACCCAGCAATGTGTTAAAGCATAGCAGCCTTTGATGATCTTGCAGTTTTCAGCCTTTACGTCCGACATCAGATGACCCCTTCCTTTTTAATAACGTCAGTGCTTTTCCCCTGAAAAAAGTGCATGACACAAAGTCCAGGTGAGCTTTATATGAACCAAATGGACATGAAACTGGACTGAAAGATGAATAATATTGGTGCCATATGAACACGATATGTTAATGAAAAAAAAATTCCTTCAGCTTTGAAGTTTTTGTCGATGACCACTTTTCTTTGGCACAACAGATCAGCTATATACATATCAAGAGGTAAGCCTGCAGCAAAACAAAGAGCCAGAGCAGAGTTTCTTCAAAGTACTTTTTTTATCTCAGGGGTTTCATCTGAGAAAGTTGAGCATTTCAGGATTTTTTTTTTTTTTTTTGTCTCAGTTGAACCACAGGAGTCGACAGTCCAAATCCTAAAAATATTCTGGTGTAAGTAGAGAGTGAGAGGAAAATAGACACATGCACAAATAAAACAGTAGTGTGTTGGAGCGTCCCTGTTTATAAAACCTGTTATTGATGTGTGTATTTATTGAGATCCTCCATGTGTTGAGACAGATCATCAGCAGGATGGATCAGTGTACCATGTGACCCGTTCAAAGCCATTTCAAATTAATGGTGTGTGTTTGAATGTGTGCATGTTTGTGAATAAATGTGTGTGTGTGTGTGTGTGTGTTGTTGGATAGGGTGAGAGTGAAATATGGACTTGGAAGAGGACGTGAGGGTGCTGGCACTGATCACTGACAGTGCGATCAAGATGTACTCAACTGTTGTGTGCGTGTGTCTCTGTTTGTGTATGTGTGTGCGGCTGTCTGTTTGGGGGTTCTGAATGTGTGTGTTGGCGTCTAAATATCTTCTGCACCGGCACCCCGCTGTTACCCAGACCTCCTGAACTTGATCCATTCTGAGGGATGACGCTGATTTAAAGTCGCATCCCACTAATGCAACACACGCACACACACACACACACACATTATCATCCACAAATAGACAGAAACACACTCACACACACACTCTTATGGAAGCCATGTGGGGCAGACCGACTCTGACATTACAACCATCATCTCACTCACTCTTCTACTCATGTCTCCCTTGTTAAACCTTCATTTTAGATGGTTGTCTAAGTGTGTGTGTGTTTGTGTGTGTAGTAAGCAAACTTTTGTAAAAGCTTAGCTCGCCAGGCTCCTTCAGGCATGTTGATGAAATTAGCGCCTGCTCCATCATGGGGATGATGTCTAAACTCTTTACATCTCTCTCCCCTTTGAAACTGATTTAGTCATCAGTCAACTGTACTGACTTTACGATACACATGTGTGGGTTTGTGTCTGTGTTTGAGGCGTTCCATCTATGTTTCTGTCGGAGATGCTCTACCAAAATAACTGCTACAGCAGCCATTTTATTATTTTACAGTTCCTATAAAAAGCAGACATACATTAAAATACTACATATGGGTGAAAGTAGGCAATTTGTTTCGTCAGGCGCTACCTTATGTCTTTGCCAGCCTGAACTCCACTCAAAATGTTAATAACCCCCGAATTACAGCATGCAAATTAAATTAGAAGTCTTCTGACTGTTATATTATCTTTATGTTTCCCACTATCAAAAAACAATCTTTAAGTTAAGATTTGGATGAACTCAAACGCCTGTTTTCTTCGTTATTTCTGTTTGTATGAGCCGTCATTTGTTAATTTGAATAAAGTAAATACCTCACCACCTGATAGATGGTTGTATTGCTCTTAAAGGGTGTAAATATATGATGTTTAATTTACACTTTTGGACATTTACATTTTGTCCAGAACAAAATAAAATACATTTATTTAATTTCTGATGAAAAAGCATTTTTAAGGCTGGTTTCAACCGTTGAACCCAACACAGAGAGTTCCAGTGAGTTCCAGTGGGCTATTACTAAAATTTGAAAACAATGTACTGATATCGCTTCCAGAGTGTATCCCCATCTTTAGCGTCTTTGACAACTACGATAGGTTCCAGCAGACCCCACTGACCCTGAAAAGGTTTGAACCAGGTAAAGATAAAAAATGGATAAATCTACAGTAGTGCATTAAGATAAGTTTGAAACCAAATGTAACTGGATCAAATTATTAAAATGTATCTTGGGAGGAAACCTTGAGCAGGACCCTTACTTATTTCTGGAAACTTCTGTTTCTTCTGTGATGGCAAATATCTGATAAAGTTGGCAAACCACACAGATTTGGCTGTTTTCCCTCTTCTACTGGCACTGGGGCCCATTCATGAAATATTTGTGAGTAGATTTCACATAAATCACCCCCTTAATTAAAAACCTTCTGAATGCCGCGAATGCCTTCACGAATGCTGTGTAAGACTTTCATCACAGGAATGTGTGTATGTTCATGAATGGTGCCTCGTTAATTAGCACAAATCTCCACAGAGTTTAGCAATTTAAAATGAAACCGAGCAAAGAAAAAGCATTTAATTTTGCTAGCAGGCTAGGTGTATGACGGGGACCGTCGAGGCACAGGCCAGGAAAGAGGTGACTAATGGAGGTAATAAGTGAAAATTATCTGATATAAGCTGGATGCTGAAAAACACTTATTTTCTGCATGGAAAAAACTCTCTGCATAACTGTATTGTTTTTATCAATGAGGAGACTTCTTTCTTTGCCATCATACTTTACAGTGATGGAGTTGACAGCAAACCATCAGAATCTTTACTAATATTAGATGTCATATTGTTATGTATCATGGCAGCCAGGTTATATATTGCTTTTGACACCCATTTTGATAAAAAAAAATTATCTGAATTGTAGATTGTTTAGTGTGTTGGCCCATGAAGTTAAAACTCTTTGTTGCTCCAATAAATATTTTTTTCTCGTTTCAGCCGCCGCGTGTTCACCTGGGCTATACCAAAGTCCCATCAATTTAAATGAACTTTTTATATTTCAAATTAATTCTCATGTTTTGAAAGTCTGATAACGGCAAGCAGTATTTATGTGCACTACGTGTGTTTAGAGAGAGGAGTAGATGTTGTTCGTAGCTACGAAATGTTCGGAACAACTAGCATTTTGCGAACATTTTCCATTTTCCTTGAGCTGACGTTTCATGAATGAGGCCCGCTAACTCTTGGAACGCACTTAGCAGCATGTTGTAAGTGTTATTTGTGGATGTTGAGCAGCAGAAGTCGGTTTCTCTTAAAATGAAAATCATGGCAAGCACCTCGGAGCGTTTTTCAAATACAGTTAGATAAGTGGAAAAACAAGTTTTGAATCCATGTTATCAAGTATGAAGTTATACTTGTCTATTTTTAATTTAAATGTAGGGGCGTTGCCACACACCACAGTCGAGTCTTTTAATTTTATTGTGCAGATATGTGTGCGTCACAGTGTCGAGTGCATATTGTGCAGATACTGCAGGTTCAGTGCATGTATATGCCATCGTTCATCATCATGTACTGTATGTTCATATGTGAAGCTCTGGCTGCATGTATGCCAAAATATCCACCTTAACAAGTCACTTAATTTAAACTTATTATCAGTGGAATTTGAAATTTGATGAGTTCTGTGACTCCTGAGTCCCCCAGCAGCAATATTTTATACAAGCTGTCTCAAAAGCCTTTCCACAGTCGCTCCACTAAGCACTTAAAGTTGATTTATAATTGATGAGGTTGAATATTCCACACGCAGGGCTTTCTTTTAATGTGTAAATTTGTACAATTAGATTTTGGAACAGATCAGCAGGACGGAATCCACTCCTCGTGTGAATTTTCTGGTACAAGTGAAAAGGAGAACAACCATTCTTCCCACGGAAGCATCTTCTAATAAATGATATTTACATTACAATAATCAACATCTGCAATAGTTTCATCAGGAACTTGTGTGTATTTGTGTGAGAAAGTATCCGGGACTGTGAAAAGTGCGCTTTAAACCTCAATGCATGGAATCATGTCTGCACATATTCACAAGTTAAAATAGAGGTATTATGTATCTCTGAACATCCAAGGTTAAAACAATGACATCGGTTTGCGCTGTAATGGATCACCGGAGGTTGAAGGCATTCCCCGCCAGCGAGGAGGGAGGAGGGCTGTGGGGGAGCTCCGACAGGTACAAACCAGGTGCCCAAAGGATCAAACACATGCTGCGATACAGAGAAGAGCTTTTGTAGTCTAGTCAGTCCAGGAACCTGCATAAAAAGAGCCAGCTGACCGCTGGTAAAAGCGGAGCCGAGGTTCACGAAGGTGAGCGAGAATCCCCGGCAGAAACGGGTCAGCATCTTACCTCCACCACATTGGCGTTTTGTCTGATGGATAATGTGAAGCTTAACTCCTGGTTATATCAAAAATGCTGACATTTATCAGCTGGCACTTACAGGTCACGGTTGTGATGCTGATGTGGTTAAAATAGCTCCTTGTTTGAGTGTCAGCTGCTGAGAGAAGCCCTCTAGAAACTTTCCAAGGCTGGGAAAACCATCCAGAGTGAAGAATAATACACATTTCTTCCTTAAAACAAAGTGATTTTCCTGCTTTGTATGTGACGAGGAGCATGGCAGCAGTAGCCTCTCCAAGTCATTTTTTCATATCTCTTTCATACCTCCATGTGTAACGCTAGCATCATAGAAACAGAGAAAAACTGTAAGGGCTTTAAAAATGTCGGTAAACCTCAAGCTATTTCTAAAATGACATTTATATGGCACCGTTATAATCCAACACAGATGAGCTTAGCCTCAGTAGGGCCTTGCATTCACTGATAATTGTTTTAATGATTATGAAGTATGAATGCATGCAGAGCCAACTGTAAATGTATTCAGTGATTTTAGCAATCCCAATTGCTGCCAAAGTTTGAAATAAAAATGATAGATGCTGTCTTTATGATTCCTCGTAAGATGTTACTTTATTTTACTCGGTGATTGCATGTAAGTCAAGTCGTTAGAATAAATAATTAACATTGTGGCTAATGTTTACCAAAAATTAAAGCTGAAACAGGCGCTCCCACCTGAACCGATTCACACCGACTGACAGCGCTGAGATGTTTGGAGCTATTGCTGTATTGTCGAGATCGAGGAGTGTCGTAACTTTCTTCCCAGTTGGCACTGGGCTGTACCTGTTCAGACCAGTGGAGCTGGCCAATCAGAGCAGACTGGGCTTTCTGGGAGGTGGGGCAACCTCTCCAGCTTCTGTTCTTATATATAACATGTAATCATCTAGAAGCAAATGACAACCTCCTATCCATAATATGAGAACTTTAAACTGTTTTAAATGTCACCAAGTGTTTGTCTGATTGCATGTTGACGTGCTTTTGCTGCCACACACATATATTTTCTGTCAGGGAAAACTGAAAAGGGAACCATCATCATCCACAAACATTTTATTACATTTCAAAATTTTACAGCACGATGACAAATATGACAACCACCTTCTCAGATCATCGCAACCAAGAGCAGGAAGGGCCACACAGATATGCTAAGTGGAAGTTTTTGTGTGCTACAGAGTAGTCTCCATTCAGTTAAATGGCATAAAACCTGTTTTTTATTTGCTCTAAATAACAAAGCCTGCCAGATGAGAAAAGCTAGATCCTCTGCCTGATTTTGCCTTTTGTGCTGTTGTCTCTGTTCTTCCTCAGTGACTGCTCTTTTCATGACAGCATACGGTGACAAATGGTCACAATAAGAACACAATTTTAAATTTCCTGTTCTTTATTTGCAGTAATCCTCCTCAAGATTGGGAAATGTAGGAACTGGGGAAATTTGTATTGAAATAAAAGTAAACCATTTCTTCCTCAATTATCCTGTTTGCCTCATGGTCTTTTTAGTTATTGTCCCGGTCTTCATCTTTTCAACAGTTGTGGTTTTTCTCTAGACACTTGCTGACTTGCAAAGCCACAGATCCTCCAAGACCTCTGCGCTCTACTCATCACTGGTGTGTTTGACGTAATGAATTAAAACAGTCTTATTTCAGCTCGTGATATTTCCTTTCTTTTGCTACCCCCAACCACATGATTATTTATTCTTTCCCATTTCTTCTTCTTTTTTTCTTTTCTTTTTAAATAACTGTACCACATATAAGATGGATATGACCCTTGTTGGATGAGTGCTTAGTCTACTTCACAGACCTTCTGGCTCTATCCTCATTTGATCTTTAATACTTTCAGACTTGTAGTTGTCTTTTAAGATGAAGTTGCATCAGAGATCTAACTTGACCCACCGCCATCAGCTGAGCACATTAACTCACATTCACGAACCCTGTGCCAAGAAAGGAAATACCATTCTCTTTGATCCATCTGATAGCATTTTACTCCAGATATTAAATTAAAACCAATATCTCCATTGTTGAATTTGACACAGATATCACTGTAATTGTTTCCTCAATTTTTTTTTTTTCCTTTTAACTTTTGAACAAAGTTAGGGAGGGGTCCCATGAGGAGTCAGAGAGGAAGAGGGGGAGGATTGACAGGGGCAGAGAAGGGGGTGGGGTAGCAGCTGAAACCTCAGTGGTGTCACAACTGCCAATTTGAGGCCAGTTTGAGATGTTGACATCTGCATTCTTTCACGTTCGCTGTAACAGAGACCAGCTTTAGATTGCTTTATTTATCTCGAAGCGCCTGCGGTTGAAAGGATGCACAGTCCTGGACAATGTGTGTGTCTGTGTGAGTGAGAATGAGGAGCGAATATCCCAAAAATCATCATCTACATGTCCTTTACAGAGCGGGGAGGCCAAATCACATGACCTCTGAGGTGCACAGGCAACACGTGTACAACTGTGAACAGACTGAGATGGACACGTACCTGATAAGAACCAGTCAGAAAATGAACATGAGTCCTTGTGTCATTTTCTTCTCCAGGACACTTTCAACACTGATGTTGGTGGATTTCCTCATTTAAACTAGTTGTTTCATGTTCACTCATAGTGTTTCTCTTGGATTTGACTGAACAATTCCATTTACTTCTACTTCTGCTTCTTTAAAATTAACTTTTTTTTTTTCTTTTACCATGACTACCTCCACCTTTTAAGATTATTTCATCAAAATATTGTGTATTAAAAGAAAACAATCGCTTTTAGGTGTGTGACAGAACCTTAGTTGCCCCGAGTTCCTATTTGATCCTAAAAATGACTTTCCGCTTAAAGTCAGAATGTTTTAATTTTTTTATTAAGAAATAATCCAACAGCAGGTTTCCTATTCACTTAGGAGGGAACCATCATATTAAAGCATCTTCACACCAAACTTGGGAAGTTCATGCCTGAACTACTTACATTTTTATTGACCCAAAAGAAAGTTTTAAATAACATTAAGGCGCAAGCAATGGTCAGTCTGTAAATCTATTTCTTTTTGCTGCTTCTTTTTTTCCAGTGATGTAGTTTTTAAAAAGCTCAAATTGACATACTTTTGGCAGCATACATTTTGCAGCAATTTACTTTAATAATAATAATGATAATAATAATAATAATAGTGATAAAAACAAACAAACAAAAAAAACTCCAAAACCTTTGCTTGGAAAATTTTAAAGCAACATCTAGACTTTTCTTCTCAAAGAAAAAACCAAGACTCCAGAGCATATTTAGTTTAATCCATTAAGTGAGTTCAATAACTACATATTAGATACATTAGCTAGTTGCTCACATATCTTTAGTTTCACCAAGGTAAAATATCTACTGGCTCAATTTTCATAACTTTATTGGAAATGTCCTATTTAATTTTCTTTCTGTCTTAGCTTGAGCCCTTTCTTTCCTGCTGTTAGAGTTAAACCTGATATGGAAGACGACCAATATAAAGCATACAGTTTATGATCTCTGACAACCAAAAAGCCTAATATCAGCATCGCCCCATAATTAAATTACTTCTTAAATTTCATTAAATGCGCTTCCTAGATCTCTGCTCTCCATGGGAGGACTGCTGTCCTCTTTTAGCTACTGTCTGGCTCCCATGTGCTGTGAAACAGGATCATGACCACTGCATATTTACAGGAAGATATATGTTGCTTTTTTTGTTCTGACACAAGTTATGTCCATTTTGAAGAAAGTTATGACCTGGAGTGAAAGAGTCTCTGTGTTTCAGCATCATCCGAGAACTTTTTTGTGTCATTGCCATGAACCAGCACCATCATTTGTGCCTCACACAGACAACAAACCCATACCAGTGTTTCGCTTTGAAGTGAAATAGAAAAAAATATGTCTCTCTTGAGTTATCATAGACTGGTTATCAAAAAAAAAGAGAAAAGAACAAAAAACTAAGATGTTCCTCTGAGCTCACCACTAGCAGGAGGGGTCGTCTTGGCTGGGTGTGTTGTGTCTTGGACAGCAGCCAGAGGGAGGGGCCTTGGTCTTTTGACACTCGGCTTCCAAAACTGGCTTTTGGGTCGTTGAGTCTTGGGAGTCTGAAGTGGTGAGTGAGGTTGCGAAGTATCACCTTGGTATAATTGGGCTTAGCTCAGTGCACCATGGTAGGGTAGGATGCTCAACAGACCCAGACATATAGTGAGTTTGTTGGGAATGAATGGCAGAGGAATGTGTCAGAAAGATTTTTAAGTCCTACTTCCAGCAGAGCTTCCACTGCATCTCGAGGGAAGTGGCGGACAACAAGTCGGAACGGGCCGTGTTCTGTATCTCCCTTGTCCATTGAGGATGTGGTAGGTAGAGAAGAAGTTGTCCACCTCTTTGCTTAGGCTGATGCATCAGCAACCTGAGTGGAAGTCAATGTACATATGGATGGGTGGATGGATGGAAAAGAATTAACATTGTTTCTTTGAAAATAAATGATAACTGGGCAGACGCGTTTTAACTTGCCTAGCCAACTGAACCCATTCAATTTGTAAACATTCTCTCATGTGAAATGGGCTTCCTCTTTGCAGTTATTGTATTTTCATTGGTACTAAACCAACTGCAATGTGGCGGACTTAATGCAATGACTCATATAGGGGTGTACAAGATCCCTTATTCAAAATAACCAGATGGCAGAATTGCCAATAACGCCTTGGATCACTTAGTTTTTATTGGAAAACCACCCACACTCATTCATCGACCCGATCCACACTGTAATTTAAATGGAATGACATTTTTGAATGCTGTCAGAGGCTTGTCACTCAAAAACGGCTTCTTTTTACATTGGTTTGGTTTTGGTCCCTAGTGAGCCACCTAATAATAGATCTAGGGTTGTTTGACTCCAGAATGTTCTTCTAATGTCGTCTGATGAGAGAGACGGCAGAAGCTCTCATGTTCCCTTTCGGATGGCTTTCTTTCACATACAAGGGCTTATATATAGTTCCCATGAAAAAACATAATAGTAGTCGATATACTTTTGAGCCTTTAAAATAGAGCTATAATGTCAGAAATGGCTCCAATTCCTAAATCACTGATGGGATATGTTTCTGATAACATCCATCAGTCCATGATTACAAAACCTGAAGGTAATTTGTAATCTGTAAAGATCTGTAGCAACTTTAAAGCAGAATGAAAGACTTTTGTCCACATTAAAATATCGGTTTCATATTAAATTTGAAGGAATATTTGCTTACTTTTTTTATGTCCACGCCTGGTGTTTGCAGAACCCGCACAAATTGCTGCCTCGTACCAGTTGGACAACTGCTTATCACTTAATGGTGCTATGACACGCAACAACAGTGATAAAACTAGCTCACAGACCTACAGTGAACACAACAGCAACCAATTAGGAGAAACAGTGTGCCCTTTGTAGGACAGAGTTATGTACCCTAAACTCATGTTGTAAACTGGAGCTTGTGTTATGTCAGGCACTGTTTTTTGACTGAAACTCTTAATTATAGTTTGTGATAATTTTACTATTTTACAGTTGATATATTTTCTAGATAATTGGAATGCAGGCGAGATGTGAAAAATGTGATTGTAATTGAAGGCCTTGCAGAATTATTGAGCATCAGGCTCTTGTCAAACGTTACAACTTGGATGAGGACGCTCTTACTCAAATGAGGTTGAAACTTTAAACACACCTTCTCTGGTTAATGGACAGTGTCTTTAACCACTGTCCGACCATATTTCTTTTCAGTATTTTTGCCTGGTCTTCTTGAAACCATTGCTAGGGGCTTTGTTTCTTTCATATCACAACCAGATTTTAAGATTTCGAGATTTCAAGGCAACGTTTGTGTTCAATACACATCCTGTCCTTTGTTATTTGGATTCATGGCAATCATTCAGCTGCTCTGTCTGCCTGTTTTTATGTCTCTTTCTCAAGTTTAAGCATCTGACATCCAGATCCAGGCCTGCATCTTCATCCTATAACTCCTCTTCACGTGTATCTCATCGTGTCAACTCCAATTACTGTGATTTTCTTTTCGCTTTTGCCTTCTGCTCAGTCCATCACACTTGCATAAAAATGCGCAGACTGACAGTGCACACAAATGAGTTGCATAGATGCTCTCATCCACCCACTCCATTCCAGGCACTTCCAAATGAAAGAGAATGGTAGTGATGCCACAAGCCACAGCCCACCCAGTACTGCAGATGACTACTCTGCAGTAGATTGCACTTCATCTGTCTCTCTTCTGAAAAAGTGTGTGCATGTGGTAAGGAGTGTGTAACCAAAATAAAGAGTGGAAAATTGTTGAAATATCCATGAAGCAAAAGGTAATTGCAAATTGTCAAGCTCTTTGTGAAAATGCATCTAAACTTCTCGACTTTGCAAGCTTGCAACCCTCATATTAAGACTTTGAGGAACACCTGTAACACCGAAAGTGTTATTTTACCTTTCTGAACAACCGCTAGCAGTTTGGCCTATATGACAGATCATAAGCTAGTCACAACTAAACCGAAATCAGGAATTGTGAGACAGCTGTATTAACTCTGAATCTGTAAATGTGGTATATTTCTTCCAGCATGTGGGTACTTATTATTTTCACCTGAGGAAAAAAAAAATACAGCTTTTTCGACATGACTGACTTTTCTCAAACTTGTTTTACCGCCTCAGCTCTCAGATTGAATTAACCATGACTGACTGAATTTGAATGTAGTTTGCAAACCACTATTTCTGTTTTCAAAATTAAAGTTGACTGATTTTATGTGCTTTGAGTAGACACACACTGATTGCAGTTCTTTTTTTGGCTTTCAATTATTTTTACTTTTCACGACGTGTAAGGGGACAAGGTTCACACTCATTCAGGACTTTGTGGATTTGTGCCTTTCTGGTCTTTCCCACGCTAGAGGCTTCCTCCTGTTATTCCAGGCAAATGAGATGGGATCATCACTCCTGTAGCTGTCAGTGATGATCTTTGTAAAGGAAATACAGCCTGGAATTTCGTGAGGTTCAGCATATCGACATTCTTCCCAGTTTTGTCATTCCCCTCATGCCGAATCAGCGCCTTCCATCTTCTCTGTGCAGTGAGGTCTTTCTGCCCCTTCACCAACGTCACATCATCCATGCAGGGATAGATGTGTAGCTTCTTTGCCATCGATTGATGTAATTCACACTTCACTGCATCGCAGTAGTACACCGTAGTTGTTTAAAGGCAGAAAGTTATGTAAAGTAAAGGATCTGTATCGCTTGTTTTGGCTTGTTGCTTTCTTTAATGAAGAGGGTCGTGTCTGCAAAAATCCCCAAATGCTATGCGTTACTGCAATGAAAATAACACCATTTTGTGGTACTCAAGTAGCCTCTATTGTCTTTCCAAAAGCTATAATGAACCTCAAACTGGAATGTAACTAAAAAGTGAAAGATAGCAAAAACTGGTGGCTGTCTGCTAGCTTTAGCTGCCATTGGGTGATCTCTCTCTCTCTCTTTTTTTAATTTTTAATGAAATTGCCAATAAAAATGAATGAGCTATTATTTTGGTTCTGTACACACTGTAGAACTTCAACATTTAAGATGTGTTTCCTGGTGACAGCGTCATCTTGCGCTTACAGACTTGAGAGAAAATCTGATTTCTCAGTCATCATAACAGGTGCATTTACTGCTTCCTCTCCCCTCAGATATTTGACTAAGAACAACTTGTCAGTGCCAAAAGCTCCACCGTTAGGGTCCTGGGTAATCTGAAAAGCACTACCTTCTGGCGAAAGCTCTTAAAATATCACAGCGGGAATTTTAAACAACCCCTGACATGGAAATTTCCTGCAGTAGAAGTGGATGGTGTTGAACATGGACCTGCTCAAGACACCCAAGTACATGGAAGAGGTTCTTAAAATTGAAATGCAGCTTTTAGGAAGACGTTAACAAAGTTAGGTGCACATTACCTTGGAAAAAACTCAAAATGTATTGTGTTTAATGTTTAAAGATAAAAAGACACTAGAATTCTTATATATTAATTGTAAAATATTGTTTCCCACTTGCCAGCACTGTTGTAATTACTGTAAACAAAAGTGTCCATGTTGATGACAAGTGGCAGGTTTTAACTCATGCGTGAGCTGCTGTTGGTCGTACGATTTCCGGAAATCAAGACCACATTTCACATAATGCCGCTTCTTGAACTGTTGCAAAGGGGATGTTACTAATTGCTCTGGTTTACTTTTGCTCCGACATCTGTTTGTTTTACTAAAAATGACAGCCATGTTGGAAGTGATTTGTTTTCCCAATCTTTTTTTTTCACCTTGACATGTCTAGCTCCATTTTATAAGTTCACCCTCTTCTTGTTATGTTCTGGTCGAGGACGTCAAAGTATTTGACATCAGTTTACCAAATATGACAGGAATGTGTACCAAATATTCGAGTGCCAGTGACCTTTTCTTTTTATTGAGCCCTGAAACTGATCTAAGTCACCTCATGAACTCACCTACTAGCTTCCCCTCTTCCAGTCAGGTCTTGCTTTTCTGCTCTTAAATATCTACTATAATTTTGCTGTGAGAGCTAAAAGCTGGAAGTTGAGGCACGGGGGGGGGTGCAGCAGCAGCAGAAACAACCCAGGAATGTCATCCAGCCAGCCAGTCAGCAAAACCAGGGCAGGCGAAGTGCAGAAGGGCCACAAGTCTTTGAAGTCTGCCTTGACAGTTGTGGACCCTGGACGCTCCCTGGCACAGTGCAGCGAAACCTGATCACCTTTCATTATTTTGATGGGAAAATCAGACAAACGGTTCACTTGAGGTTTATTTTAGCACCGCTAACCTCTTGTCAAAGCGCAGGGAACCTCTCAACAGTGAGCTGGCACGCACGCACATGCACAACACATAAACGAGCAGCGCTCCAAATAACACGCACCGTAGAGTTCACTTTAGATTAAGCAACAAAGAACACATTCATATTTTTCTAGTTTGACGTGCTCTGGTCTGTTTTGTTTTATTGTGAATTTTCTTATATAGCACAAGCTCTCTCGCTCTCACAGAAACACACACACATGCAAGCCGACATTCCATATTCACATCTGTAGTACTTGATTACATTAGCTTCGTGTTCAACTTAAATCAGAAACTTGTGCAGCTGAAGGAATCATCTTAAAATGTGTTCATTTTATTTTATTTTCCCACAAAAGTCAGGAAAGAAGAATGTCATCCTTTGGATGTTCCTCGTGTTCAGCCAGGTTTAAAAGGGGGCAGCAGCAGACGTTTTCTGATCTACTCGGGGGTTTCTCTGTAGGTTCTGGTCTGGTCCACGTTCTGGTTCCACTATCCTCTGAGTTGTTTTGGACTCTGCTCATATTTAACATGTAAACCTTCATCCCAGTCTAAAGACGTTTTCACATATGGTGTACACGCTGGTGTGCCACCAAAACCAATTAGTTTGGTCATATTCACATAATATTGTTGTTGCTCTAACCCAACTGCCACACCACAGGTCATGTGACAATGGTCAGACCTGTGATTGGTCAATAGCAGTCTTGCCTAAGTATCATGTTTCCATGGTAACCAGCCTGTGGCGAAGAGCTTAAAAGCAAGATGACGCAACCAGTATGTGTTATTGACCCATAATTGTATGAGCTAGATGAGCTAAACAGCTTGTAAACAAAATAGCGGCATATCGTTTGTCCGTGATGTTACTTTCTTTTGCTATATTTATGTACTCTTTGACAACCCACAATGACTATGACTATGCTGACTATGGAAGCCTCTTTACTGCAAATCTGTGCTGTACACCCCACTGTTGGGTCCGCCCGAGATCGTGGAGCTTTCAGACTGCAAACAAACCACACCAGAGTGGAGGCCAATAGGTGTACCAAGACCACCTCTTCAGAGTGGTATCAGTACGCTCATCTTGGTGTACATTTATTGGTGTCATCTAAGTGAACCACACTCATTACCAAAGTTCCTTTAGGCCGACCTAAATAGTGCCACTGTGAAAATGATCTAAGATTAGGAAGACTTTGGGTGAGCATTTCTCAATTACTCCATGTTTTTGCATCTACCTGTTGTGACAAGTGAATCAAACCCTGCTGCTGATGCTGCCATGACCATGCTTGACTATAGAGTTGGTGTTTAAAAAAGGAGATGCTAAGTACAGACTTTACAGTATTTCAGTCCTTGTTTCAACGTTTTCATGAGGAATGTGTTCAGTTGGGCTGCTGGAGCATAAAAGCCTCTGCTTCTCAAGTGACATGGGAAATGTGATGCATCTTTTCATTCTTACTGCTCTTTCTTAAAAAGTTATACAGTGTTTTCTTTTGACCTCCCATGATTTACTCCCTCGTGTGGAGGGATGCATTTGATGCATTTCAGAGTAGTTCCCATGTTACAATCAAACACCGATTGCTCAACAACTTGCCTCTGATTGCTTAAAATTGTGTAGTTTGAAGACATATCAATTCTGTTTAACATACATTGAAGGGCTGTTGTGTGTGTGGAGGAGGCAGTAAAAAAAAAACTGGCTCTGCTTCCTGTGACTGACAGAGTACAAGCCGCTATTACATGTTATATTTGAAGTGCCTTGTCCAATATAAGTGTCACAGTATGAGGGTAGGTTTAAAGAGGGATGTGGTGTCTTTTTTTTCCTTGACTGACAGGTTACAAGGTCCTTTTTCGCTTCTGTCACTCACATTTTTGCTTTTTTTTTTCCGCCTCTCAGGTACTGATGTTGTTTTCTCTGGTCCTGCTGTTGCTACTTCGTGCTAAAGTGCATCACTTAGCATCAAATGTACCTATTTCATGCTTCATGACAGAAAGACAAGATTTATATGAATGTTTCTTTTATTCAGTAAGAGGGGGAATTGTGAAGGAAAAAAAAACAGCTGTTAAAGCTCTTTTGAATGGCTTCCTTTAGGATGTAATGAGATGCTGAGAGTGCAGCTAATCTCTATTCTTCTGCCTAAGTCCGCTGTTTAACCAGGGACATGAATATAAGGTGGCTAAATGGCTTTTCCCTCTGCCATGGAAGCAGACTGCTCACTTCAAAGGATGAGGGGGGTGTCAGCATTTGACTTACTTTTCAGTCCTTCCCTGGAAATGTATCTTCATGTCAGTTTTCATTCTTTGTTTCTGTCCAGATTTTGTCATTTGGTTCTTCATTTTCTGAATTATACTGTGTTCCTCAGCCTGTCCAGGGTCATTCCATTGCAAAAATAACTTGTGTTTTAAATCTAGCCCACATAACAGATATATTTGGTCCTATTCTGTGCTACTTCTGGCAGTTATGGCACTTCTACGACACTGGCAAGTGCTATATGGGCCAGACATGTGCCAAATGTTCACAAACTGGGCCAAATTTGGCTTTTGGCATGTGTTGTATGGGATGTGGCACATGTTTTAAGAGCCAGGCATTGCACAAAGGCCCAGAGAAAATGAATGATTGGGCCACATCTGGTTAATATGTGGCGAGTGTAGGCCACCACACTCACCTTGAGTCAATGCCGTCAGTCAAAGCCAAATGTGGGCCAAAGAAAATTGTCCAAATTTGGGCCAGACGTTCTTTTCTATCAATGTAGTGTTTGAATTCTTATTTTGCTCTAAATTGAGACAAAATGGTATGGCAAAAATGAAATGAAAATCTTCTATTATACATCAGCTTCAGATACGTCTTTTTCTGTTCTTTCGTCAGCGTCGCTCCCCCCGTCATGTATTAGCAGGGCTTAGAAAAACAGTAGTATTGGTTACAAACCCTGGGAATCCAGGTAAAGCATGAAGAGGCTTTAACAGCTTGAGCAGAAAAGCAAAGAGAAAAAAGGTGGGGGGGGTTCGGGGGGTTCTTTAACATGAAGGCAAAGCAGTGGATCAGAAAGGCAATGCTCAGACAAAAAAAAGGGATAATCCGTGAAATCTGTCCGGGTCAAGGGTCAGCTTCCAGCCAGCCATGTGCGTCTCAGCATGTGTGTGTGTGTGTGGAGATTACCATGGAGGGAATGAGGGGAGAGTTAAAGGGGGTGTTTATCCTCTTTAAACTCACTTCACCAGCTACACACAGGGGAGGAAACTGGGGGGGGGAGTCACGCTTTGTCTGACTCTCTGGCACATGCATGCGCACACTGCATATGCTAATCATGGTGAATTATAACTACGCTCCACCCGTTTTTGCAGTCAAACGGAAAAGATGTACAGTAATTGTGCATATTTACATACAGTCAACATCTGCTGGAGATGTTTTCATTACAATGTGGTGTTCTTTCTGTTTCTGTGTGGCTGTATTTACTATACGCATGCTAACATCTGATTGTTTGATAAAGACCTCAGCTTATCTGCACAATATTAGCTGAAACTAGCATTTTTGTGTGTGTCCCCCTTTAGTTTTTCAACAAATAAAATGAAAGATTCTTTGAACCTCTACACTAGCTACTATAGCTAGTTATATATAAACACCCCTGATGTTGCTTTATCAATAGAGACCCTAATACAAAATGTCAGGATGACATTAATGATCACCTTTTACTTGAACAAAATCAGGAATAAAAGGTGCTGCTAAAACAGGAGAGTCAAAGACCTGACGATATGTAAGGTGAGCTAATATTTTTCAGGCTGAAGCAGATCAGCAGAGGATTTAGCTCTCTGGATTTTGTTGACTTTTTTATTCCACAGATGTGACATTGTCAACAAATTGCTTGCTCTGCCTTCAAGACGTGAAGTAGAAACAAACTTTTAAGAATGAATATTTGTAACTGCCTTTGTTTTGATAAATGTAAACTGAATTGAGGCCTATGAAGCAACCTCCTAATCTCAAATTCAGGAAAATGAAATTCATTTGCAAATGTGAAAAAAACAAAATAATGACAAACTTCTAGCAGTTTTATTAAATGTTTGTGGTTTCAACATTCACATTTCCAGGTGGTAAAATGCAAAGAGACAAAAATAAGACAAAAACTAATCAATTTTGAAATAAATATTCATGTAACTGAAAATTAAAAAAACAAATATGATCATACTTAAGTTTTTATGTAAGTTTCTGGTCCGAAATATAAAATTTAGATTCTGTCCAAATCTGTTGGAACAAGTATTTTAAAAAGGATATTATTTTATTACAAAAGAGGTACATACAGTTGTATGTGCCTCTGATATTCATCAAAACATACATATATCAGACATACATCTGATATATGTATGTTTTGATGGTGGAACAAAAAAGGGAAGAAAAATACATTCAGAAATAAAAATTGCAGATAGTTTTTTTGTGTTCAACACTTTTATTCATATTTGTGTATTTAATTTTTAATGACTTTGAATTCCAGTCATTAATGGTGGTGGGGTGTGTGTGTTTTTTTATTGTTATTTTCAATCTACATTAGCTATGCCTCGATATTTTCTTGCACAGCTCCCTCACTAAGAGTATTTCTCTGTGAGTTGTGTTCCACTTCACCTTGTAGTTTCTCCGGCCGATGCAGGTGTCTCAGGGTTGAAGGGGCAGAAGAGGTCAGGAGTCAAATGTCAAGGGTTTAAGGGCTGTAAATGCTCCCACTGGGCCTGACACCTGTCACACATGTGGGAGGTAGGATAAGCTGTCAGCCTCTGTGTGTACGCATGTGTGTGTTTGTGTGTGAGACGCAGACAGAAGATGGGAAGGAAACCATGTGTAGAATGTAAGCGTTTAAAATCAAGTGTGTGAGTGTTTCCAGGGAGAGAAGAAAAACACCTTGCACGTTGCACCTGTAAGCACTACTAAACTTACATTCACATTTGTGTGAAAGGTTGGAGTGTGCGCTTTGTTGACACCAACACACTGACTGTGTGCTCTTCAGTTGTTCATCTTTCTTTTACATAAGTAAAATGAATTTAACTACATCCACATTCTTACTCTCAGTGAATGAGGTTATTGACAACATGTCAAGAGATGGACTCAATCAGAATAGATATGTTTGATTGTCAGATGCAGGCAATCAGTCAAAACAACTTTATATTGATTTGAAGTGATTCTGTAACCCCTGGGTCCCACTGGGAATGGGAGCACTGCATTATGGCTATGCTGCATCCTGAGCACAGCCTCAGATCCCAGAGATCCAAAAGCAGAGCACTACAGCTGGATTTGAAAGTTCTGAGATCGTTATGAGAATCAGATCGTCCACCACAGGTTAATCTGCTTATTGAAAGATGAAATTATAAGGTCATATTCACTTTTCCCCCAAAAAGTGGTAGCTGCCTCACCATGTCTCACCATTGCTGAGCTGCAATCTAACTTTCCTAACTGGGTTAAAGGGCACATAATATGAAAATGATCACTTTTCTGTGATTGAGAACAGATATTTGAGCATTCAAAGTGACAACCAACTCAGTTGGATACTGTGACATCACAAACCCACATCAATGTAGAACTATCCAGCCTCAGCCCATCCAGCCTAACTCCCACATTTAATCTCTACCCCACTTCAAATGTTGGTGAGGAACTGCAACTTCATTTTTGACTGATATTTTACCTGCCGGGCTGGTTGTTACATTACTTCAGCATTCCTTTATCCAGTTCCATATATTCCCATTATGACCCATTTCAATCTATCCTCTGTTAGAGAGATCTGTAACCAGCTATCCATCCATCCATTATCTATGCCTGCTATTTCCTGTGCAGGGTCACGGGGTTCTGCTGGAGCCTGGAGTGAAAGGCAGGGGTCCACCCTGGACAGGTCACCAGTCCATCGCAGGACCATATACATACAACCATTCACACTCTCATTCACACCTAGGGACAGTTTAGGAACACCAATTAACCTAGACTGTGGGAGGAAGCCGGAGTACCCGGTGAGAACCCACGCAAGCACGGGGAGAACATGCAAACTCCACACAGAAAG
>JBAMYA010000012.1:6082606-6106310 GCA_037176975.1 Arrhamphus sclerolepis
GCCCCTGTGGAGGCTCGAACCAGGAACCTTCTTGCTGTGAGGCAACAGTGCTGACCACCAAGCCACCGTGCTGCCCAGCTATCCAAACCAGCTATCTGAAGCTGAATTAAAGATGAAGCAAATGTAAACATCTGAAAATAAAACTGCCTGTAAAGTAAACTATCTTTATTTGGTGGTAGATTGACCAGGCCAAAAGTCCTGTATGCTCTAGCATGCAAAAACACACTTCAAATGTTCCTGAATGTGATTTTTGTCCATATTTATGTCTGTATGGCAGACATGTCTGTATGTGACTGATCTCAAATAAGACATTGCTTCTGAGACTGGTGGAGTTTAAGTCATGTGGGTTACTCCCTCTGATGGAACTAGTTTCCACAAAAGACATTTCATTATCACTTCAGGAATTTCTATCAACTAAGGAGAAACAGAGGCCTGAGCACCTGACGAGTCATATGTTCTGTCACAATTTTAGCTTATTTATGTAACATTATAAAGACGTATAACTTGTGGTTGGAAGTGAATCGGTCTAATCTGGTGTATTTTTGCCTGAAGAGGCAGATGGCAGATTTGCACTTGCATACAGACATATATGAAGGATCAGAACACAGAAAGCAGCATTATTGTATTTTCAAGCTTATGTGCCATACTTATGGCAGGCAGAAACTACTTTCTTTCCCAGATCATGTTTCCAAAGATCTCCTCCCCACAGTTCGATACACAGCAAATTAGACTCGACAAGACACGAAATTGGTGTTTTGACTGGGGAGTTCCTCATGTCATCCAGCTATGTGCTTGTCCCTGCGCTCGCTTCTATGATAGTAAAGCTTTGAGTCACCCTTGAGTCGCTTCTCTAACAGCCTGTTTTCTGCCTTGCAGATTGGTTTACTGAGTGAAGAAGGTTCCCCCCATTTCCTGTCAACCTGTTTACATCCACTTTGAATGAGAATAGCTTAGCTTGGCTTAGCCAGATCCACTTCTGAAATGGATGTAAAATCAGTTTGTGTAAGGTTAAGATTTCCTTTGAGGAGAGATAGATTGGAAATATACATGAAGACGTTTTTGATTTGAATATGCAGTATTAATATATGACAAGAGTGCCAATTTTCCAGGGCTAAAGACCAATTACTAATAACAGTTCAAGAGAATGTCAGACAAGATGCTATTAATTTGGCATTAAGTAAAGTTAGACTTTTGTTTCTACAAAGTATAATATTCTATAACATTAGAGGATCATATGAACATAGACAATCCTTAATATTTGTTGTATTATTAAAGCCATCATGTTAAACAGTGCAGTCATGATAACAACATTTGGTTGATGAACAATTTTCATTCAAATAATTTTGTTTTCTGTGCTTGTTGCTTATCCAATTTTCAGCCTTACTGGATCACGCACCACACAAGCTGCTACCAGTTTTGTGGTGACCTCAAAGGGTTTTGATGGCGAAGCAAAACAGCCTGAAGCAGCTGTTGTTACTTCTGTTTGAAGGCTGCTGTCTGCTGTCCATAGCTAACTAAAGTACACCATAGTCAGTGACAACATAGACTGTCAGGTCATGTGACCCATAGGTTTGCACAGAAAGCTTTTGAAGCCTGTATTAATTTATTTATTTTTTACTTGAACTGCACTTCACCAAGCGTCACTACCAGAATATAATCTGCAACAAAACAAGTGCTGCTGGACCTCAACACAACAGAAGGTCCTGCTGGAAGCCTGTCGGCAGCTGCTGCTGAAGCCGAGACCCACAGAGGAGCTCCACCGTGGAATGGCAGGCCGGGATGATTGACTAAAGATCCCACCATAATTCTGCTTGGAAGAAATGATTTCTGCAGTTTGCATGGCTAAGCTAAGCTAAGTCTTGTCCTCAGATCCTTCCAGACCAACCAATAGCCAGTCACGGTGGTCTGTACAATTCACACAAGTAAAAGGAAACATATTCTCTATAAAAAATATGACCGTGATGTGAGCTTGATGTGATTTTTATTCACAACTCAAAAGTTAATATAATGCGAAGTACTTAGTAGGTAAAATATTGACAGAAATTGCTAGCTGCCATAGCCAACAGCAGAGCCAATGGCTGGATGTCAATCAAATGATGTCTGGCAATTTGATTACTTTATTGTTAAATGGGGATTTGCTGTGTATTGGAGCGAGTATCCACTGGTTTCTTTTGGGCTTGTGTTTTAGGCTGTTTAGCTCTTATTCAGTCTATGGGAATAGCATATTTTGTTTATATCATTTGGCCCTTCCTCCATAAGACTTCCTTCCTCAGGGTGAAATGAACCTATTCCTTGCTCTCTCCATGACTGTAGCTTGAGTGGGTATTCCCCTGATGATACCAGGCATTTGGCATGCTGAGATGCCCGTCGACAGTCGGATAAGACTTGGTGATGAGCGTTCACACTCGCTACAACTGCTCACTGATTTGGCCGTGGTTAGAGTGTAAGCTTGGTCTAAATAGTCTTTCCATTTAATGCTCAACGTGCTTGACAATAGGAGACCCCGACCTAACGCCATAATGATTATACCGATCGTACTAATATTAAATAATTAGTAATTGTAACGGCATTGTCTTATTGAGTTTTGCGATTCAGTAAAATAAAATCCATGAAAACAGAAGTGAAATGTTTTCCCCTGTTTAAGAGAAAACAGCTCATATTTACTGCTTTGTTTTTTATTTGGTTTTTATGTGTCAAGCATGCATGCATCTGCATCTTTGAGTGCTTGCTAAAAGTGCCCCGAGCCTTGTAATACAACGTTAGTGGTAATTAATAAGTCAGGAAATGGCAGAAAACGCATCACTTAGGGTTTGGAAGAATGCCATTTTGCATGTGTGTCTACTGTATGTGTGTGTGCATGTGTACAAGACACACACTAAGTGGGATATTAATACTGTGACCCCAGGAGGCAAAGTGATTAAATTATAATCAGCACAGATTAATTAATCTATAATATTTATTCCTATTATGGTGAAGGGAAAGGAGGCCCAGAGCTTAGAAAAGGTTATGTGCGCACGCTCCTCGCTCTTTGTTTCAGTGAAAAGCGACGCTCGGGGGTGGGAGAGGAAACAAGGCCCCCTTGACAATGCAGGCAGAAGGTTATTGCTGATATCAAACGCCCTGCATGCAATTATCTGTCACAACAAATAATTAAGAGGGCTGATAATGAGGAAATTAACATTTCCATTGTGGAGATGCCTCATTGTCTGCGAGGGTCACTGCAGAGGCGGCTTCAAGTGTGTGTGAACAAATTATCTTTTTTGCACGCGTGTGTGAAAGGTGTGTGTTGCCGTCTTTTAGGGAAAGATAAGCTGACAAAAGCTGGAATGTATCGGGGTGTGTGTGTGTGTGTGTGTACACGTGTGTGTCTTTGTGTGGAGGCATTTTGATGTACAACACTGGCACAAGTTTCAGACTTCAGGGTTTGAGTGTGTGTTATCAGAAACGAGTGACGCCAGACGGCACAATACGAGCCTTCAGCCCTCCTTTTCTCATTAAACGAACATGTCTTTAAACATTTAACATTTCTATTTGTTAAATAAAACTTCATTTAATTATTTCTCATATTATAATAAACTTTTTTTTCCCTGTTTAAGACTATATTTTTGCCTACCTCCAACTTGTTCATATTTCTCTCTATTTTGGAAACTAATCTTGACTTCTGTTTTTTTTATTAAATATCACATGGAAATATGGCTGCAACAAAATAACAGTCAACAATCTACCATGTGTAAAAGCTCACTCTGACCTTCTGAAAAACATTAACCATTTTTCTAATTTTAAAGTAAACAGAAAAAAAAACATTGCTTTCTAAATGTATTTCTATTTTTTGTTTTCCAAACATTACAGGTTTAGTTTTTTTTCTTTTTTCTATTACTTATCACTAGTTAGTGTAATCTACATGTGTTAAAAAAAAAGTGTTAAAAAGAAAGATGAAGTACTAACCGCATCATGATGAATACAAATTAAGTTCTTTGGGGAGTAATACATAGTTAATATTGTTAGGAAAACACTTCATGTGGTGAACTTAAGTTTACAAAAATAAAACAAATGAAAAAAAAAAGGATTAGACGATTAATATTTAGGCTAGATTACAGCAGAAGGTACACTTCTTACCCTCACTGTTAAATAAGAGATACGACGCCCTGGCTCCAAACGTGAGGGCAGAAAAACCCTGGAACAGGAAACATGGGCGGCTAAGTTTGACAATTAACCCGGATCACAGTGTGAAATCCCTGTCTCCACGGCAACCGTGTGTTTAGTCACGTCAGACGATGAGGCACGGATGCAAGAGAGATCTGGCTCCATCTGTGGATGAGTTGAGGTGGTTGGGGCTCTCGGGTTAGGGGAGGGTTTTTTCGGGCATCTCTGGGTGGGGTCTGTGTTTTCACAGGAACTTGACCCCCAGACACACACCCACACACACACACACACACACACACATTCACCCCTGAAAGGGCCCTGGTTGCCATGTGTTTTGACTGACACATCTTTGACGCTGTGTGTGCAGCCAAGTTTAGCTCGCCTCAGTGGGTGTGTTTGTGTGTGTGTGTGCATGTGTGAAGGAATATTTCCTGGCTTTTGAACTCCTCCTGATTGACACAAATGGGTTCAGGACAGCCCCCCTATAGGTCAAAGTGTGTGTATGCATGTTTGTGTGTGTTGGTATGACAGCTCTTGCTCTGGCCCCCCACCCCACCCCTGTGGCTCATATTGAGGATAATTTTAATACCCCAACATGTTTAGGAAGAGGCAGTGACACTGCATTGTTCCCCTACAACGGAGGGGAGACGCAGGGAGCTGGAGGTTGGAGGGGAGGGGGGTCACTGGACAAAAGGAAGAGCAAACGCTCACTGTTCGTCTCCTTTCACCCGCCGTGTCTAGACCGATGGTTTCGGAAGAAAAGGGAAAGGATGGAGGGAGAAGGGCAAGAAAAGAAAGGAAGGCAGGATGTGGCAGAGGAGGGGTGGGAGAAGGTCAGCCTTTTCTGGTGGTCTGAAGATGGTCTTGATCGGACAGTGAAAGGGATGATGAAATCTAGTCCGGTCTGTTACAATCTGAAGAGAAATATTACAAGAAATATAGAAGGCTTAAATGACTATTTGAGAATTTGAACAAAGAAAATAAGAGTTTATGACCAATAATTACAGGTTTAAGTTGGTTTTTGTTCACTTCAGAAAACAGAGACGAGATCATAACAATGGGGCATTTTTAATTCAAGAAAACAGTAAATATTTGACAAAAGTGGACTACAGTGTTTTTTATATATATACATATACATTTGTCCATATTTATGTAATAAAAGTATTGAAATGATCACACATCCAACAATTTAATTAAATGAAAAAATGAACTGTCAGATGAGGGTTTGAGACGCTTTGCAAGCTTGTACAACAGCAAGAGTTTAGTCTTGTTACCAACTCATAGATGTCGTAAATAAATATTCTGTTAAAAAAATTACCGTCGGGACATTTTTCATGTCAATGACGTGATTGGGTGATGGTTAGCGTAATTTGTCAAAAACGTCTTGATGGCATTTCTTTAACATAGCAACACTCTCCTGACTTTATCAACCGCTTGACTGTGACAAAATGTGGATTAAAATTCAGAATCTCTTCTTCAAAGCATTCGTTTGAAGTCTGGAGAAAGTCTGATTTTCACCATCAAAACTTTTGTCCTAACACAGAAAAACTTGAGTCCAGTGTCATCGTGGACTTTGCTCTCTGTAGTCAAGGAAAACATCAGCTCACCTCAAGAATCATTAACAGTACGAGCATTTTAGTGATTTTGTGTTGTTTTAAGTTAAGGAGGGCTAAAATAAGCTGGCTCATGGATTCCACACATTTGAAAGACAGGCTGCTCAACTTTAAAGGAATATTTTAATTATTAAGCTTTTTTGTGCTCTTTGTGGTCGTAAGTTGCATTCGTTACGGCCTCCATTTAATTCACTTCCTGACTTTTATTTACAGCTTTCAAGCTAAAACTTAAAAGGAACATCTAAAAGCAAGATGCGCCTCTGCTGTCGTTGCCAATATAAGTAAAATGTTCCACTGTTTCCACACATGTCGAGCAGTTGTTTATTCAATCACAGATAGGTCCAGTTTTGCTCTTTTTAAAAAAAAAAAAAGTATTTCTTTCAGCGTGCAGTTTACAATTTTTGTAACTCATTAATAATACTGTGTTGATAATAAACTTGACTTCTTTTGAACGTCTGTGGGAGAACTTGAGACGAGACCGAGGAAGAGACGGGAAAGATAATACAATAAGGGAGCACCAGACATGAACAGATTGGCATGTGTCTATAAATGTACACACCAATGTAGTTAGGAACATGCATGTAGAGTATGTGTGTTTTGTGGATGCACGTGGCAGGTGGTAGCAGTTCTGGGAGGGGCTGCAGGACCCCCCAGCCTTCACCGAATCCTTATTTTAGCCCTGTACTAACTAGTCCGAACCAATAAACCTTTCACCCTGAGAGTTGTAAATCAAAAACAACTGGTGTGGTTGGCCCTGCCACCCACTGTGGCACGCCAGCAGGCGGGCGTAAAACGGGCATGTCAAATGCCATCAGAGAGGAAACTCTAGAGGGCCGCCGGCTGTGTCTTTCCCTCCTGCAGAGGCAGAGATGGAGAAACTGGCATGAGGGCACAAAGAGGGGTCCTTGGTGAGAAGACGAGCAGGTCTAGCTGTAGTCATCCGCAGTTCACGACGAAAAGAGACTTCAAATGGAGTCAAAAAAGTGGTGACAGTTCTCTAGTTCGGTTCATGTAGTGTCATTTGGTATTTTTAAATTTCCCACCACATTTTTTCCTTTCTTCTTTGCCGTCAACTGAGCAGCTTCCCTCCGCCTTTCTGCTTTCCTGCTGTCAGGCCTTCTCATAAGTTGAAGCTCCTCCCTACCCCTCTTTCCTACTTTCTCTGTCTCCCCTTCTGCGTGGCCCCTCATTTCCATATGAGAGTGTATACAGGGGTACCGGTGGTCCTCTGCACCGCCCCCATTCTGTTCTTATTTCCTTATTTCCCTCGCTGAATCAATCATGTTTCTGCTCCAGCTCCATCTAACAGCGTCCGACCTCCACCAGCCGGAGATCCACCTCTACGCGTGTGTTGTCGCCACCCTAACGCTCTTCTTATCAGCGTACATTCACCAAAAAAACAAAAAAACAAAAAAAACGAGATATTACTCAAGCCAAGCTGGGACGCACATGCTCTCTCTGTCACCATCTGTCAATAAATGGGACAGCACTTAGAGAACTGATTCACCTAATTAGCAATCAATTAGCTTGTTACCACCAGCAGTAATTACCTTTTATAGAGCCAGAGAGGAGTGCAGCTGCTGCCACTAATAAAACCTGGACCCTCCTCCCCGGCTCTCCACAGCTAACAAGCCCTGTCTGAGAGAGTTATAGGCCAAAGAGAGCAGCCATTGTGGTGTGTGGGTGTGTGTGTGTGTGTGTGAGAGAGAGAAAGTGTGTGTCTCGAGCAGAGGGTCCGGCAGAGCAAACACAGTCCCTAAGGGGCCCCTCTCTTCTCCCTTTTAAACGGGTTTAAATCCTCTTTTAATGAATATAGGGTCAAGCTAAATGGGAAATCCATCACGGCAATAAAAGCAGGAGGCTTCGGCCTGGGAGGTTTTGAAACGCGAATGGGGTGAATTTTGTCCCAATGGTGCAATGTTGAAGATACAACTTTTTTTTTTTTGGTATGCTAGCAGCATGGCTCTTATGATGCGAACAATTTTCAGGCAGTTCACCACTTCGACCTATTAATTTGACAGATATATACAGACATAATCCCAAGACGATGAGTGCTCATGACGCTGGTGAACCAGTAAAGATTCTTCCAACGATACTACGAGTCAAATCTTAGTATTGAAGAGATTGCTGTGGCATTTTGCACGGGCAGTTACGTCACCCTAACCATGACTTATAAAGAAGTGATCTCCTTATTGCCACTATTAAATCATCTCCTATAATTGTTTAGTGCCCTATTTTTGCTGCACTCGGACCAGCTTTTTCCAATGGCTCCCTGAGGGTTATGGAAAAGACTGAAGGACTTCCAAAGGACAACATACTTTGATGGGCTTTTGTTTGTACCACAGATAGGAGCATGGAAGTGATGTAACGGCCTGCTGCTCGGTGGACTTCACACTGACTCCATTTCGCTGTCTTTCCTCTTGGTTTTTAGGAGTAATGTTGAAATAGGTGGACAACTTGTTACCAGTTATCAACCAATGACTGTACACGTATGTTGTATGAACCAATCATGCACACAGCTTTTCCCAATTTTGGCCATTCCTGCACAGACGGTACCCCTTAAGAAAGACTGTCTGCAAAACTGTACACAGACAAAAAGGGAACTTGCAGGCAAAAGTGACCCAAATTTGATTTTTATTTTATTTATTTATTTATTTTTTTATGGGTGTTCAATCTTTTTTCAAATCAGACCTGATTGACTTTATTTGATCTTTTTCAGGTCACATTTTGTTTGTCTTGTACCCTGTTCATACTGGACTAGCATTACCCAAGATGATATTCTGTGATATTCATCCAGTGTCATGTCTGCGATTTGTAAAGTTAAAATTCCACCGCAAATTACCCAGCTCATTTCAGCAAACACAAAGGTCATTTGATAATTTAATCCCGTGCGAATGAACATCACAGTAATTCACAATCCTCAACATAAAGTCGTCACGAAAGCAAAAGCTTCGGTTTCAGCCACTGTTCCTTTTACTGTTACCATGGCAACCTTAGTACAGCTACAAGTACTTCATACTTGTATGATCAGGTTAGTCCAATGTATCAATATCTGCCTCTCTTAAAAGCCTCTCTTATGACCAGTAAAATGTACTGTGGCCAGTTCTTTACCTGTTTGTGTTTAATTTATTTCTTCAACACATTCTCACTCCCGTCTAACTAACATTTGGCCTGAAGAGTTGTCAACTTACTTGATACCCTTTAAGCATCCATTTTCAACATGCATGGGGATTAATCTGCAGCTGTATGATTCCAGTTGTCCAGTTGTGTTTGTTTGTGTCAGATGTTCTTATTTACTCTTTAACTGGGCTTTCAGCCATTTTGATTTGATTTGCATATTACAACTACTAGGTTAAGTTTAGGCCGCAAAGCCTAAACATAACCTACATTTTGGGTCAGGAATACATAATTTTTTGGTGTTTTTTAGTTTTACTGCAGAAACCTATATTGTTAACAGTGCCATGGTGATGTGAGTTATGATATGTACCAGAAATAGTAGCATTAAAGGGTTAGTTTGCTGCTGACTGGCAAACGTAAAAACAGCTAAGATGACCATAGTGCTTAACAATTGAAAATGTATCATTTAAAAACAATTAGGCAAAAGAGGAAATTAAAATTATTCAGGGTAACTCCTATAAATGTGTGTGTGTTTGAAGATGTTGAACTGATTTAATTATTTAACCAAAAAAAACAAAACTACATATGTATATAAAACTGCATATATTCAGTTTATTATGGTTGATAAAATGGCATGTAATAACCTTTTTTTTATGTTGCTTAATCTGTGTAAAAGTGTCATTTGTAGGACAACAACTCTTCTCTCCTCACGTCCTTAAGCTTCCAAGACACATTTGAAATTCATCTTTTATAATCCATCATGCTTTGCTCTCTTTTTCCTGTGACTATCCGGGCTCTGACTATTAAACGCAAACTTTGAATCCTTTAATCCTAAATGCACCGCTTGATCCCCTGAAGCAGTGAGAAAATAAATCGACTTCTTTTATCCTGCAGCATAGGGGCTCACAAATACCTATTTTTCGGAACCGTGGCCCCCTTTTTCACATGTAGTAGCATGCGGGCTAACAAAGGCCCCAAGTGGCAACCAAGGTTAATCCTATATGTCGGCATTATGCAGGGTCAAGCTGCCTCGACATATATTTAGTGTCATTAATTTCCAACCTGCTACTGCTGCGGCAAGAGCCCACTGATACTTCTTAGCTCCCTTATTACACACACGCACACACACACAGACGACCATGGGTATGCAGATGGATACACACAGAGACACACACACACAATGACTCGCTACATTAGCTAAATGGCCAGAGCTCCGTCTCTCTTTTCCTCTCTCTAATGAGACGGGTCTCTGGATCGTGTAGTCTATTCATCATCCTGCTTGTTCCAATCTAGCTCTTCTTTTATCAGGATTTGGTTCGCGGGCCGGAGTCGTCAGAGGCGACATAAATCACCTGTCAGCATCGGTCCCTGGGCTCCCATAATGCTCTATTAGTAGCTCGGCGACCATTATTGCCAGAGCAGCAGCCAGGTATTACACCCACAGAGACTGCGATCATTCCCTTTCATCTATTTTATAGAGCGTGGTTATTGTTCATTATTTTGTTGTAGTGTTACTGCTAATAGCCAGGGCTCTGGTACATGCAGGATCTCGTATTGCAGCTGTAGTTCCTGCACAGAGAAGCTATGAGGCTGAAAGTGCTAATTAGAACCGTAAAAGGGTGTTCGCATAATGCGACCAGGAACACGACTGCAAATGCAGCTACTTGACCACTTAATGAGGATATTTACATTTCATGAAGGATTACATTACTTTTTTTGTTTCTGTTTTTTTTTTTTTTGCAAAAAGTGCAATCATTTTCCTTTTGAAATATAACCATTTGATTAAACTGCTTTGATGCCATCGACCATCATGAAAATGGCATTTGATGCACGAATTATTTTATTTTTTTAAATTTTTCTCATAATTTTAAAAATCTGTCCTGATGATGGCAAGTTCAAACTGTATTTTTTATTCATTTAAACGGCACCCAAAAACAAGACAAAAAAAATCTTTACATACTTTTGAATAAGCAGAATACAATACATGGAATAAATGTGGGATACCTCAGTGGCATCCACTGAAATTTTCTGTATTTTTTTTTTAAATCTGAGAGCAGTTATTACAAAACTCAGGTATGACACAATCCCATTGGTTTGCTTGAGGGTGACCTGGGTCTGTAAACGTCATTCAGTGAGCCATTCACACCTATAGTGTGCTGTGTCAGACAGAATTATCCAGGACAGGGTGTTGAGAATGGATTATCCTTCTGGTATCAATGAAATAGCTTCGATACCATTAAATCACCACAGTCGCACCGATCCAGTCATCCAATCCTTGCATCACAAGGCAGCAGCGGTTTCAAGCAGCCCTGTTGAAGCAGGACTAGTAGCTCCTCCGCAGTGTAAACCAAAGAGTCAGTATACAATTCGTCATCATGCTCTTTCCTTGTATTGTGTGTTTTGAACAAACAGTGTGTCTCCCTTCATCAAGGTGGTGTTCTTACTCCACTCACTGACTTTTGCGGAGGTTTTAACCCCAGATATCTGGCTCCTTACTGATTGACTGGTTCTGTGAATAGCTGCTGTGTGAATATTGTAAATAATTGCTGGAGGGAACATCTGCAAAGATGCAAAATTGAGTTTCTGTCTTTTGATTATGGAGGTCAAATACAAAACCCGTACGGGAGTCTTAGGTGCTAACTTTTTTTGAAACTGTACTTGATTTTCCCTTTTGTGAGACCGTTGAGGTTTTTGTGAGGTTTCATATGAATATATGAATTGACTTGCATCTTTTGGTGATAGTTTAAAAGTAAGAGCTTCATAACCGAAGCAGCAGAACTGGGTAAAAAATGTTAAAAACAAACAAACTGTTCACTTGCTTACTTGTTTCCAGGTTTTCTGTTCATTTGCTTCTTTCTATAGCTGAAGTTAATCCGCATTTTGTAATTTGTTCCCATTCTGAAACTACTAAAATAAAATAAATAAATTCAAGTTATTCATGTCTAATGAAACTTCCTGCATGAAATTTTCAATGCACTGGTATTATTACTCAGCAATTGGTTTTGAAGATTTTGTTTTGGCATTGATATAGAAATATTTTAAGCAATACCCAGCCCTAGAATTTTATAGCCTCTCCATCTTTGACTCAACCTACAGCGTCACGTCATGCTGCTCTCGCCATCCCTCAGAAGTGGGTAGCGCAAAGCCGTAACACCAACCACATTAGATGCACATCCTGCAGAAGATGGATTGGAGTGTCTTCACCTCCTAAACCAGAGCTGAGAAAATTGTACTGTATCTTTGTGGTATTTTGATTGAAGTGTGTGACAGGCATTTCATTATGACCTCAGGAAATTATGCGAACACCAGGTATTTGCAGTCACTTGGCTATAAATATGATAAGGCTGTTTGACAGTACTTGGCTTTTCACTTCTAGAAAAGGGCTAAACAGATTTGAACTAAACCGCACAATGAAACACATTCTACTTTCCTGATGTAGCATGATGTCTTAACTAGTAATTTTCTTGTGAATTAAAGCAATTGCAAACACAAATTTAGCACTACATGAATCAAGCATGAACAAGCATTATTCAGTGCAAAAAAAAAAAGGCGTAAGTATATCAGTATGTAAGGACTCTCCTGAGTTCTCTATAAAAATCTTTGTGAACATGAGAACTCTTAAGTGCACTTGTACATATGGCAGGTTCATTATGTGGTTCAGATATAAAGGGCTTCTCAATGTATTTTAGTCACTTCACTCATATGTCCCCCATGAGGAAAGGAGAAAATCGCACACAGAGAAATATTTAACCTCCTCCAAAAACTCTGAGAAAAACAAAAAGTAAAACGAGGACGCCTTCACTATCTCTTTTCACGAGACGTCCGACCTCTCGGCCCCCACATCTGCAGCCAGTCCCTCAAGTCTGATCAGAAAAGACAGGATGTGACCTCATCTGTGATCCCGTGACCTGAGGAAGTACTTCAAAAGAAAAGTAGAGTTCATCGCAGGAACTCTTGCACGAAAGAAGAGCCTTCTGCTTGACCTTTTATGGAACCAGTGGTCTGATTGAGTTCATTTTAAAGCAAACATTTGTCAAATAAATCAGTATTTGCTGTCTGTGTTTATGCTGCACAGCTGTAATGGAACATAGGTTTGTTTATGCCCGCTGCCAACTTAATTTGGACTTGCACGATTCATCCTTTGTGAAGTTTGTGGAGTTCCCTTTTCGAAGGTGTGCAGCATTTCTGTAATAGAGATTCTCCAGGGCAGGGTATTGAAAGCGAAGATAAACCTAACAGGAAGCATTTTACTTGCATTTATGTTTGTGCCAGATGGTCAAAGTGTTTACCCTTTGAGGCAGCTGGGTTCTCATGGGATCTTGATCAAAAGAGAATCTATCTTGAGGTTTAAACATGTGGGTTGTAGGTAATATGTGACAAACACCATCAAAGGCAAAGATTCTACTGTTGTCGATAGTATCAGTTATATCAGAAATGTTGAGTATTGAGTATTAGATTATTACAGGGCCAAAGAAAATCAAAGATCTTGATAGATACTGATAAGCCCACTGCTTTCATTTAATATGGAGGAATGTTGAAGGTCTCAAATATTACAACAATTCATCCGTGCATTCAGTTTTTGAAAGCACCTGGTGGCGAGGCCTTCTCTCATGTGGCCTGGCCAGGCGAAGTCCGCAGGAGGGGTCATATGATTCTGGTTCCATGTGGGATGGGCCGTAACCGACCCTCAGTCACTGAAACTGGCTGTTGGGAGATGGAATGTCACCTTTCTGGTGGGAAATGAGCCAGCTTGTGATTGAGGTTGAGAGGTACCGACTAGATATAGTCAAGCTCACCTCAATGCACAGCAGAGGTTCTGGAACCAATCTACTTGAGGGGCTCCAGAGTGGGATCACTTATGACCCTCCTGGCAGCCTGCATGTTGGGGTTCTTCCAAGTGGACAAGAGGGTTTCCCTTCGCCTTCGGGCCAGGGAACAGGCTCCAATTGTTGTTTGCCGTTATACACCAAACAGCAGTTGTGAGTACACAACCTCCCATCCAGGAGTGCTGGAGAGGGCTTTTAAAGGGGTCTCTATTTCTCTGCCTGGGGAATTCAGTGCTCTCATGGCCAAAGACAGCATCACCTGGAGCGACGTGATCTGAACCCGATTGGTGCTCTGTTTGTACATAACAAACACAATGTTTGGTGGTAGTTCTTGAAACCTGGTGGTGGACACCCATTCACCCCAGGTGAAAGAGGCTGTCAGGCTGAGGAAGGAACTTGGTTAGTGTGTGGGCCTCTTGGAACAGCTGACAAGTACTGACAGACCAAGTACACTGCGCCCTCGGTGGTTGCTAACACCTCAGGAAAAGAAAGCAATGCTTTGCCAAGACTGTATGCTGTATGCTTCTCAATCCCACCAATGTGTCTTTAACAAAGAATCTGAGTCTGTGGATCCACTACTGGAAATGACGTTACCAAGGTAGTTAAGAACCTGCACAATGTATAAGAACTGCATGGTTTTTATTATCCATTATGCAAGGTAGAGTGGTCAGTTGTACTGAAGCAGTACACCATTGGGGTGTTTTCATGTATTGCAGATTGTGCAGATGATCACATACTGCATAACATTTGTATGTGGTTTCAAAAACAGTCAGTGGTTTAGATTTTCTCCCTGATTCTCCAAACTGAGAGTATCCTGACCTCTGCTGTAGATAAGACACCAACTACGCATAAGTATTCCACACAACCCCCACTTCATAAAAAGTGAAATACCTCTTTAATGCTAAATGTCTCAAGTATGAAAAGGGCACGGACAGATGGCTAATGTAATAATCTGCAGAGTACTTTTTTGGATGTGCCTGCCCTTTTCCAAACTCTTTCCAGTGACGACTCTCCAGATGACTCTGTGTGACAAAGTGTATCGCTCATCAGGTTATTAAGTTTTATTTTACTTCCAGGTGACCTCAAAGGTCTAACTGTGTGCCTCACACCTGAGCACCCAGCTCAGTGAGCACATGGGAAGTTGGTGTGATCTTAAACAGAACAAGCTTAAGCTTTTCTTACATTTACAAATTTGAAAAATGTTTTTTTTTCTTTTTTTTTCTTTTTTTTGGTCAGTTTCAAAATACATTTCATAGAAACAGCAGTTTAAAAGTACCACACTAAAAAAAAGCACAACCTAATGGAGATGGAGTCTGCCCTTTAGAGAAATTACTATGTTAACTTTATTAATTTTTCTTGTACTTTAACTCTTTTTGTCCAGTATTAAAAGCTGTGATACATGAACTTTTACACGTAAATTAACTTGAATTACATTTAAGCTCTTGTCAAACAAGTTTGCGCAATTCTGATTGAAGAACCTGGTTTTGCAACAAAACATCAACTAGTTACAAAATTATTGTTTTCATTCATGCACTTATTCCCCAGTCACTCATTTGGAAGGTTTTTTCTTTTTCTCTCAAAACCTTTGATTTTAGACTTTTTCTCTGTTTAAATATGATAAATATGTCTCTCCTTTTGTGGAATTTAATGAATCGCAGCAAAACTACATTACTCCACCACTGATTTGTGTGACAGTTTGAAGCGGCGTTGCCAACTTAGCAAACTTGTCACTATGTTTAGTGAGTATTCAGACTGTTCTGTTGATTCTTCTTCAAAAAAAAGTGACTAGTGACAAATCTGGCGACTTTCTCTGGTCTTTTTGGAGACTTTTGGAGACTTTGACTCAAAAGTATGTATCTGTACTCTTCACGAAGAGCATTGGGTGCTGCCATGGGCTCCTCCTCCATCCAAAAGCACTCACAGGTGGCCTCGTCTATAGACAGTCCCTCTCAGCTGCAGTCAAAGACTTTCACTCCTACGCGGCCGGCCAGCCTGGAAATCGCATATGTGCAAAGCCACCGTTGGCTCGTCCCAGGTGGGATGTAAATGGACAGTTTTCTTTGTCTCTAAAAAAGTCCCTGCATATGACTGTCACAGCCTCAGTCACCTACTTACCTCGTCCACAGTGTGTGCAATTTGATGCCTCCAACACGTTTCAAAAAAGCTGGGACAGGGACATGTTTGCCATTGTATTACATCACCTTTCCTTTTAACAACACTAAGTAAGTGTTTGGGAACTAATTGTACACTAATTGCTGAAGCTTTGTAGGTGGAATTCTTTCCCACTCACTTCTTTTTAATTCTGAGGGGTCGAGCATTAAATGTTGGTTTTCCTGTCCGCTTACTTGCAGAGATTTCTCCAGATTCTCTGAATCTTTTGATGATATTATGGACCGTAGATGATAAAATTCCTAAATTCTTTGTATGCAGTTGTTCACAAAGTGGTGAACCTCGCGCCATCCTTGCTTGTGAACAACTGAGCCCTTCGGGGATGCTCCTTTTATACCCAATCATATACCTCACCTCTTATAAATAAACCTGTTCACCTATGGAATGATCCAAATAGTTATTTTGTTTGGTTTTTTTGTGAGCATTCCTCAACTTTCCCAGTCTTCTGTTGACCCTGTTCCAGCTTTTTTGGAGCGTGTTGCAGGCATCAAATTCAAAATGAATGAACATGTGCAAAAAAAAAAAAAAAAAAGCCCAAAACAATAAAGTTTATCAGTTTGAACATTATATATCTTGTTATTCAATTGAATATAGGTTGAAAAGGATTTGCAAATCATTGTATTCTGTTTTTATTTACGTTTTACACAACATCCCAACTTCATTGGAACTGGAGTTGTAGAAGACTGATTTCTACACTAAAACATAATTCTCAGAGTTGAGCAGATGGACTTTTCTTCATCCTGTCAGTCCTCGTCCTCAGGCAGCGGAAACATCAGCCTGGTGGGTGTAGTGAGAAGACAGGGTCCAGGGTGGATGGGCTGTTTTAGTATCTCCTTAATCCTTAACCTGCAACAAAAAGCAAAGCTTTACAAAAGTTTGACCCAAAACTAGCTGCTAAAAGCTACTACTTCCTTTTCAGCTGTTCTCGTTTGTAGCTCTTAACATATTCAGGGTGCTTTTTTAAAACCACATTTTAATGTTATTCCTCTCTCCTACATTACATAACCACATGAATAATTATGCAAATTAGATGTTGACGTCATCTAGCGATTTGGAGACGCTGACAACGCTGATTTGAAGATTCTGTTCAACTTTTCAACCAACAGTGTTTACACCGAAAGTGACAAATCTTGCTTTATTTTCTTGTACCATGTTACGATGTTGTGTCTCAAGCAACACTTTTTGTTTTGCTTTGTTTTTTGTTTTATGCACCTGCCACATTGGCTGGTAGGTTGAACACACTGGTTCATATTTGGCAGGTGCCAATTCCAAACCCTGCTCTCCATCCAACGGCAATGTTACCATAGTAACCTACCACCCAAAAGGCCCACTGCAGTCCCTGGTCATTATTTTGTAGTGGTGTCCAAACTGTTATGCATTGACAGTAAAAAGAACAAAAACAACAAAGAAAGAAATGATTGACACAGGCTGAGATAAGCAATAAATGATAAATAGCTATGTTGCAGTTTAACATTTGACGATACGGTGACGCGGTTTTATTATAGTCAGAATGTCTGAATGTTTTTGTTTTTGTTTTTTTTTAAAATAACACTAGTGTTTTCAAATTAAATTTGTATCTGACCACTATAGGATTGGTTACACACTGAAGTTCACTTGCAGTGATGTGAAAATCAGATCGTCAAAATTTGTCCTACAAGAAGTAAATAATATGTAATTAGTTTTTGAAGGCATTTGTATTTAAAACAGGTGTTATGTGACACATTTTGGACACAGCCATATATGAGAACAAGCCAAATGGATATTTTAAAACCACAAATCTCTCCTTTTACTGTCCTTTTTTTCTCAAGGAACTAAAAAACAAAACTTTGAAGGGCAAAAACGCAATGCAGCAGTTTTTGCTCATGATACCGCAAACTTACCACAAGTCGTTTTACAGCATTTTTCATCACCCAAAAGTAGAGGTATATGTGTTACTCATCCGTTTTCGATGTTCAGGATTGAGGTGGAATCTGGCTGTCAGAGGAAGTGATCCATCTATCTAGATTTTTTTTGCAATCAGTTGCTGATGTTGAAATTCTCAGTTGTCAGTTACACTTTTTTTTCTTTTTGAGCAGATTGTATTTATTATCATTTTCATCTTAAATTCTTGGATGTCCATAGAAATAAAGCCATTGAAATAATCAGCTTCACATGCTGTTTTTCAATGCAGCAGCAGTAGAAACAATAGAAAAGCAGAGTTAGAATTTCTAAAATCTCATTTCCGGCTGCTAATGGTGCTCATTTACCTTACCAAGTTTTTACTAGATCTTAATTCTTTATCGTGAAAAGAATATTAGATATTGCAGTTTCTCCAGAGTAAACAGAAAACATCTATGGGCATGTCTTAAACCTTGTTTTTTTTGTTTGTTTGTTTTTTTAACATTACACTTAACATCGATTCATTTTCTTTGCTTTGTCATCCAAAAGAAATATCAAGATTCACCTCAAAGCACTCATGTGTCTGCTCGCACCGAGGCTTTCTTCATGAGTAGTTAGTCTCCCATCAGCCTTCTGCACTGAACACTGTTTGTCTGGTCATGCATGGGTGTGTGTGTGTGTGTCAGTGTGTGTGCGTTTGTGTTTGTGTGGTGCCACCGGTGCTGACCAACCAAGACAAAGAAGGGGCCGCCAGGGAGTGGACGGAGGTATCTGGGAGGATGCGTACACTCCTGCGCTGACAGTGAGAAGTAAAGGGGGAAAAAAAATGAGAGTCAGTGAGAATGGAAGAGGAAAGTCAAGGGAGATGGGGAATGAAAGGGAGACAGACGCTGGGAAAAAAAAGAAAAAAGAACAAGACAAAGGGGGAGAGAGGCTTTACCCATCAGTCTCTGGTCTGCAGCCAAGTGCACAGATCAGTCCGATGGGAGCGCAGTCTGTACACCTGTTCAAACCAGCTGGCCAATAATGCTACCTGTCTCGGTGGCAGCTTCACCCGCAGACACACCCACACACTCACCAAGGCGGGGGACGCTCAGCGGTGGGCGGGCAAGTGTGGAGTCGCTGCGCAGTGAGCATAGGGGGGGATTCTTCATTGTAAGATATTAGGTGAGAGTTGAGAGCACTCTGGAACAAACTGCATCGCCCCAGCTCACACACACTAACACGCACACAGAAGCTCTTCACAGTTCGACAGCTCGGCTGCATTTTTGCAGCCGTTTAAAAAAAAAAAAAAGAAAAAAGGAAAAAAAGAAATGCATCCATTGGGCGTCCCTGCTCACCTGTGCTGAAAAGCACCTACGAGAAAGGACATTGATGTGCCACATTCTTGTTTTATGCCTCCATGGTTGCGTCATGCAACCATGGAGAAGTGGACATGCTCTGTCTGGTTGGATTGAGTGCCAGAGCATGAACAGTGGGCAGTGACAAAAGAGTCCGCCTGAAGAAAAAGGAAAAGACCAAGACCTTGGATGGACATTCACATGTGTCTTTGAATGATAAGAGGATGAATTTAAAAAAAAAATAGAAGAGGAGAAAGTCTTTTGATTCCATATATTCTAAACTGGCAAAGAAAGGGGGAGAAAAGGCAAACAAGGAAGAGAAAATGAAAAAGAAGAAAATATCCACATGAATGAGTGAACAGATGACTCCCAGCCCCTCCTCTCCTGGGCTCCACAGATGTGTGTGTGAGTGTGTGTGCCCGAGCGATAAACGCTGAACCAATTGAAGTGATACAACAGCGGCCACATTAAAAGGCCTAAATGGCATTTGCATGGTGTAATTACTGCTGGCTGGCCTGCTCTTTGTGTCCACGGCCACCGGGGTCCTGTTGAAAAATTCTCCCTGAATGGGTCCCGATTAAGCGAGGTGCGGAGAGGTCAGGGCTGCAGCATGTTCACAGCTGACTGGTGCTCTAAAAGAAGCAAAAACACTAAATGTCACACTGTGTTTTCTTTGTGCGGCGCTTTGAGATGCATTTCGACAGCTTTAGTATGTTTCTAACCTGACAGAGCTAAAGTCCTCGGAATATCACGCTCAGCAAACATGACACCCTGGCACTATCCAGCGAGGGCTGCAAATGTGAATCCCACCAGATTAAATGTCTGGAAGCAGCTTCTGTGTGTGTGTGTGTGTGTGCAGGAGATTGGTAGGTGGATGGAACGAGAGGAAGAAGGTGTTTATTGCCTCTGTGCCTCTGCCTCACATCTCATTCCCTGAAATAGACTGTAAAGACATTGAACCCAGACCCATCCTGATTTTTCACACAGGAACCAAAACCCCCAAACTTGACATATTTATCATTTTGTCCTGTTTAACGACCTGATCAGCCTGTATTTAAGATTTTGTATCAGATGATGTGAGATTGATCCAGCTACAAGAGTCTCAACTGTGTCTCCATCTGTCCCCTGTGAAAAACAAAAAGCCTATAAATATTGCCTCAAATATTCAAGAATCTAGTTTCTCAGGGAAAGTTTAGTCCGTGTATGGATTAAAGAAAGATTTACAATGCTTCTTGTGCTTATGCTCTTACATTTGTATTCACTCATTGCCAATGTATGCAGTTGAAAAAAAATCTTTATTACCTATACAGATGTGGACAAATTTGTTGGTGTCCTTCCACGAGAAATAAAGACCACCTAACTCTGAAATAACCTGAAACTGACTAAACTTAATGGCATCCAAATGTTTTTGTATTCTGCTTTTTTTTTGTTTTTCTTTTTAAAAACACAAATTCAAATTAAGTAACTGAACCAAAGGCAAAAGATTTCGCTGTAACGAGAGATCTCCCAATGAAACGTCTGCCTCTGCCAGTAGGTATTTTGGTCCAGTCCCCCGAAGCAAGCTGCTCTGTCTCAGGTTTGAAGGATGCCTTCTCCATGCTGCAGTTTTCACATCTTTCCACAGATGTTCAGCAGGATCAAGATCAAGGCTCATACAATAACTGATGTTTTTATCAGGCTTTTTTGGGAGTTTTTCCTCAACGTTTTGTGTGGTTGTTGTCCTGTTAAAGGACCTATGACCTGCAGCTGAGGCTATAAGTTTGATGACATTAAGGCTTCATTGAGTCGTACACAGATTCAAAGACCACCGTGCAAAATGCAGCAACACAGCCTCAAACTATATCTTAAAACCGCCTTCATGCTTCACAGTGTGCATGGTGTTGTTTTATTTTTTATTTAAAGCTTTATTTTTTTCTCCACTGTGAACAAAGAGCTGATGTGACTTGCCGAAAAGCCCCAGTTTTTCCTCGGTGGCCCAAAGGACATTCCCCCAGAAACTTTATGGCTTCCCGACAAGCATTTTAGAAAATTTGTCAGATATATTTTTCCTTTTTTGTAAATAAGGGAAAGAGTCCTCTCGGGTCTTTCTCCATGGAGCTCAGTGCTTCTACATACGATAGATGGTGTAATCAGACATTGACGTGTCTGGACCTCAAAGGTCGACTTGGCTGTCTTTAGAAAATGTTTTTTTTTGGCTCAATTTCTATTATGAGCAGTTTCCTTCTGACAGACATAGTTTTACTTTTAGCAGTGGAGGGGGGACACAATGGGCCTCAAGCCCCCATTTTATCATATAATTCTTAAAAAACATCCTGTATAAGTTTATGTTATGGTAAAGGAAACTAAGGACCAACGAGGAGGAAGTTTAAAAATGGCTTGACAGCTTTTCTTCAACCATAGTGTAGCGCCAAAAAGCTACAACTTGTCGTACGTGCCATTAATGTGCGGTCATCAGCAACTGAGAAACTATTTTCAAGTGACTCATACTTTTCATTATTAAAGCAGCCTTTTGTTTCTTAGCTGCCATTCCTGTGGACGCAGACACAGCTGAGCAGCGTGGTACAACTCAGCTGATTACAGCCAGAACATGTCGGGGCTTTTTCCTTTCCTGAAGCAAAATTATGGGGTACAAGTGGGACAGTTCAGCTGCTGCTGCATATTTGCGGGGACATGTCTCCAGTGTACATATCCAATTTCTACACCTTTGCCTTCTGATCAACCTGAAGTTGTAATTTCTCTTGCAGCCGAGTCCTGGGAGGTTAGCCACTGTCCCCATTGCTCTTATATTATTTCATAATATTTGCAACTGTTGTTACAGGAAGATGAATCTCCTTGGAAACGATCTCATCATCTTTACCTTTAATGTGTTTATCTGCTCTACTCAGACAATGATCTTTTTTCTGACTATGGTCAATGTCCATGTTAAAATATGAATATAATGCATTGACTTATGGTCAGTTTTAGGGCTTCCAGCAATTTTCACCAGGTTATTTTAATGAATGTTTTGATTTCATACTTTCATTGCTTTCCTCTGTCACAGATTAAACACAGCTATGCGGCTATGCATGAGATAAGTGTTTTTAATTTGATTACTTCTCATTAGGAACAAATCATTGTTTCAGTGAGCTGTAAGGACACAGAGACATTTGTCCAAGTCTGTAAATGAAAATAAGTGCCCGTAATTATTATTATTGCTCAGAATAAATGTATTTCACATTAATTTTGACTTTGGGCACAAAGTGTTCGTGAACTGACTGTTTTCTGACGTGTATTGGAGGGCTGCAGTTCAAACAGGAGTTGGTCAGGTAATATGAGTCCTTTAGATTGTGTCTCATGCAGGAAACATGAGATGAAGGTGTCGTCAAAGGCAGATAGTTGTTGAATTGTGATGATCTGTCTTTGCAATTGTCCACAAGGACTGTTCTGCTGCAGATATGCCATATGAAACCAGGAAGCTGTGGGTGAAGAAGGGTAAAGAACTGTTGCAACTTTCTTTACTATCACTGAGCTCTCTTGGTGATCAACCCCATCATTGTTGTATTTGCTAATTGACTATAGTGTTTTGGAAGGAAAGCAGTCATGAGAGAACAGAGGATGGACAGATTTACACGTATTATATTTAACAGACATGTATGCAACTTGCAATAGACGACTACTAGATCTTAGTAGGACATCTGGTGGACTCAGTGGATTGTATTTTAAATATTCTGTAGACTCTTCCTTCCAATCAGACAAATACACGACACCAAAACAGGGTTAATAACTTGTGGCGTTACCCAGCATCATGACCACATTTAGCCTTTTATGCCGTAAACACAGTCCTGCTTGCAACATCACATGTTCCATCTAAATGTGTTTTAAAGGATTAGGCCAAGCAGCTGACAGTATTGATCAGTGATGCATGATATCTTATTTTCTCTCTTGCCCCCATCTATAAGCTGTATGTCTCAACATGTATTAAATTCTGGTTTGGAGATGTCTGTCTTATTTGCTTTTTTTTAATGTTTCTTTTCCTTGAAAATATGACATAAAATTGTTTTTATTCAAGTCCTCATAAAAAAGAGAACTCATTAAAACTGACCACAGTAAATTGATAATCCTACACATACACACTTTGAAATAAAACTTTCAAAATAAAATGAATGAGTGGCGTCACATAAACTGACCCTTTCTTCATACTTGGCTCAAATCTCTTCTAAAAACCATTTGAATTTACACACAGTCTCCACAAGTTAGCATAATGTCGATGTACGAGTAGGAGCCCACTTGTGCTGTTTTATTTTGTAATTTCACTGTATTCTCTCTCCCATTGTCATGTCTAACTTCCTGCCAACTCGATGAGTTGTGTGACAAAATCGACGCGGTGATGCATAAAACTAGACATCGAATTACACATATATTGGTGGTGTAATACAATTTTAAATGATAAATTGACAATTCTTAGTACATGTATCTAATTGGAGGAAACTGTTCTCTACAGATGATTGGGGTTAAAACAGCTCGTTAACTGCTCAAGGGAGTTACATCAGCTGCAAAAATTACAATATTATTTACTTTTACAATTCAGATGTGTTACATGGAATCATTTTCTATATTACCTAAAAGAACAATATATGTA
>JBAMYA010000012.1:6113274-6134363 GCA_037176975.1 Arrhamphus sclerolepis
TACCAGAGAACCAGTGGTCCACCAGCACTGACATCCATACCAGCTACCAGAGAACCAGTGGTCCACCAGCACTGACAAGTGGCCAGAAATCACGTGTCCTGACATTTATGTGGATCTGATTTCAAGAAAATACACAAGTAAAGCCTGAAAATGAGCAACTAAATGACTGACTGCTGCTGTGAACTGTTTCCTGGTATGTTTCTCTCATTCAAAGGAGCCGTTTGACATGTTTTACAGACGTTAAGTATGTTCTCATTGTTGTTCTAAACTGAGCTTTTTGTAGTTATCTTGGCTATTTCTCCACTGTTTCATTTTTAAGGTTGAAAAGTGAGACATTAGCACATCTAGACTGACTTGACAGTTGTGTTAAAACTATTTAAATACTTTTCTATAAAGAGTTGCAGAATATCATGTTTATTTGTCAGTCTTGCTTTACATCCAGTTTTCATCCAAGTATTACGGGACTGTATGCAGCCGTTTTTCCTTTTAGATCTGACTGCTTTTTAAACCTGTTCCTACAATCACACCAGCTCTTCCCTAATTTTTGATATTGTCCTTAAGTTTAGACGTATTTAAGCCAACGCTGCCGCTCAGCTCCGTCTTTCTGCCACTCAGTGGGCGTAACCATGGTGACTCCCGCGGCTGTGATGTCCCGTGCACACCCTCTATATGCATAAATTGTTTTTATCGTGTAAAACACTGTGTTGCTTTTGGCATGAAAAACTCTTGATGAATAAAGTTTGATTTGATTTGATATAAATGCACCAAATGTTTTCAGTTGGTCTGAACCTTTCATGCAGAATATGTCGTCATTCTTGATCAATGGTCTTTTCAGTGATGTGCATGTTACAAATATGAATAAATCTACCGCATCTCCACAGATAAAGTTTGTCCTTCCCCCTTTTAAAGATTTTTTTTAATGGCGCATATTTCAGGGGAGCATCAACCCTCAACCCAAAGGCTGCTACGTTTCTATAAAATGCTTGTGACTCAGCATTACAGGAAAGGGAAGTTTGCTGGTTGAGCGACACCAAGTGCTCGTAGAGGTTCTTTCGGTGTGGAGTTTGGATGTTCTCCATGTGGCTGCGTGAGGACTTATCGTAAGAGGCGACAAGAAGACTGTGTTGCTTTGCAGGAATGTTAATGCAGCTAAGTTTTATTGTTATTCAGAAAGAATTCTTCAGTTTTCTGAGAAAAATGTGATGGGAATGCAGCTACAGCCTCTTAGATATCCCCCTCTGGAAAACTCGAGCTGCACTTTTGCAAATGAGCAAATAAATAGTTAGTGAGCTGTTAGTGAACAGGTTATCCAGGGGCAGCCGGAGGTCCTGGTGCTCTTGTTTAATCCTTGACAACAAACATATGTGGCACTCACAGGATCATCCACCAATGACGTGGATGTGTCGTATATGTATATGTATGTTTCAACGTTGTCAGATTTAGAGGACACTGAAAACGTAAATGAGCGTCTGTGTCGTATTTCAAGAACCCATTTAATAGTAAGGTTGTGAAGTTAGCAGATAAAATACAAAACATCCATCAATTTTAGTCCACATGTGATTAGTTTGTGAGCAAACTGGTGCACACACTGAGGACGGTTAGACGGGTTACGGGGAGCTAGGTTTAGACTCTAACACGGGAATGTGGTCTCTTTCAGACCAAGCTGCAGCTGCACACAGAAATCCTGATTATCAGTTAACTCAGAGTTTCTGCAGGTTGTCAGACTGAAGGCTTTCCAACTTAAATATTTCCTCACAATGCTTGTTTTTTTTCTAAATTGATGTAAAACAAACAAAATATGCAGAATATGTGTACATATATATATACACATATGTACACACACACATATATACAAATAAAAGATTTTTCAGGTTTTTAATATTAATAATAGCAATAACAGCCATTTATTCAGGTTACAAGTAATACTACAATTTATTCTTTAGATTGGATGAGCATTTTCATAGTTTGTTTAAAAAAAATGGAGGCTGTTCTTCATGCACAGTGTAGTGCATATAAATGGTTTTAGAGGGACCCCAATTCAGCCCCCAGTTCAGAGGAAGAGTTGTGCCTGATCAAAAAAAACAAAACAAACCAGTTTAGTGATTGGTTTCCATGGCGTCTGTGTACAATGATTAAGAGCACAACACTGAAGCCCACTAATACAGACATTTTAAAAGTATAAACCTAAACATATACCATGTGACTTTCACTAGTCCATAATCAGTTTTCCAACCTGCAGCACAAATGAAACCAGAGAAACAAACCCATGAAAGTATGCCGACTCTTTTTAGAGGTCGACAGTCCCCTTGAACCCACAGAGACCTGAGAACTGTTTGGTGTAAATACTTCAACTGTCAGACCTCGAGGAACCAAACTAGGTTCACGGAAAAGAAAAATAACAAAACAAAACAAAGACAAAGTGCTGATTCTGTTTCATAAAAGCTGAAATTCATCTTGAAATAAAGAGCTGATGTACAGATGTGGTTAATACCACCTGTTCAGGTGTTTGGGAGCTGCAGCTTGGCCTAAAACGTAGATTTGGGGGTGGGGGGTTGGCTTTTTCTTACAGGAACGGGCGTGACAGAAGGCTCTCCAGTGCTGGTGTGGTTGCGGGATCGATTCCCACCGCCAGGAAAATACCAGTCAGCATGTTGTGTTCTTTCAACTCGCTAAAATAACAACACACATATATACAGTTTAAAAAAAAAGTTTATAATCGCATGCCTGTCACCAGAACTGACACCGTTGTACAGCTGGTATCTGTGCTGACAGCTCAGGAAAGCTCATGAAGGCTGCTGGGCGCGTTGAAGCGTGCGTCCTGAATGTTTGCGTCCTGAATGTTTGCGTCCCGAATGTTTGCGACTTACAGGCCTCTGCGCTGCGTGCTGCGCTCCGTCTCCTGCGGCGTTTCTGCGTCGGCGGTTGAGAGCAGGATAACGTGGTGGCCGTAGACGCAGACCGACCGCAGACCGATGAACAGCTGCATTCGGAGCGCACACACCTCCAGAGTGCAGGGTGGACAAGCCTTGCAAACACACACAACCAATGTGAGAGACGTGCTCATCACAGATCAGAAGACCAGAAGGCCGGCGGGCCACGTCTGGCCCAGCACCGCATTTTATCTGGCCTGCCAGAGCAGGATCATCATAAACTTCTAACTTTCCAAAGAAATTTCATTACGTTTCATTGTATGCATTAATTCATTTTATTTATTTATTTTTTTTTCACATTTGCAAAAGATTTTGCAACAAAAAGTTGCAAATTTTTGTCAAAAGTTGTGCTTTTTGCAAAATTTACCTTCATGATTTTAGGGCAAAAGGTTCAAATTATATAAAAAAAAATTGCAATTTTGTGACTGTTGTGGTTTTATGTCAAAATGAAGCAAAGGGTGGATATTCCTCCACAAAAATAGTGTTTTAAGTTAAAAGGTCACAATTTTGTAACCTTTGTGATTGTACAATAAACAGTCTTGGTTGGTTGGCTTCAATCTTTGCAATTTTACTTTTTTTTTTTTTTTTTTTTATACATTTCAAAGTGTGAACTCTTACAGCTTTCAGCTTTCTTATGAATTCATTGCTGATTTTTTATTTTTTTGTTGAAGATTGGCTTTTGGTTCAAATTTCTTTTCTTTCTATTTTTTCCATTGACATTTAATGCATTTAAAATTTTACTCAAATTTTCACTCAAATTTTAAAAATATTTTTGTCTGGTATAATGTATTTTACTAAGTTTTACTTTAATCTCAAATCAAATGTAATCAAATACAGCTGGATTGTAATCCAATTATTTCCATTTTATACTGAAATATTCATATAATTCTACTATATTATAAGTAGCCCAGCTTAGGAAACTGACTTATCATATCTGTTGTTTATTGTACAAAAAAACATTCTTTACTTTGTGGAAATGCAGTACACCAGTTTGTTTATAGGTGATGAATTAATGCCCTACCTTCAGCAAAACATGGTGGTGGTTATATTATACTATGGGGTTGTTCGGGTATTTCTGATACTGTAAAATAGCACTGTAAAGAAATGATGAAATCATATCAACCCCAAAGCATTTTCTAAGTGTCTCCCTCAAAAATTAGCTATAGTTTGATAGCGAGACGCTGATGGACCCCTGCAGTCACCCAGTTATACATTATGGTAATCTTAATGGCAACCCAGGAAGCGTGGTGTCTAGAACACATGGCTTTCATTCAAAATATCCATCGCAGATGTGCAGTTAATTTTCTTTTCAAGTTAAATTATAATCAGGATCTTTCCCTGATTAAAAAAAGTGTTGTGTGGTGTCCAGTTGTCTCTTCATATTTTAGAGAGATTTGTAAAATTGTAGCCGCTGAAGGTAGTCTCGCTATCCTTTGCATGACTCAGCTCTTGTCATCCCTGTTTGGCAGCAGCGTTGGTCCGTACGTAAATGTTCTAATGAGAACTTTATACTTCAGCTTCACCATCTACTTAGGTAGTGTTTTTAACAAGCCATTAATCTGACCAAACAGATCTCCTGCTGCAGAAACTCCCTTGGCTGAGTGACAGCTCCTTAAAACCTGAATAGAGGCTGAACAAACATTAAAAATTCTGACTTGAAGCCATAAAACTACTACTGTATGTGAAACCCAATGACATTAAAGTATCAAAGTTTAAGATATTAGTCTAACAGTGAATAAATCACAGTGATTATATGTGCTTTTTGAGCTTTGGCACATCAGCCTGGATCTTGGCTGCAGTGAGAATCAATTAAATTTCAGAGAACTACAGAAAGTTACTCTCAGTGTATTGCACTGGTTGTTGGAACTTACTCTGAAAGAATTGGCAGCTTATCTTTGGCACCAGAAGTCCCTGCATTATTGGATGTGGGATTGTTTTGTTGTTGTTTTTTTTTTTTGAAAATCAACCAGATCACTCTATAAAAGAGGATACTTTAGTGTTTTTGGCAGTATGGCAATAATATGGATAACTTGCAACATCCTATCCCACAGGAAATAACAGAGGGATTTATGGGTAACTTGGTTCCAATACTGACAGATAACTAGAATGGACGTATATCATCCCTGCCATGATCTCATTTATTTGTCTCTTTGCCCAGATGCTACAGGTAATTTGACAGAGAACTACTACTGTTATTAATTACCAAACATAGCAGCTTGAAAAACCTGACCTTTTAAACACGCACTGTTTTCTTCAGACAGTAACAAATTATGTCTTGACCGTAAATCCAGAATAGATAAGGTTGCTTCACTGTCTGCGCCAGGTATGATGGTCTGTCTGCAGCACAGCAGAGTATGAGCTCTTATGTCAAGGCTTCATTAAGTCCCCGTCCACGCTGATTGCTACCAGCTGTACTCCAAAATACAGTCATTGGTTCATGGAGACGGTGGACAGTGAGTTATGTCCTGCGCTGATCTAATGAAGCTCCTGGGGAGGAGGGAGATGAGATGCTCCGAGTATGTCCTGGAAATATAATGCTAAATAGTATCCCTGTTGGGTTTCTTTTTTTTTTTTTTCTTACATATCATCTTAAGATTTGAATGGCATAATAAAGAGTTTAATGTTAGTACAGAAGCAGCAGTTAAGTGGGAACCCAGACTTTTTTTTTTTTTTTTATCTACTAAAATTCAGATCGCTTTGAGTCCAGCGCTAAAGACTAGCTAAAGGAGAAACTCGCCTCAAACCTGGGCCGGCTGAATGAGGACTGTAGTCTCTGTACATTGGGTAGTAGTGAAAAGCAGTTCAGTATTTGATATACTGCATAATCCTGTGCCCATGCTGTCAGATGCATGAATGAAAGATGCATTCAGAGGTGGAAGATGCTGAAAAGGCATGCACCTTCTCAGACCAGAGTGTGTAGACCTGCAGCATTTTTCAAAGGAGACACATTATGCCTTTGATTCATAAATTAACACATTTTCCAAAGGTCTCAATGACATTTCTGTGACCCGTTTAGTTTAAAATACCACAGAGATACAGTACAAAAGCTACATTTATAACCATGTGTTTTCACCTCTGTTCATAGTATCTGGTTCAATACTGCTGTATCTGAACATAAGAATTAAATCTTTTTTTTTTTTTAAATTAAACAAAATGACATCACAAATCATATTCTAATAATCGCTCCTTCCCTAATAATAGCATGCTACAGGACTTTAGCAAAATGTATATAAAGCTAACCCTACCCCTTACCCTTTTTTTTATGCAACGTTTGCAACCTCTAATTTGACGATTGCTGGTCTTTAATTAACGCCTTATGACTATGTTGTAGCGTGGCATCACCATACGTGCAGAAGCCAAGCGAAGAAATACTAAATCAGAACATAAAAGCACTTGGGATTTTAATCTGCAAAAATGTGTAAATTATGTAAGGACAGTATTTGGAATTTTGGACATCAATGCCATCATTGCAATTTGTAAGGAGAAACATGATAAATCTGCTGGGGAGACGAAACTAATTAAATTTCCACTCCAGGCTCCTCCTCCTGTGGAGATGCCTTCTTTAAAAAGGGTCATACAGCTTTATGCTAACCTCTTCAGAGGTACAGATGCAGCAAAATGTGCAATTTGCAGCGGTTTGTGACATACACATACATAAATATTTTGGGTTTTACCTGTTTACAATTTTTGTATATTTTTTGCACCTGTTAGACTGTGGTTTGCCAAGATTCTCTCGCATGTACACAAATCCAGGCAAGTATTAAGAGACAGCTGTATTTTGGATTTACTCTTTGCTTAGTTTTTGTTTGCTTGTTTTGTTCAGCTGCAAGAAGTGCAACACTAATGAGCTGAAAGCTGAAGTCACCTCCTGCTGTGGCTGAGTGATGCATAGGTTCCTCCTTGTGCTTTTATATCAGGATAAGGACAGTAATCTTCATTGATGAACTTGTCGAGCTACAGCTGTAGCATGTAAACGTACTGACTGTTCAGGCAACTGTTTTCCCATGATGAGCTGGCGGCCATTGGCAGAACTCCCTCCATGTTGATTTAATAAAATCACACCTAGTCCTCAGTGGGATTCCCACTCTCTCATAGCTGATCCTCACCCTTCCTTGACTTCCAATGCCAATAAACAGCCATCACATGCTGATCAAAGAGAAGTGAAAGTGTAATTTTGGCTCCCTGTTCTGTGCTTTGATGTGAAGTCACTGGAGAACCTTGGTTGATAGACTAAATATGTAGACATCTGCACCTCACTTCAGTCTTGTTTTATATTCTTTGCAAACATCTTTTATTTAGTTTTTTTTTTTCTTTTTCTTTTGCAGCAACTACACAGACAGTCAGGGAAGGTTAATGAAAGTCGGCTGCCTGCCGTCACTGATTGCATGAACAGCCGATTGGAACCCTGCTACTTCCAAAATTGATTTCATATAAAGCAACAGTGACACTGCTGCTTGTTCATTTCATTAACTGTACCAAGGTCTCAGCCCTTTTTATCCATGACTTGTATTGAATGAAAGAGAGCCAGACAGGATACCTACAGATCCAAAACCATGTGTGCAACAGTGCAAATAATTCCACTTTTCATCAAGAGGAAAGGGAATGGAGGGAAGAGTGTATTTAAGGAGAGCAGAAAATAAAGCATGTGCCAGATGAATTAGTGAGTAATATATCATGGAAAATGACTTCTTTACAAAACGAGGGTCATGTACCTGTGTAGGATTTTAAAAGCTTATATGAGTTATCATGCTATCATTCCACACTGTCAGTACCTTATTATTTGGAAGATCATTGACGCTTGTATTATATTTCACTTCTTGCTCTGTTAGGGAACCTTCAGCTGCAGCCCTGCTGGGCCCACTCATAACTGGAGGAGTTTTAGGACTTCATAAGTTTTCCCGGGGAAAAGCCACAAGACTGATTTAGCTGTAATCTTATCCTATGTCTTTATAGAAGCCAGATCTGGAGCGTCGCAAGCTGCACGGTCAGATACAATGTGAACTGTGTAGACGACAGCCACCTCTTAAGTTACAGGCCTACAACTTGAGAGATGTAGGCTGTGTGTGATCGGTAAGAAGAAAACAAGCTGTACAAACACTGAAGGTTCAGCAAAGGTTAGGTGGAATAGTCACAGGACAGCAGCTATTCTTTATGAAGAGCTGATAATGTTAAAATGCCAAGGTTTTGATCTGGAATGCTGGTTGAAAATCTATAAAAATGAGACATATGCATTATATTTGATCCTTAGAGTAAGGGCTGAGGAATAGTCGCTCAATGCGTGGCCTAGTATCATTAAGTACAAAAAGAATGGCTGAGAGGCAGACAGAAAGCTGAGATGAGAAAGCATGGGGGGGGGGTGTGTGGATATGCCTGGGGGTGGTGGGGGTTGAGGTATCACAGTCAAACTTGGATCAATTTATGTTGCTAAATTCTTTAAGGCGTCTGCTGAAAGGGGGCTTGGCGGCGTGGTTGTTTACCACTGATGGGGGGGATCATTTTATATTCTGTGTGTGGCAGGAGTTGCTCATGCCGTCGTGTGAAGAATCGAGGCCACGATCACGGCGAGACTCTTAATGACATATCAGTCTGCTGCAGCAGCAAGGCTACTTGTATACCTTGCGGCTGGATGGGTCAATTTAGATCATGTTCAGAGGAGAAATTAATCGGGGCGCTGTGGGAGAGCTTTTCAATTAAGGAAACCTGGATTTAATTGTCCTTGTCATGGATCTTCATGAACTTGTATCTTTACTGTGTCAAGCAAAAATTTATTTATTTCTTTTATACCATGTGTTTTTGTATGAACAGAATTTTTTTTTTTTTTTTTTAAAGGCCTGGCATGAGCTAATTTCTCAATTCCTGCAAATGTTTCTTTTCATTTGAATCCACGCATCTGAGCACAATAAATGGTTCGTGTCACGCCAAACCTAAAACAGAAATCCCACCTTGCGCTTGCCGTTTCGTACCAGCGCATGAGAAGCAGCGCATCGACTTATCCCAAATGCAGATGTCAGAGCAGGCTTTCTGCTTATCTGATCTGACACATAACATGGCAGATGTGTCTGAGTGCGAAACAGGAAATGAAAATGGCTTTTCTGTCTTCTTTTATTCAAATAGCATTGTCAATTATGCACGCTTTGCATTTCTGGCAATACCTAGACGTTAAATAGCGTGGCTTTGCTTCACAGAGGACAACTGTAAGGTTAGGATTTGGCCCTTCGGTCCGTCGTGTACGTGATGCAGCGCTGCCAGCCCAATAAGAACGGTTCCCTTTTAAGAATGTGCTGCTTCTGCCATCTTGGGTGGCACATTGACATAAATATGAATGTCTGTCAGCAGAGTGTGGTTAAGCTACAGGCACAAGTGAGAAAAACTATTTTGCTGAAAGCATTTCGAGGTTAGTTGGTGTGGGATGGCATGTGAACGCTGCGGAGTGAAGGAGATGAACAAATAAAGCCTCTTGTGCACTAAATGCGACATGCGCCGGGCTCACCACTGGGTGTAGCACTCTGGTATGCAGGAAGTAAAACAGACAAATGGAGTTGTTTCTTAAGTCTCAGATTGTGTAGTATTTTGTGTGTACAAGTTTGTGGCACTTATGCAACTGGTTTCATAAACTTTCTTGACTTAATTTAGAATTATTGGCTCCGAAGCGCACAATACTGGTTATGAGCATCACATGTATTGTAATGTTTTTTAGTGTTTATATGAATTAAGTGGTTGCTCTCACTCTAAAATGATGTAGGTAATGCACTTTAAGCATTTTTTCATGAGCGGGTAACTTGTCATGTCTGATTTGTGACAGAATAGCCTCGTCAAGATCCATTTGTTTTGTGAGTAATTACAGTGTTCAAGGAGAATTCATTTAAGTTTACTAAAGGAACCATCCAAAATGAGGCGAAGCAAAGTTCTCTATTGGTTTGTAGTTGGCTGAATTACAACTTGAATTAGGTTTGAAGTCTTTTATGTGACAGGGGAGTGCTTGTGTACGTCTCTTTCTGAATAAAAAAAAAAAAAAAAAAGCGAAACCAAAAACCTCATACTTTACCCTGCCTGCTCCGTTGATCATTCTTGACCAGCTGAATGTTGACCAAGCCACATGTTCCTGATTGCAAACCAGTGAGTCCAGTGAGCGCAATTCCGTGCAAACGAAGTGTCTAACTGAAGATCTGAGGGATGCTGGGACTGGGCGAGGCCAGCCCGCGGGTTTGGCTTGGCTCTGCCGAGGAGCATACTCTAAAGGAGACGTCGCTCAGCACCGGGAGAACTGTGTTACACGACTTGATGAGAAGTCAGTGAAAGCAAACAGTGAGAGGGCGACGGAAATAAGAGCTAAATAGAGAGACAGCGCTGATGAAGAGAGGGGAAGTGAGAGCTGGTTAGGGGCTGTAGACGTGAACTCTGGCTGAACCGCCTCTCTCTGGCGGCCTCCGCTGCAGCCTCAACGGGATGAGGCATTCGGGTACGACTCCGAGAGCCTGACATCAAACCGACAGCAAGACATGACATCTTATTTTCCTGAGCTGCGCTGACACAAACTCATCCCTCTGCTTATTATTTTCTCATGCTTTCAGAGAGAGGACAAGTTTCACATTTAAGAAAACTTGCCAATTGGCTTCCAGATGTTGGTGGAGTTCTTTCACTTTTAATTCAGATAATTTTCAGATTGTTTTTATGACACAGGATAAAGACATTCTACTTGTCAGAACATGGTTTTTGATTGAAAGAAATCCTTGACCTTCACGTGCCTTAAAATTGAGCTGAAAGAAGACGACTGCATGTGCATGCAATTGTATCTGTCAATCCCTGCATGAATATAAGACATGTGGACAAGCCTTCACTGTGCATATGATACGCTGTGTGTGTTTGAGACGGAGAACGTGTTCCTGCTCCACAACATTTCTGACAGTCATATGCACTCTAAAAAGGTACAGCTCATGTTTAAGATATACATTACACTCAGATTTCTGTAATGACTGCACGTCGACTTCATCAAACGGCATCCAACAGCCGAGTGAGATGAAGGATTTTTTTATTTTTTTATTTACTTTTTTTTTATTTTTTTGGTCCCATGCTAATTCAAAGTCGAGCACAGAGCGGTATCGAATTGTTCTGGTCCCGTGCCAGTGTTGCCACCCCTGTGCAGCTTCGCTCCCGCGCCTCGCTGACAGGAGCTTCAACAATTAAAGCTGAACAAATAAATGGCTATCACATCACACAGGGAGGTGAAATTGGCCCACTTCAAGCATATCAATCAGAGCAGATGTGTGTTTAGATAATAGGAAGACCACAGCGGGGCACATTTCTATCAAGTCTTTTTTGGCAGTAGGGCCCACATGCTTCGCTGAGGTATTATGGTCGTCTGAGGCTTAAAAACACTTAAAATCGACGTTTAAAGCGACAACATGCTCAAAGCAGTCCTCTTAAAGTTAAGGTGTCTGCTGAGCCACAGAGAAATAGTGCTTCATGCTGCAGTTGCCCTCAAGTATGCAGAGCTTCTCAGCCTCCTTGTGGCCACAGTTTTGGTACATCGGTTCCCTCTTTTTCATTGGCGCCTGCTCTAAAGACATTCAGCTCCTGCGCAGGCAAAATGTGTCACTAGCTGGTGACCATATGGAGCTTTCAGCACATCCATAAAGCAAACTTAAAAGCAGAGTAAAGATGAATGCAAAATTTCACAACATCTGCTGATTGTAAACCACTGTTTGCTAACCTGTTATCCATTTTCATTTTAGGTACCAGAAATATATTATTTTTATGGCTTGCTGTGTTCTTCACAATTGTCAAATAGATAAATAAATAAATAAAAAGAAGAAGAAAAAAAAAATCATTAAAGGTTTTAAAGTGGCTGATGATTCATATTCAAACACTGAGGGACATGTTAAGATAGTAATCATGTGTTTGTTCAAACCTATTTTAAAGAGATTAATGTGAAAGCATGATGATGAATATGAAAAAAGATAGAGGCTTAAATTGATTATGTAAGGCTTCTAAAAGTTCATTTTTCTGACCTCCACCACTAAAAGTCCCCATTTTTCTCACACTTTTTGCTGAATTGTAGCCAGGATACGTAGTGCTGTCATAAAAGTAGGAGCAAAGGTTAGATGTCATCAAGATACCCGTATAGGATGTAAAAATACTGTCCCCATATTGTTGTTGTTATTTCACATCATCTTCTTTCCATCTTTAGCTTAGCAAATAAACCGCAAGTGAGAAGAGATGAAAACCACCTTAAGCTTAAAAAAGAGGCATTTTTTTCCCACCATTCATAATTCACCAAAAAAAAAAAAAGGACACCTAATTTACTGTTTATTCAATTAAAAAATTGAAAAATGCTTTATTGATCCCTTAAGGGGAATTCAGTAAGACTTTAGATTGACAGCTAACTATTCATTGGTGCCGTACGATGAAAACTGAACGTACCAATTAAGAATTTCCTCCACTTTTAAAAACAGCGCATTTATCTAACACGCAAATGAAAATGTTGACGCTCCATCCTGGTTGAATAACCCTGTAGATTAAAAAAAAAGTTTAAAGCATTGTCTTGAGTGTATAAAGGGTTAAATCATCCATGAAAGAAAAATGACTTTATAAGCGCTTATGGAAACAAACTCTGGATTTAAAAGAATGTATTTGATGAAATGTAAATATGTTTAATTTGGAGGTCATACTTTTTAGTCTTTTTGCAGAAAAAAGGGGAAAGAAGTAAACAACAAATGAGATTTGTAACATTTTTTATGTCTGATTGTCTAAGTTCCTCAACAAATACTTATTTTATTCAGTTTTATTCCTTTTTCTCATCAGAGAAGACAAAAAAAATCTCACTGTTAATGTGCTTTGAAAATGCAACACAAATGTTGCACAATTGCATAACTGGCCATGTGATTCAAAAGTCCAACATACCAGATGTTGCCCATGTCACATTTTGTATTTCCTCCTTTATATTCTGGGATGCTCTCCTTTCAGCAGCCACCCTGCTTGTATGTGCTTGCTTTGTACTTACAGCTTGAGCTTGACCGCCTGTCTGTGGCTATATGTGCTGCTCTCCACTCTGGTTACAAAGCCTGCCTGCTGTCCAGCTACTAAAAGTGAGCAGAAACCGTTTGGTCCAAAGCAGCAGCAGCATCTTTGAGCGTTTTACTTTACTGCCACAACTGCACATTCCAAGTCGTCTCGGCTGAGTAAGAATGCGCGTGGTGCTGGCCAAAAAACCAGGCGAATTAGCATAAGTGCCATGTTCGATCCATCAGAGGTGCACTCAAATAGCTGCTGGTTCTCGTCCCATCCCACTTTTGGCCTTGTTTGCGGAGCGAGTGGTGAACTTGGAGAGGGGGAGAAAGGAGACGCAACCTGTTTAAGTTGATATTTGCAAAGTAATTTGGACCAGATTTTTCAGGAATCAGTGAAAGGGCTTCACTGTAATTCCCTTTCATGCTCATCTTCTATCTCTGAAGTCACCATGGGGCCTTAACGGCAGCATAAGGATGCCAGATGGATTACAGGGATTCCTGTTTTCTCTCCCTCACTCCATCTTTTAATCGCAACATGTTTTGTGTACAGGGATCCAGACGGCAGATGACAGAAGACCACTGTCACTCTGTTCTCTCCTCACACTAACCTACTCTGACATGTCTTTTTTTTTTTTTTTCCGTCTTGGAGCTTGTTGAACTGATTTCCTCCCTCACTTCGTGACTTGTTTGAGCAGTTGCTAGAACAGGATGACAAAAAAATTCCACGGTGCTATTGTTCGTATTCTTATTGTTCAATTGGAGATTATTATTATTCTTTTTTTTTTTTTATTAAAGAAATGCATTAAAAAAAAACTACAATATTAACTTTTCTTGCAACGCCTAATCATAACACAGGGGGGGATACCTGTTGGGGCCAGGGGTTAAATAGTTTTTAACAATAAAATCCATTACCAGTTCCTTTGAAAGCAATTAAATTATAAATGCTCATACTGGAATACAGTTTCTGTGCTCTTTCAGGAACACCAGTCGCTTATTACTGATGAACTGTGTTGCGTTAGGTTAGCTTGCATTTGTAAAACACTCCCCAAAATGACAGCTGGAGGTAACATGTTAAGTGCTTTCATGGGGGAAAAAAAAAAAAAGGCAGAGCTTCCTGGGTCAGAGTCATCTGCCTGGGATCTGTCCGGCTGGTTACGAGGATCCTCATAAATATCTCTCGCCAGCTCATCAGCTGCACCGTTTTCCAGTCTGAGCTGTGGGCTGGTGGAGACGAGCTGTGATGGATGCAGTGTAGCACGCTGATAATGCCAAAGCCTGTGTGTGTATGTGTGTGTGTGCACAATTTCAGCTTAAGTGGATAATGACTTATTTTTCCAGTCTTAAAGGTAAGATTACAGTAGCTCATGAGATGATCTGAACCAGTGTATCTCCAGGAGGTTTTCAAAGTTTTCTTACACTTTACCAAGCATTCGATAAGATCATATGGAATCGTTTCCCCCGAAGGATCCACAAACTCAGCACATGAAAGACATGTAAATTTTCAAATGACTGTAGGCCAGCTGGAGCGTAACCGACTGGAGGCTCGCCAGTGTGAATCTTTGTTTAGAGATGTGGATATTGAGTGTGATAAAGCTGGTTCCGCCATTAAAAGAAGTCATCGGCGAGGTCAAGAACTCCTTGACTGCAGTTCACGTATTCCTCAAGGTGTTTGCGCCGAGAATTAATATTGTCGAAGCCTATTTTCCTGCTAGGATGCAAGCACAAACATGGATATTCTTAATGTGACAGCCAGTATGTGCTTGTGCCAGAGTCTATTTGCTGGGGACGTGTCTCTTGAGACAAACGTGAAATCTTAGTGTTGGTTGCCGTCTCTCCTGTCGTGATGCTTGTAAAAGAATTATCCGCTCTAGTCTGTAGCTACATTTATGACAAGTGTCAGGCCAATGAAATTACAGCTGTTGCTAACTGCAACAGTCACACACACACACACACACACACACACACACACACACACACACACACACACACACACACACGACACTGAACAGTTGTCCTTATTAGGATTTAAACTCTATTCATCGTGGATTGTCGAAACTTAAGCATTACTACTTATTCCCTAGCCCTAGAATTACCTTAACCTCACTTTATACCTTAGTCTTAAACTTAATTAGTGCAAAAAAGAGAGATTTTTGTTCCAGTAAAACTGATATTGTCTCAAGAAGGGATAAATTTTATAAGAAAAGATACTAAGTAAATGAAATACATGAGGAAAATACATGAGCATAGATTAGTACTAAAGTGGGGACAATATCAGAGGGGGAAAAGGTTAATCACTGGTTGGTCACCCGATTTGGCAGATGTTTCTTGGTAGGGAACAAAAACCCATCACAGTTTAAAAATAAATAATTAAAAAAATAAAAAGATAAAAGAAAAACAACCTTTGTCAAAGCATCCTCTGTAACTTTACCAGAGTTTACCGGGATTTGCCTCATCCACCACCACCTCACACCTCCCCGGTAGCTCTGCCTCACCAGATGGTTTGACTTTACAGCCACTTTTCCACTTGAGACCTTAATACTGACACACAATCCCAGCTGGAACCCATTAGGTCCACGGCTCAGCCACCCAGGCCAAAATCATAACACCACCTCAGTCAGCTGGTACAGGAGGCCTCCAGTGAAGGGTAGTTTTTTTTTTTTGTTTTTGTTTTAACCAGAACTGAGCCTCAGCAGGACTCATGGCGTCTTTTCATTTTCCATTAGGTTCACGCAGTTTGACGTACAGTTACACGGTGAACGTTTCACAGTAAATCATCACACTGAATTACAGAAAAAGCTTTAAAGTTGATATATCAGCAGCCTTGTTGTTGTTCGCCAACACATTCGCCAGACAAAAATACAACGCGGTAACTCATTTTGAGTTTTATTTACGGACAGTTTATCACGTGGCTCCTTGATGAGTTCACTATTTGAATCTTTAGCAGCTAGCTGTTAGCGGTACCGGTGTGTTGTTCAGTGGTGGGCAGGTACTTTAAAGTCAGTGTGTGAAATCTGTTTCACTTAAACCGTCTGTCTTATGCTGTCTATCCAAATATTTAAACTCTCAGCCAGAACAAATGGGGTGGGTTCACCCCATTCTAAGTATTAATTTAAATTAAAATATACTTCTTTACATGACAATAATAAAAACACTTTGATTTAGCCTGTTTTGGTAGCAAATTTCTCCGCTTTAAGTAATTTATATTTATTTTTTGCTTATATTAGATGGTGGAAATCTGCAAATAAACAATAAATAAGCTTGGTTTGACAATCAGACTGAATTCAACAAATTATTAAAACATGTAGTACTTGCGGTCACTGTTGAATATGAAGCGATAACGGTACGTTTTTGGGAGCCCGACTCTGCTTCGATGGTCTTAAAGGTCTGTGGGGTCGCGGAATTCTGAGCCGCTGCTGAACAGAGAGACATCTGTCCGGGCCTGGAAGGATTTTGCGCTTCTGGCCGTCCATATGATTTAGACCCTCCAGGACTACCTGCTGGGAGAGGTTCCCAACGGGTTAACCTGACACAGATGGATCCCCACCCAGCGCTGAACACACACATGGAGAAACGCACACGTGTGCACGCACGTATGTACGAGGATAAAGGCAGATGCTGTGTGGATATTTGGAACGAAAACGCACTCGCATTTAAAACTGACACTCAGAAATCCACTGACATAATCGCCCAGGCAGAATCTCACTGTCGACACAGTCCTGTACAGCAGGAGGACAACACAGACGCACATTTTCCACAGACAAGCAGACTGATGTATGTCATACCACACAGGCGTTACTGGGATTGCACAAGGAGAACATTGGAGCAACTGCAACATTTGCTTGGGAACTTAATCATTTTCCCTTTTATGTTATATGCAATGGGAATTGTTCCAGTCAGATACAGAATGAGTTTGAAATTAAATCAAATAGTTGGAATTTGCATATGAAAAAAACTGATATTTTGATATTATTTGTCAATTAGTCTATTAAGGAGTAAAAGGAGAACATGAAGGAGTAAAGTGTTGTTTTATGTTCATTTAATTAGCATTATTTAATTTCAGTAGTTGCAGTCACGTGTATAATAAAGGTCTGTGCTTGTAATTTACTCTGATGTTTATCCAAATTTTTCTGATGATTTTTGGAAACAAAAGATGCATTTATTTTTATTTTTATTTTATTTTACTGCCAAGGCATAGTCATGTGTAAAGAAAAAAAAAAAAAAACATTGTAAAAGAATGTTTGACAGAGTTTTCTGAAGTCTGGCAAAATAAATAAATAAAGAAAAGAATTAGGACCAGCCTTGACGGCCCAAAAAGGAAAAACAAAAAACAAAGAGGTTTAGAGGTAAAATAACAGACTTGCTTTTGTTTACTTGTTTGGTTTTGTTTGTTGTAGATGGCTGGTCTCGTGTAAACTGAAAAAGACAAAACATGTGCAGAGACACGGATGAACTGACTCGGAGCGACTTCTCCGGAGCAGATCCCTTCAACCATGAATAGGTGTACGTGTGTATAAGTTTAGGGTGAATAAAACCTTGCATTGAAAACATGCTTGCATCCATCAAGATCATCTCACATTTGGCTGTAAAATTCGGTCGCATATATGTAATGTAAAATATTAACTATGTAAAAGATTATAGACGGTCTCATCTTCTACCATATCTTTGGCATTGTTTTATCTAAAATAATCTGAACTGGCTCCTTTCAACAAGTCTCAACTTTCTGATAACCTGCTACTGAGATCTTCTAAATGCTACTAAAATATCCGCTTTTACTTCCAATGATAGCTGAGGCTTAAAAATGACCTTTCCCACAATGCAACTGCTGTTTTATAGTTGCCAAGCTGAGATAACCCACATAAAATCATTCTTTAATTGCTTTCTTGTAGCTGTGCAAGGCCAGAGCTGTAGAAAATGCACCATTTGTGGATGTGGTGGTGAATGTTTTCAGTTGGGGTGGGGGGGAAAGGAGCATATCAAAATTTAAAGTATGAAAACAAAGCAACATGCAAATAATCTTGAAATGTGTTGGAAAATAATAAAACATTGAGCCGCAAAGGCTTGCTGGAGCTCATATTGTTCGATGCAAATTCCAAGTCTCTGAGAACTTCTATGTTACTTAAAGCTCAGCCGAATTGAATACCACCCACTGACTAAATAAAAGAACTATTTCTCTTTAATGGCCAACCAAATTTGTCCAGTGGGTCTGACTTTCACGTCCCAGTTGTCTCTCCTAATACGCTGTAAAGTCCCTGCCTCTGTGGAGTGGCAGGGATCAGCAACATCTGGCTAGGACATCAAGAAACGCATCTCTTTCTCTCTTTAACACACACACACACACAGTCACACACTCACACTCTGAAGCACACTGGTACTGAAACGTGCACTCAAGTGAGCGTGAGGCTTATGAACATCTGGCTTCCCAGACTTCCCAGGAGGGAATCAACTTTTTGTTGTTTTTCAGCAACTGCTTCTCATTTCATTTTCATTTTTTTTCTTTTACTTAATTCATGTAAATATGAACACATTTAGTGTTGTCTTATTTAAACTTTTCCCATTTTAGGCTTTAGCAAACATACAGCAGTTAACTGAATTCATGAACTGTTTTGTTTTTTTGTTCTTTTTTACCTTATTCAGTGTACATTGCAGCTGACGCATCATGTTGCTTTGGGTCCACTTTCTACACCCTTTTAAGAAGCTATAAATTAGATATAAACAGTGTATGGCATAAATATGCAAAAACACTATATGATTTCTCAGAAGGGATTTTTTTTTCCTTCTTTTTTTTAAATTTCACTTATATCCGTAGGTGGGTTTCTCTTATCGCGGGTCCAGGGTACTTTGATGAGTCTTGGCTGTTGCCATGTTTCCATTACCAGAAATGGCCCTACTCCCTACAATTCACGGGAACTTCTGCAGGGACGAGACAAGTCCCTGCTTTAGATTTGGTACTTCAGGTTATTCAGGATTCTATTTTTTCCTCAGTTGGCAAACAGCAGAATTGTTACATTACTGCCACTAAGTAGCATGGAGTGTTGATTTCCTAAGTCAGTAGATCCTTCCGGGCCCGTCACTGCAATAAAGACGCTCGAAAGAACAGAGGACGACGACAACCACATTACCATACATGCAACCGAAACCCTTGCTAATGATCATCCACTTCATGTGTCAAAATGTTGGACCAGTTTGCCCCTCTACACTGAAGGCAAACTATTCAATCAATCAATCAATCAAATCTTTATTTATATAGCATTTTTCATACCACAGTAGTGCTAAGTGCTTTTCATAATAAAATCAACAATAACATATAAAATCAACTATAACATATAAAAACTCACAAAATCAGATCATTTTCACACACATCCTTATATTCATACCCAAGAAGAACACGAAGAACTATCTGTTATCAAGAACTATCTAACACTGAGTAGGGAAAGCCTTGTAAGTATAGACCTTATAAAGCAGAGTTTCCAACTGAATCAGATTTCACTTGTAGTGGAGGGGGACGGGGTGCACCATGATCTGTAACCCCCATGCTGATGCTGCAGCAAAAGGTCTTTGTTTATGTCTGTGATAAAGTGTAATTAATTTGATTTTCCAGAGAAGCTAAGATTTGTTTAGATTTGTTCAGGGCTCGCTGGATTTTTTTTCTACATCTTTTTTCTTATAAAAAGTGCATAAATGTTCTGTTTTGTCATTGAATCTATCAAGAAAAATGGCAAGCAAAACTGTAGGCAACCAAGGATGTGCACTGAGCACTACCTTTCCTGCTAGCATGTAAAGGAACTTTTGCAATTTGTAGCTCAACGGGGCTACTTGCAGGTGTGGAGTTTAAATCATTTTTACGTTGCTGTCCAAAATTGACCCTCGTTTTGTCTCTTGACTGTTCATTGTGGCGATTTGTCTTCCATTACTATTGTCTCGAGTCTCTTAGTCGCGTCTGCCGTGATATTTGTGGTAACTCTGTGAGCTAGCTTTGTTACTGTTGATTTTGAGATATGCCATAGAGAAATACATAGTTATTACAAAAGACAACTGAGATGGGAGTCCAAAAGTACTGTCTGGTTTTGACCGAAAGCAGGGACGATAAACCCAGCACTTCCTAAAAGTAATCAACTATCTATTTAAATGATATTGAAACTCATATTTTGGCATGAAAGTCAAAGTCCTCTGTGCTGCTTTAAGCTCCTTTCGTGTTTGGATTGAGTTAGTTTTAAGGTTTTTCTACCACTGATTAAAGAACGTTTGGAGTTAACGGGTCTGCTCTAGCATGACGCCTAGTGGTTTTTCTTTGGTAGCGCATAGCACCTTACCTCTCAGAGAAGCTACGAGCTGGCTCCAAAAAAATGTAAGGTTCCTGCTTATGTTGAAACAGTAACATACTAAAAATATCTTCCTATATAAATGAATGATCATATGAATAGTCATAACTCGTGTCATAACTACACATATTACTGTAAGCAGAAAGTCTTGACCAGTTCTAATGACTAATATTGTGATAGGCAACTTAATACTTGTCCATAGTATTCTGCTTGCTAAAGCATTAACAAATAAATTATTATTCTATTGTTGCTTATTCATTAACCAGAAAAGTAAATGCTTCCGTACCAAAAACCATTGCATATTTTTCATGTATCATCTCAGCCACATGCTTGGAAGGCAAAATTTAGGCACACCTCCATTTATATTCCTGCTTAATTCATCGGTTTAATCCCATTTGGAGTCTGTTGAGCCTATTTAGGTTTCTTTGTGAAGCAAGTGAGCCAAATAAACAGTTGAAGCGAGCTCCTGTGTTAGTTTCCTCAGGGGGCGCACCGCTTTCCCCTCGACCCATCAGGGGCCTGTTTCTACACACATTAGCTGTTAATTATTACCAGCCCGCAGTCATAATGAGCTTTGCATCGATCTGCGGCTGTATGTGTAGCAGTAATAATACTTAATGGAAAAACAATCACCCTGCTTTCCCATTGGGTGTTTAAAGAGTTTGCATAGATATCAGCTGATTGATTAGAGAGAAAGTATGCATTTGCACTTTTTTTTCTTAAGAATTAAATTGTGATCATTTTGGGGGGGGGGGGGGGGGGGGGGGGGTTCCAACACCTTTCCCCAAAACCCCCCCCCCCCCCCCCCCCCCAAACCCCAACCAGAAAAAAAC
>JBAMYA010000012.1:6137970-6155837 GCA_037176975.1 Arrhamphus sclerolepis
CCCCCCCCCCCCCCCCCCCCCCCCCCCCCCCCCCCCCCCCTCCCCCCCCCCCCCCCCCCCCCCCCCCCCCCCCCAAATAACTTTCAATAAAGGCTGCCAGCATGCCTCCTTCCACAGATCTGTTTCTCAGCTCAGTCAGAAGTGAAAGTCTATAGAAGATGCAATGTGGCTCAGCTTAACACTATAATGAAAAACTGTGGCTTTTCACATCTGTCTTCACATAAAGCTCAAACCAAGAAAAGTTCTTTGCAAAAAAAAATCACAAATGCAAAATATGGACCTGAGTGTAACGTTGCTTGCCATTTCTTTCTTTTCTCTCTCGTTCTCGTTCTTTTTTTACTTTTAAGAGCAGTAAACGTGCTCTTCTGCTTCTAACCAGTCAGTGACCCATTACACTTCATTAAACTATCAGCTTCTTCTTTTTAAAATTATATTCAGTGTTCTGTAAATGGAGTTTTGCATTTTATCAACAAAACATAAAGCACCTTCTGAGTAACATTAGAAATACCTGTTAACTGCTGTGATGCAACTGCACTGACGCCTGATACCTCTTAATTTAGTGTTTATCACATCCGTTCTGCTTTATTCATATTTTTAATCGACCTTCTTTCATATCAGCGTTAGATGTCCCTCATAGCCAGCTAACTTGACAATGGTTAATATTCTCATTTAAGTAATGGGTTCCAAATGGTGGTAGGCCATGGACTGTACCGGTTACAAAACGGAGTGGTTGAAAAAAATCTATGCAAACATTTAGAAAGAAAAAAAAAAAGTTCCACTGCATCTTCACATGAACTCTTTTTTGCTCTTCTAGATTTTAACTTTCACAACAGAAAAATTGAAGGTAAAACAAATTTGCTAATGATGACTCAGAATCATGATGTGTCCTGGTTAGCTTCCACGGTGAAGCCTGAGCCGTGCTGGGACTCCAGATCTTGTTTAGCTTGAATTGCCAAATGGAGTGCAGATGCTTTTAATCTTATTCCTTATTATGCTAATTCGATTTTTTTGTTTCTTCTTCTTCTTGTGCTATGACAGAAATATTTACCATCAGAAGTCTGAAAAATATCACTTCATCTATTTTCTTCAACTAATCTGAACTCGTGTTGCACTGACAGCAGCATACATATGGTAATCTAGAAGCTCCTTCTCCAGCTATGCTTGCTGGTCTTTCTGGGGGATCCCGAGGTGCTTCCTTCCCTGATATGTGGAGTCTCCTCCCTGCTTGCCATTTCCAGAAAACCTCAAATGAATCAGGGCAGGAAGCATTGCGCTCAGTTGCCCCTAGCCAAGACTAAAATAACCTGCAAAACTATCATGATTTCTGCAGGAGCATCCAAATATCTGAGGTGAGGTTAACACAAATGAGTCATCTGAAGCAGAGCTGGGTCTTTGGCTTTGTAGATTGGTCTTATAGATGTAAAATTTAGTCAAAAAGCGTACCTTTTTCAGGCTCAAAAGGAGACAAATTATGGGAAAATTAAAAAGTATCGTTGCAACCCCCTATAAACCCCAATGTTCTCCTCCCTTGCAGATTACTTTGGATTAAAAAATGTTTTTGACTTCGTTTTCTGTCATTTCATGACTGTGTTATCGACTTCACTTAAAATGGCTAAAGCTGTGAATAAGTGAACTCGAGCGTTAATTAACTTGAGTCTACAGATAAGCATCTACACAAATATTCTTATTGGTATTATGTGTCCTTGTGTGATGGAAAGGAAACAAAGAAGGAGCCTAACCGGAATTTTATGCTTAAATTCAGACTGAAACGGCAGCGTTGAATTGGGGGGGTTCTTTGTAAAAATCTTGCGATAAAGTTTCTTCGCTATCACACCTTACTTATAAAATTGGATTAAGTGAGAATTTTACCTATGTCTTCCACCGCCATGACACTTTGCGTGTGGCTTCTCAAGCATTATATCACTGTAGGAGGTCATCCGCATTCTGACACCAGTCTGATCCCTGACCAGCTGTTTGAGAAGACTCATCTTCTGGAGACAAACATCTGCGGCTCATCTCTAGTGTTTGAAGGGAAATACAGAACTTCAGCTCCCTCATGCTCTTCTTTTCCCTCCCTTCTTCTCATTCCCGATCCTCTCTCTGATGTTTGCTTTTTGCCTCGGCGCCATCTGCTCCGGATAATTTCTGATATACTGACTTTAATACACAGAGGCAGGCAGAGGCGAAAAGAAAACAAATTTCCGACTTTATTTGCCTCTGGTTCATTCTTTGTGGCGCGTATGTTCTTGACACTCATGGAACACGTCTTCCACATTGCACGTTTGAACTTTCAACCCGTCGATTCGTCACAGCCAGCGTGCAGGTGTTCAGCCTCACACCTGTTAGAAAAAGAAAACAACAAACTGGACAACTTTCAAATTGAAGATTGAAGTTTCAAAACTGGACCTTTGACCAGAAAAAAATATGTCATTGTTGATTGTTTGATGAGTTGCTTTTTTTCTTTTTTCATCTACTTTCAATCTGTCAGAATGAGGGTCAGGCGTTTCCCATGACGAATAATAGATGTTGAATCAACAAATCTACTAAAATTTAGTGTATATATTTTAAAAATATACCTGATCTGTTTTGTTTTGTTATTTATAGTTAAAAAGTGTGTGTTAGGAGAAGCACCTCACATGAGAGAGAAAAGAAAAATAAAACTAATGCCATTCATAATTTATTTAAACACAATATGTCAATCTGCTTCTTTGCAGAGGCACGTGACATAACAACAGTCTTTTGGAGAATATCTTCATTTATCATAGAAGATTAATTATGGGATTATTAAAAATGTCAATCATAATTTACTGGACGACATTTTTAAATGCCTTGTTTTATCGGCCACTCAAATCCCAAAGAAATCAGGTTATTCTTGCATAAAAGCTGGAATCAGGAGGGGGAATTGATGGTTCGAGAGGAGGGGCCACATGGTGATGGGTCCCAGCTAAATCTGATCGGTTCCCTGAAGTTCCACTGTCCTGTTCCTCCTCTATGTTCTTTGTCCAAGAGCAACATGTTATAAATGCGTGCAATATTATGCTAAAACAGTTGAACTAAAAATGGAAGAAAAAGGTTTTTAAACAATGATGGTGCTACAGTAGAACTAGAGACTCTCCACGGTCAGTGTTTTATGGAGTTTGTGGTTTGTAATTAAAGTGTGAAGGAACATTTGTTGAGCTGGTGTCACTCAGCTCAAGTCTGACAAATTAAATTAAGCAGCCGTTAACTATTAGTCAACAAGAATTTGTGTTTAGGGATAATAAAGAAAATTCTAGTCCATGTTCTTCTTGTGCTGTGAATTTTTCACAATAAATGTAAAGTTGGTAAGGGGTTTAACTATTTTCTTTCTTTCTTTCTATTTTCTTTCTTTCTTTCTTTCTTTCTTTCTTTTTTTTATCTTAAATCATATAAAATGTTTGGATGAGGTGTGAAATATGTACACCTGACCAAAGAAACAAATACGTAGCCCCTCTGTCAACCCCCTTGGCCCCTTACTTTGAAAAATCCTAGATCCACCACTCTTAACTCAAGACACATCAGTGGCCGTATTATCCATCCATATAAGATTGTCATTTCATCTCTGAATCATTAAACTCTGTTAGTTAATATATATACAGCATTTATCAAACCATATACTGCTTTCATGTATGGAAATAAACTGAGGTGATTACAGTTATATAAAGCTGTTTTTTTTATTTCTTTTCTCAAGTATATGGTGTCATCATGACAAGACAGATGCACACATGCCTGTGACAACAGAACAGCACGATTGAGATCAAACACACGTACCCTGACATGCTGATGTCAAACACACGCGTACGTGCAAAAATGGACAGAGTTCTGCTTTGAATTGTATGTCATAGACCACATGTTACGGCGATGAGTCGGCCTTGCAACCTGACCTTCCGCCTTATGTGTGTGCATCTGATTTCTGGATGCATCTTAGTTTGACTTTAAGGGCTATAAAAAACATATTCAAAGAGCTGTGGGGGTAGATATGAATGTAAGATTTTGGATTACTGGACTTTTACTAAAATAGCCGAACACCCAAATACTTTCTCTCAAATCAGATTCATTGCCATAGCGGCCAGACTCAGTGAGTATTGTAAGTTATGCTTTTGTCGTTTGCTCATGTCTTTTGTCAAGTGTGGCTTCATAAATAACTTAGACTTCCTTTCCTGGAGGCCTGCCAGTGGCTGTACACTCTAAACTATTATTCTGTAGTTGTCTGAGCAGCCGACTGCAAAATGGACTGCTGGCTCCGGACTCCTTAAAGAGTTGTTCTTACAATTAGTTTCCCTTGTCTAAGACGAATGCCATCAGTGAGGATTAATTGATGTTCCATCTCTTATTTGTACTTCTTTTTTTCTTCTTCTCTGGTACAGGTAAAAACTTTATTATTTTTATCACCTGCAAGCAAGTGTCCAGTACGCTGTAGTAAATACTTCATTCAGCTCACAACAGGTTTGAATCAAGAGTTAACAGTCGTAAGGAAACGTCTGATGTTTCAAAGATGCTCCCGTCGCACACAGCCTTTGAGATGTTCCTTTTGTCCCTCACTCTGATTAAAATCTTCTTCCACTGTGAAATGTTACTCCACTGTATCCGAGTATGTCGAGTTAATATGGTCTTTATTTCCTCGTCCATTTCGTGCATTTAGATTTCATTGTGCGTTTGCAGAGAGGCAATCAAATATGGGGCTAGTAAGAAAGCCATTTTTGTCTGCCTATGCTTAAAGGAAATTATATTTGAGCCAATATTTCTTCAGGGAAGGCGGGATAAACTATAATGATGTTTTCCCATCTTTCAAATTTTCCTAATCCAGTAACTGAGGCACATGGTTAACCCATAAAACCAGAACACTGTGCATGTTTATAGTTTTTTTCCAGTTTTAATAAGTCCATATAGTGTCTGCTTTGCATCTGTTAGTGATTTAAAACTTCTGTCCTTTCAAACTATCATGGCTATCATCAGAAATGAAAGAAGAAATGAATGCAAATAGAGAGAGGAGAACCAGGTTTTTAATGGAAATATGATTTCTCAAGGTTATAAAAGAAAGTAAACTGGAAGAAACTCATTAAAACACTGCCAGTCTTGGTGTTTTTAGAGAAGATGAGGCAGATAGGGTATAAGGGGGAATTAGAACATCGACGGTAAATACTCTGCAAAAAAAACAAGTGTTACTGAGGCTTATGTCATAATCGGTAGACGTGTTTGCTAACCGACATAATTTTTTAGTCCCAGGTATTGTGATGCTCGTCCGGTATCCCAACAGTCTCTTCAAGTTTTGGCTGTATTTTTGATTGGCTGGCTGCTGTTGTTTGTTATCATTAATGAAAGTTATGGCATGGACTGCCATTCAATTGTAGTAATGTTTGCTATTGTCTTTTACAGTTCCTTCTCTCATCTCACTAATGAAAACAGACACTTTTTTAACATGTCTTCGAATCTGTGCGTTTGGATGCACTTACTAAAAGCCACTTTGGACAAATTATGCTACCAAACATATGTAATGTAGTGTATAAGTAGCTGGTGGTCTTCCATGTAAGCTTGTCAACAACAAAAAAAGAAGCTAATTAGAGTGTGTTGCTTTTTCCCTGGCCCAAATACCATTTTATGGGTTCCAGTTCTTTATTATGAAATTGCAACAAATATTCTGAGCTTTGGCAGTAGGAGTTAGTGCAGTATTTTAAATGTATTAATATGTCACTTTCATGTAATATAATATATGCTGTCAGATATTATAGACATTAAGAGTATTTACTGAGTTGGGGCAAACTCCCATTATTTCAGTCGTGTAAAGGTTTAGTTATGCTTCTGCAACTACAGATATAGGCTATCTACGGCCCCTACGTTGTCTTTGGTGTTTATACTTGTTTATGTCGTGCTGTCGTCACTCCACCGACCACTAGAGGGCAGTGCAGTTTCTTTTTCCTGCAGCACTGTAGCTAACAGTGCCAAGTTTCCTCTTGTTTACTTTCTACGTATAGCTCAGAGACAGGAATGGAGCATAAAGCATATTTGACATGAGACGGAGGTGATAATCAGTCGCTTTTACAGCCATTGCATTGAACTATTCTTCTGCGTGGCTTGAAGACAACAAAGCAGAAGTAGCAGTGGGAAATACAAAAAAAAAAAGAACAAAAACTCTACCAAACAGACAAATCACATTTCTTGCAGTTGATGCCAACGCAACACATAGTTACATTTGTAGAGAGGTGTGCGACAGGGCCCAACGTAGCGTATGGCGTATACGGCGTAGAAGTATAAATCAACCATAAGACGAAGGTGGAACACTTGTAACCAGTTGCTGGCAGTCTTTCTGCATCTTGACATTAAGATGAAATAATACATTTTTGATATTATCACAAGTCTTTAGTATCTTGTGTCATTCAAGTTGTGTTATTCCATCATGCAATTTGCTAACAGAGCTAATACAGCTAATAGCGCTTTTAATGCTTAATGTAAATAATGTGTCAGCCCAAGTTTTTGAGAAATCTCCAGTCTGTAACTTTAGAGATGAGAAGTTAGTCTTTTAGAAAATTAATCGACAGTATGTTTTGCACAAGTAGCCAATGATATTCAGTTAATGTTTCTGTTAATAGTCTTTGCAGCATCCCCCTGGTTTTTCGTGGCTGTTGTGCCACCGTTGTCAGCTATATTTCAACTACATATTTGACAGGCTACTTTTGTCTTGTCATCACTCAATTGAAAGTGTTTGTGCACAGCTTAGGCCTTCTGCATTTTGTCTTACTTTCAACACCTAAAGTGAACAAAAGGATTGTGCAAAAACTATGATATGCTGACAAAAGCATTTTGCTGTTGGAATGTTTGTATTGTATTTGGATATTAACATTGAAAACCAAATATCCACTTGACAGAACTACATCAGCATATTTGTGCAGCGCTGCGTTTTTAATATGTCTTTCTGTGCATGTTGGGTCATTATTAATCCCCACACATGCAGTGTGTCCACCTCAAACAACAGAAAAGGAGGAGGTTGAACCAGCTTTAACTCTTTTTTTTTTTTTTAAACAGGTTTGATGATTAATGGCTGCGCTATCAAATCCCGCAGTACCAGGTGACCTCGGCACATGAAACACGTTGTAACTTACAGACTTTTACTGTACAGAGACGCAAAGTAACACCGCGAGCGCTAAAATCACTGACGGGGTCATGGCCTATTGGCCAACAGAATTGATCCCACAAATCATAACTTCGGGGAAAGACCTCTGGCGACTTAGCTGGGCCTTGTGCTGATTTTGGTGTCATGGTGGTATATGAGATGTCCTAAGTGGCTTGAAAACATTTTTAATATGGTAAATTATTATTATTATTAGAAGAAGTTATATGTTTATTTTTTTAAAATGTGTTGCTCAATATTAATTATTGTAAAATTCTGTCAAAATAAACACAAGAAATAGGCTAGTTTATTAACTGAAATTAAGATTATTTAATTTAAGGATGGAAGAGGGCTTTCTGCTCGCCGTCATTCAAGGTTTGAGTAGTTTGATACTGAACATGGAGCCACAAAGAAAGCACAGGAACAGATTTCACAGCTTGTACACTCACACACAAAAAGTGCAGCCCAGCATTAATCATATCACAGAAATGGCGATGTAGCTCCCATCAGGAGAAGGTTGTCTGCCCCCCATGACAGAGAGAAGTCTTCCCATGCACCGGGTGGCCATCGAGGGCCCCACGCACGGATGACATCACCACTCAGTCTGGAGGAGCTTTGTGACAGCCGTATGTAAATTGAATATGACTAATCGCTTCCCTGCATCACCTCTCGGCACCTCTGGGCCGCCGCGATGAAAGACGAAATGGGGAAGGAGCAGAACTGGAGATCCACAAGCGCGTCCGCTTTTGAAGTGTGAGAGGAGGGTGAGAGGGTAGCCAGCCAGACGTAAAACACACAGGTCACCTAGTGTTTTATTTTTAGCAAAGTAAACTAATAAATTATTTAAGAGGAGAAAAAAAAATAAAAGCGCTAAAGGGTCATAGCAACCGGGCTGCTGTTACTGAGCACAGCACTCCATTTCTGTGCTGCAGGGGGCACTCTGTCCATGTTCTTACCTTTTAATGATTGCCAATCACCTAAAAATAAAAAAATAAAAATCTGATTCATTGCTTTAACAGTAGTGTTCTGGTCTGAAGCCTCTCGAGGGGGGCATTGGAGAGGAGTACAATAAGCATTTTCATTGATGATCATCCTGTTCTCACAGCTTCGGTTTTCTCGGTGGAGTGATTCTCACACAGACAGACAGTGAAACGGAGTGAGAGCGGCAGTGAGAAGGTAAAGTGCTTCCACATGTGGAAGGCATGAACAAGAGGCTGAGGTGCGTGTGACCACCCATACAACAGAGGAATCCCAGGTGTCCCTGCCTTTGTTCACGTTGTGTTCAAGTGGATAAAATCATGTGCATCTCTTTGGAAAGACACCATGAGAATAAGAGCGTGTAACATGCAACTCACACATCACTTTATGGACTATTTTTTTTTCGTGTGTACGCAGCAAAAATGTGCTGTTTTTCTTTTGTATGTTTTGCTGTGTCTACAATTTTGTTGTAAAATTTCCTTGTTCAGGTCCTTGCTTTTATTTACAGTGTAAAATTTAGTAGAATAGGAATTCTTTTTTGTTATAATTCTTTTGGGCAGCTCCCTGCAGGTTTTCAAACTGATTAATGATCAGCACGATGAAGTGCGTTAAAAGAAGCAGCCTTTACTGATGAGCCTTCTTTCACAGAGCTGCAACTGCTGTTGTACTTTTCTGAAAGACAAATAATTTAGTTCTTTAGTTCTACATTAGAATAATTGCATCCGTTTGTATCGGATTACCTTTTAAGAATAAAATTAAAAATCTTAAGCTGACAAAGGTTTCACAGGAAATTGTTTTTAATCCTTGTGCAAAAATGATTTGCACATTTAATTTGTTAAAGATTTCAGTGCTTTTTTTTTTTAAATACAGAATGAGAAACCAGCTTTTCTGTTAGAGACTTCATGGCGCTTCAACGCGTCTTTATATTCATAATTTTCAAAGGTTAAAAAGTAAAAGACTTGAGAAAGTTCGCCTTCACTATTGACATGGACATTTTGTAGTGCATACGGTGTGTTATTGATGCCTCAGCACCCCACTCTGCTCAAATCACCCCCTGACGGGCAGAGTAAACAAGTGGCGCTGTGTATATCCTCCATGTAATGTGGATTTAGTGCGGTGAGATCACTGCTGTTGGAGTGGAGAGCCCTCTGGATGCTCATTGTGGGAGGTTCCCTCTCAATGCCACCTTTGTCTTTTAGTGCGTTTGTGGGTCTGAGATAGCGCGGCCCTGTTGACAGGGCACAATAATTTAGGAGTAAATTTCCCCAGTGGTGGAAATCGACCTGTGTAGCTAGGGAGGAAAGGAAAAAAAAAAAAAAAGAAGACATGTTTAAAATTCATTCTTACTGTTGCTTTGAAAGCCAACCGCCCTCATATGGAGTCTGTCCACACACACACACACACACACACCAAATGTCACTGACCCTCAACAGTTCAAACCATTTCTGTTCGATCAAAATAAGCAACAAAACCTTGTCTTCACTTAATACATGATAATAACATCAGTAGAAAACCTGTAAAGCTTTTAATCAATGACCTCTCAAAGCCTCGACGTTAATGTAACAGAGGTAATTTCATATGTGTGTATATACATGTATGTATATATGTATATATATGTTATATCCTAAACTATCTAAAACTAAAATATTCTTTTGAGTAAAACTTCCATATTGAGCTTGTTTTTAAATGTCCAACTGTTTGAATATAATTACAACTGAATAAACTGATATATTGATTCTTCCGTATGTGGAAAATAAATCAAATCTGAGCTTAAACCGCTGTAAAACTCATTAAAATTATTCAAACGCTATCGCAGACACTAGGGATAATGTTTAAATTTCAAATGCTAAAGCTAAAATGTACAGAGGTACATAAATATTTGTGTGTGTGTGTGTGTGTGTGTGGTTAATATGTCTTTTCCTGTGATCTTAAAATTCAAAGTGGTATCCCAAAAAGCCCCCAGCACAGCATGTAATCTGAAATACATGGCTGGGTTGCATATTTGCTGTGTGTGTTCCCGTATTTATGAGCACTAAAAACACAATAGATGTTTTATTATTTTTTTAATGCTGAAATTGTTTGTGGCTTTTCACTGGGTTCCAAAGATATTTGACGAAGCTGCGCGTCCTCACGCTCGACTAATGAAACGGATAGTGTTTATTTACTTTTTTTCTTTCATTAAACACACTAATTCGGAGCAGTTGCGTGTCAGAGGATGAGGATGAGACATGAACGTCCTCTCTCTTTGTCTCCTTCTGCTCGTCTGCTCTTAAGGAGGCAGCAGCTGGGAAGAAATTACTCTAAACTTCTCTACTTAGCACAGCCACCGTCACAGTGGAGTGATCTAAGAAGCTCTTTTAAATGGATTTCTATGTGTGTGTGTGTGTGTGTGTGTGTGTGTTTAAGCCCAGGCTATTTTCCTACCTTCTTGTGCTTGCTTGTGTCTCTGCATGGGAGCCTTTTATTGTGTGTTTATCTGCATCTCTGTAGCTCAGAGCTTCCATGCAATACATCTATTAGACAACACTCCAAACGTTTAAACTGTATGAAGTGTTTCTGTCTGAATGGCAGATGGTGGAAAAAAAAAAACTGAAAACATATTAAATTGAAAGAGATCAGTATAACAAACCCTGATGTAGGTTTTCTCTTGCATGCTTGTAGAAACACGCAGAATTATGTGGCTTAAAATAATTTTCAGCACAATATAATTTTGTCACTTCTTACAATTTTAGATGTTTTTAAAAATGTTTGATTGTATTTTTTTTCTTCTTTTTTTCAGCTTGCAAAATGGAGCGAATGTGAAACATTTGAATTCCTGCTGCCGCTGAATTTTCTGTAACGTGGATTTTATGACTTGATTATAAGAAAGAATGGAAGTTAGGAATGCAGGGGTGTAAACCTTATAATTACAGCTGTCATGCTGATGGGGGGGAAGCTGAAGTCTGGAATACATGGAGGAGATATTGAAGTAAAATTCAAGACAAACTCAGGCCATCAGTGCATGAAGCGTGTGTGTGTTTGTATATGTGTCCAGATTTGGTTTGCTGCTGCATTCAGGGCCTCATGAAAATCTCTCGGTTATGAAAATCTTTTTATTTTTTTAAATCCTTCTTCACTCTTTGCACTTTGCACTGTTGCTGTTTTGTTGCACTTTCTGGATATTATATAACACTGTTGTTCTCAGTGGAGGCTGCCAGTGCCTCATTTTGTGGATGTGTGCTACCTGCTCTGAATCCACTTCTTCCCCCTTTAAACAGCAGAGATTTCCAGTGTGGATTCTCCTTTTATTGCTTTAATTTGCATATAAATTAAATCCATATTGTGCCTGCGAGGTAGACTATGCTAACTATGCAAACGATCCCCGGCTTTTCTTTGTTTTACAGATAAACCCTGAGCTTCCTCAATGACAAGGTGGGAGGGAGGAGCGTGGGGGAGAGAGAAATCCTTTCGCTGTTTCATAATTGTATGAATTTTAACTACACTGTCATAAGAGCCTCTTCCGCATTCACAGCAGGGAATGAAACTGTCATGATAATATTAGAACTACGGGGTTAGCTGACCGTGAAGAGCCAGGCAGCCTCCTCACCTCTGTTCACACATGCAGGCCAGATGGCCCAGGAGACTGCATTTAGATCCACATTAGCCGTGTGTGTGTTTCCTAAACATATCCACCAGCTCTCATTTAATTCCTAAAGACAAGAACATGCATTTAAATTACATCGGAACTTCTTTAAGTGAGGCAAAAATAGAGAATATTACATCAAATCCATTGTTCCTGTGCTGCAAAAGCAAATACAGATTTGCTCATGTTTGGAATAAATTAAATCCTGTGTCAAAGTGAAATCAAGTCTTATGAATATTCATTCATATATTATAGAGAATAGTGACATTAAATTAGACCTAATATCACTGTGGGTTCCCTGGAGGTTTTCATTGGCTGCAGGAGATGCTGCAGGGAAGCTGGCAGTTATTACAGGACAGTTTATATGCACCAAATCTGAGTGGATGTAAACTGCTTCTGCTGGTAAGATTTTTATTTTTTTTTAAGGGCTGGAACACACAATGTAAAAGTAAAACTTCAGTAATAATAAATTTTGTTTTGGGGGAAAAAAATGTCAGCAACCTGTTTTTATTTTATTTTATTAACTTCACTCTATTCCTTAATTAAAAATTTCAGTATTTCTTTCTGTGACAGGTGCTGTATAATGTCCTGAAAATAAATAAAAGCTAGTATCATTGTAGGATAAATAGTTAATTAAAATTTGAATCTTGTGGAATAACCTGCCTATGAACTGACAGCGAGTCCCTGGTCGTCACTGAAATCAATTATTAACACGCTTGTGCTGTGCACTTATTAACTCTGGGCTCTATAGGACGAGACGAACACAAACGCTGCACTTAAAATAATTAAAAAGCCTGAAACGCGGAGGCCGTGAACTCCTCCGCTGCGGACCTCTGCAGGCTCGTTAAGGCTTAATTAAATAATCCCATCGCGATCAGTTGCATTGAAGTGATAAACAGAAACGATACAAATCAGGTCATGCAGGCGGCGGGGCTCTTTCTGCTGCAAAACAATCTGATCTGAACCTGCGAGAGCGTTTCTCTGCACACCAGGAAAATTGGAAATTGTTCTGCTTTTGAATGGAAACGCCTCGTGCAAAAAAAACACACACTAAGTTGGTCTCCTCCAGCTGACCCAAACACACGCACACACACGCACGGCATGCCACAGAGTTCACAGCCAGGCTCTGTCAGACCTCAACCTGAGGTCACGCAGGGCCAAAGAGGACAAACCAATCTTGCAGCAGCAAAGTGCTTCACCGTGTTGATGACAAGCCCTCTGTGTGGCACACTCAGACCGAAACGACTGCGCTGAAACCCAACAACGAGCTATTCTGAGAAAATGTAAAAACTTGTAAAATGACCAGAATAGTTTAATAGGTGAAATGTTATCCAAAAGGAGAAACAGCCAGTGTGTGTGTGAGAAACATGAACTGTGGGAGGCTTTTTAGCGACGTGTGTGTGTTGCATTTCTGTCTCTTTAAAACCTCTCTTAAATACAAAACTGTAAAAATCTCACATATCATAGCCAATATATTGTTATAAAGCTGCGAAAATGTAAACATCTCTATTAATTATGATGTCCTTGTTATAAACTTGTTTTATATGGATGCTGCGAAATCCAGTTAAAGGCAGACTTTTCCCCACCATAAAAATAATTTAATAATCTGTCTGTGTCCTATGTCTGCACAAAAGATGGAAGAGAGTGATTTTGTATGTTGTCTCTTTTCTTTTCTTTTTTTTTTATTTCAGACTACATGTGAACATATTAAAATCTTTGGCTTGTTGTTGAGTCTGCGGACTGATTTGTTGGAGGCAAATGTGACAGCCTAAAAACACTGAGAACAGACTAGAAGGACCCGGATGAGAGATGAGCCTGAAATCAAATATACCGTGTACAACATGATAACTGTGGCTATATAAACTTTAATAACGATCGTTCATTTATATAATTATGTCCATATACTGTTACCATAAACGGAAATCTGTGTTTTTAAATAGCGTTTCCCCACTTCCAGTTCTTTTTTTTGTTTAGTTTTGTTTTGTTTTAATTATGTCCAAACGCCGGGAGTGAGACAGCGGCCCCGCGGGAAGAGTCCGGGCCTCTCATTCACTCTCCTCCTTATCCTCCTGCACGGTGGTCGTTGAGTGGTTGTAAAGTCCTTGAGCCATGAGCTGCAGGGCCAGGCCGTTCTTGAAGCCGCTGGCCTTTTTGATCTTGGCCCGCTTATTCTGGAACCAGATTTTAATCTGGGACTCGTTCAGGTTCAGTTCCTGGGCCAGAGACTGTCTCCGCTGCTCCGTTATGTACCGGTTGGCCTGGAACTCGGTTTTGAGTCTCTGCAGCTGCTCGGCCGTGAAAGCCGTCCTGGGCCGCTTGTCCTCCTTGCTGCTCTTCTTCTTTTTCAGTTTCCGTGTCCTTGGGCCTGGTGTGGAAACAACAATGGGAATAAAATATTTATTCTACGGCTGGAGCAAGGGCGCGACGCGACTCAGGCTGTCCGCCGCGAGTTTGTTTGACAGTTAGGCCCAAACCCTCAAAACAAAAAACATACAAAAACCACTCCCGTTTTATATCGACTGAGCGCGTGAGCGATGATGGTGTTTAATTATCTACCCCGCGCGCTCAGACGCAGGTCGGTAAGCTAAGTATGACTGATCCTGTCTGTGCAGTGACCGTCACAACCATTAAAATCTGGTGTTACACTTTATCAACATTCAAATTCAACCCAAAACCTGTCACATACCATTTTAACGTAAATACACTCCCGTCTAAAGTTACAAACCCGACAATAAGATAAACTGTTAAGATTTTGTCTTCATTTTTCCTTAAAAAGGAAAGTGACATTATTTACGAATATATCATCGTATCAGTTATTTACGCAATAAATGCTACTGCGTTCACGTTTGAATGAGTTTATAAGATCATACTTGGTCTCCAGATTACTAATTAATAACCGGTGTGTATTAACCGTTCTCTTTTTTTATGTTGAGCCAATCAGAAGAGAGCACGCGGATATAAACTACAGTGGCAACAATGCAGGGGAAATACCTGAAGAAGCAGGAGGCTACAGCTAGTTGTTGTTTTTTAAACACCTTTACGATTTATTTTAAGTTAAAATGGGATGTTGTAAAATGTTTTAACACTGCGTAGTCAGAAAGAAATGCATGACTCAAATGAAGTTGCTTTTGACTGCGGACCACTGCAGACCTCACATGTCCGCATCATCGCAGTTTCCCCTCTTAAAAAGAAAAAAGAAACGGAATCTGGCTATAAAAATTAATGCAATCCATACAGCATTACTCAACGAGATAAATATGACTGCGGCACATGTTTTGGAGAAATGTGGCTCACCAGAAGCTAAAGCTGAAACAGCAAAACATCTAATGCGAAGTCACACAGGTGATGATATGATATGATATGATATGATATGATATGATATGATATGATATGATATGATATTAAATGAACACGTACTGTGTTCACGAGGAAACTTAAACAGCATTTTAGACGGTGACTGACTTCATGAGAGCGTCATGAAACCATGCAGGCCCAGAAGAGCCAAGATTTAAAAAAAAAAAAAAAATCTAAATATTCATAAAAGAGTAAAAGAGCAACGGCGCTGCCTTTGACTTCCATTTTTAAAACACAATCCCAAATAAGCCATTATTAACACTCACATAATCAGAATCCAAACCGTGGGGGAACTGTTAAGTTAGAGTGATAAACACAACACACAAAAGGGGTTATTTTCTGTCTCATACAGTCAATAATCATTATATGTGTCATTCATATGTGTTAGAATAACTAAGCCTTTGATTTTGACTTTATTCTTGCATCCGGCAACTATTATTTCAGAACAAAGCTTTCCAAAACATTTAAATTCGTCTACAACACGCAGAATATAGCCTAGACTCCATCAGCAACAAAACCAACTACATACAGGCTACAATCAAAAAGTATTTAGATAAAAAGTCAGAGTAAATAGTCTGATACTTAATGTTTTGACCTCTTTTTTTAAGGAACTACAACAATGGCGGAGCCTATGAGACATCATTCATTTTTGTCTCTCTTTATTATCCATAAACTACGACCTACTATTTAAATCTTCGTCTCAACATTATGTATAAACATTGGATTATAAGAAGTATATAATTAGGTATAGTTAAGAGTGAAATAACGGAAAATGATCCCAAAAAACACAGTCTATGCCAGCTATCAACAAATTGTGAGTACTGATAAAAAATATAGCCTAATACACACTAAGTATTATTATTAAGAAAATGTATTTATGAGAATGTTATATAACATCACTGTAAATTGTATATAAAATTATGATATTTCAATTTAAACTTTTAATGTAAATTATTAACAGTAACGGAGAAAAATAGAAGTTGCTTTGTTTCATTTTCTGTATATTGTTAATATTAGGCGCATATATTTTCTATTATAGCTATTGAAAGCCGTTAAACAGCTTTTACGCTTTTTAAATCTTGCTTTGTTTTTAAAACATTATTTTTGATCGGCTGTGTTAAAATCGTTACTGAAACATTTCTTGTGTTTGCGAGGCAGATTTAAATTCACTGTTTTTAAAAACACACACGTTTAACTCCGAGGATGAGTTTTATTATTAGCTCACTGTTGAGACAGAAAAGCCAACTATCCAGCCAAGACCCAGCCCATTCGGGGACTACTAGCGCCTTACCAGATGAGGGCCGGTCCGAGTACCGAGTACAGTACACCCAAGCGGGCCACAACAGCGGCTGGCTCTCCTTCATAGGCGGAGAGGCTCCGTTGCTGCCGCTCACAACCATGATTGACGAGGGGCTGTCTGCGTATCTGCCACTCCCGGCGCTGGCAGCTTCGCCCTGCTTCGACGTGTTCTGCTTAGACGAAGGCGACGAGGACGTGGACGACGACGAGGAGGGAGACGACGAGGTGCTGTCGTTGCTGCAGTTGGAGTCCAGGCAGAGGCTGCCGGCGTGCGCCGGCCTCGCTCCCAGCGGGTTCACGTTCTCTCTGCCCGGCGTCTGGCTCCGCTCGCGGTGGCTCGGCTCCTTTCTGCAGCCGAAGTCCGGCCGGAGGATGTTGTCTATGAAAAAGTTCGTGGTTCTGTGGGCCTGCTGGGCCGCCTGGTGGGGGAGAATCATGGCAGGGGATGGGAGGTTCGGTGACAGGGACATGCTCTCGTCCTCGGTCGAGTCCCGGCCGCTGCTGGGCTCCTTCTGCTCTTCCATGGCTGGTGATGGTGAGAAACGTCGGCCTCTCCACGCCAAAGTCCACTTGTTGCTCGCTTTCCCACCCCTCTTCGGTATCCAATTTAGACGATCAGCATACAAAAACAAGCCCTTTCGCTACAATAAATACCTGTGTTCATTTATAAATCACCTACAGTGGCAACATGTCTCCTAATAGTCTTCCGAGACCTGGCAACAACAGCTCCACGTAGCAACCAGTGCCCCTGCCTCTCCCCGGTGCAGCATAATATCTCTGTATCCGCTCTTCACAAACTCTCCTAAAACCGTTATCTCCCCCCGTGTCTTTTTTCTTTTTTCTTTTTCATTCTCTTACACCCAGCCGGAAGCACGTGTGCGCGTACACGCGAGCAACGGGCCAATCGCCTGCGGAGACCGTCCTTGTCACGACCGACGTCGGCCAATCGGGAGCTCGGGATGCTCCTGTGAGCAGGCACGCGCGCGCGCGAGCCTCCCACAGTGGAAACGACACAGGAGGAGCGCACGTGCATACACACCGTACGCGGCAAAACAAAAACAACAGCGGGACAGACACCATTATCAATCTAACAAAGACGGATGTAAAGTATTTTTTATTGCCATTTAAACACACATGCACTTTTTTGTAGCAGCGCAGACTATTAATTAATATATCCTGAGAAGAAATCGGATGCAAAAAAGATGAATAAAGATTTATTTTTGGGTTGCGCGACCAAACTGCTGCCTGTGTTTGACGTTGTTGGCTAGGCATTATGTATTATCAATAACTACTATAGATACTATGTTATTAGCCTATTTGACATATTTTATTACCTTTTTACCTTTTATATCATTGCAAAACCTGCGTGGCCAATATACATACATATATATGCATATAGGCCTATGTGTGTGTGTAATATCTATCTATCTATCTATCTATCTATCTATCTATCTATCTATCTATCTATCTATCTATCTATCTATCTATCTA
>JBAMYA010000012.1:6176051-6216458 GCA_037176975.1 Arrhamphus sclerolepis
AACCAGAAAGATCTAAAGAAGAAAAAACCCCTTTCCCCCACACGACTCTTTTCCGATCGAAAGGGGGTTGTTTTGTTTCTTGGGTTTTTTTTTTTTTTTTTTTTTTTTTTTTTGCTTAGCTTTTGGATGTTTTTGGTTCTGTTTTTTTGTGTTTTGTGTGGCCACTCTGGAAATAAAGCCCTTTATTGGATTATTCCTGCCTGCTCTCCTGTGTTTGGGTCCTCCTCTACACCTCCAACCTGACATGCACAAGCAGCTTGTGTGATCTTTTTCTAGGTATCAAGTTCTTCCACATGACAAAATTGTTGCACATTCTGTTGTTTTTCCAGCCGTGCTCATTTTCATCCTGCCTCTGCACAATTAACTGGGACTGGTTTTAAATCCCCGCTTTATGAAAGTCTTTAAAATTGTGTTATTATCCTACAAGATGATTGCACGCATGCCAGTTTGGCAGGGTTTTCCACACTGACCCAGAGGTAACGTTTCTTTAATGTCATTACCGTAGATGAAATTGGAAAACAACCAAACTGCTTAAATGATGTTAAAATAAAACATGTTGAAATGACACCGATAACAGTTCATATAATCCCAGTAGCCGTCCTCTGGAGTGAGTGGTGGCAGCTGGTGGGCATGATGACTTTGACTCATGTTTCCCCTCACAGGATCCAGAAAAGCTAACAGAGCTGTCACAGATGTTTAGGGGACACCTGCTCATTTCTCTTCATTGCTCGCCTGTAATGACTCTGTTGGTCAGAGGATTTCCCTTGAGTAGCGGTTTAGTCCAAATAATGAAACATGACATCAAACTGAAGATGTGCCAACACCAGCACAACAGTAGAAAGTATCCAAGGAGTAGCCATCCCAATAGCCAGTTGTAAATCCAATGTCTGAGACTTAATGCAAAGGAAGAAAATTTGGAATCACTTTGCTTTGATAAAGATATGAATGATGTTGGTAAACCTTAGCCATCACGCCTCCTGTTCCTCAGCATCTTGGGTTTAGTTCCTGCAACCTTGAGAACCACATAATGAAGTCATGCAAGTTGAGAATGCATGTTGGTGCTTTTAGGGCTGACAATGATGATATCCAGGAGAAGGTGTAGCTTGAGCGGGATACCCAAGACCTGATAGGAGTATGTATCTTTGAGGAGGGTTATCTGTTCTAATAACACAATTATTTACAGAAGAGACATAAACACACTGTTCAGGAGTGCATCTAACTAATCACACTATAATCACTTATGGGAAAAATATATAGAGCACATCATTTTAATTAAGGTGATGCTGTTTGACATGAAGTGCACGTCTGACGATTTTTTTTTCATTCCAATCTTTGTCATTTTAAAGCAGCACAAAGGAACTTGTGCAATTTTTTTATTTTTTTATTTTTTAGCTCAGTTGGTGCCCCGTGAACATGGAGGTTAAGTGTTGCGTGGTTTTTGCTTCTTGTAGGGGACAGGAGACCACAAGAGCTCGACAACGCTTTTCTAAATACGAGCAAACATTCCTTTTAAAGGTAACTGAAACTCCTTTGTGCTGCTTTCACTCCATTCTGACAAAGTACAGATCGGAAAGAAAACATGAAACACCAAAACATTGAGGGATGAATATCATAAGAATTTTATCTATACAAGCACTGATATCTATAATCCTCATTAGTACTGATTCTTATTGGTATTACTCTAATTTAGATTAAAAACATCAACACATTTAAATATATACAGGGAAAACATTTGCTTTTTGTCTCTATACGAGAATAAAAACCTTTTTAAAGATTAATGGTAGCAAACTGTTTACATCGCTGTCCCCTTCTAGTTTCTTGTGACTTCACATCTTTTTAATGAAGTGACCTCGCATCTGCACCGACTGCGCTGCTCACTGTTCATATGAACTGATACCATTATGTGAGCAGCTGCTGCTGTTTGAAAACCTCATGATTTTCAGCTTTCATCTCCAGCTGCAGCTTCAGACAATATTGTTCTAAGAACACAAACATAAAGGGCATTTCTGAAGTACACAGACACACACAGATCTGGCTAGCAGCTTGCTTTACAACAATGCATTGCAAGCGTGTCCTAACGACAGCTGGAAATGTTAATCAAAGACTAAAGAATACAAATGATCGGTTAGCTAGACTATCTGTATGGTTGTCAAGACAGGTGTCACACTACGTTGAAATAAGGACCCCACTTATCTATTATTATTACCATAAACAGTTTAAAAAGTTTTCTAGATACCACACAGAATCTCCACTCAAATGATGAAAAGCCTGTGACTTTCAGCCATCTCTTCCCTCATCTGGAGAAAGATGACTGCAAATGAAGAAGATATAGATGCTAATTTACTCATAGTGTGGGCTAATTTAAGAATAAGCGGGCAAACTTTAAAACCAGCACTAACTCTGTGATGAATTATTAGATTCATGACTTGGGAGATACAGAAAACTTGGTCACAACCCCTGGGCACCACTGGACATGAAAGCACCACGATGAATATGAAAGCACCATCGACACAACCTTCAGTCCCACTAGCAGCATTTCAGAAGCAGAGCCACCCTTTTGGTTGAATTTGTGAGATTTTCTCAAATGTTTTGAGATAATGTTGAATTCAAGCTGTAATCTGCTCTTGCAAAGACATATTTCTCACCATGTCTCGTCCCTTCTCCTGTTATCTTTATAAAAAAAAATTGTGCTGTCACATAAAATGTACTTTCCAGCTTCTGAAAGGAACCTCTCATCGTGCACAGTGGAAATTCGAGGCCCTCAGACTTATTTACTCTTTGCTCTCACGCTTTGACATGAAGTTGGCCTTCTACTATTCTTGCCTGACTTCAGGTCGATGTGGGGTGTACATATTTAAGATCTTCGGCCACTTCAAGGAGGCTTCAGAAATTAACTGCATCACTTGTGGTGATCATTGACTTAGAGTAGCCCAACAGCTGCAGAAGGACATGTTCCAGCTGTGCAAAGACATCCATCCATCCACCAATTCACCTCTGCTTGTCTGAGTTTGGGTCGCTGAAGCAGCACCTTCAACAAGAGGTCCAGATCTCCCTCTCTGGAGCCACCTCCTCTGGATCCTTTAGAGATGATACCAATGCGTTCCCAAACAAGCCTTCGCAGAGCGACTAGTTGTAGTCAGTGAGAGAGGTCCCAAGAAGCATGATAAGGATTCCTAAATATGCATATATTTGTGGCTTTATATAACCACCTGATGTGGTACATAGAAATGACCCTCTGTACTATAGCAGGGATTTTAAAACTATCTATGGAAACTAAAATAATTTACAAATCATGCTGTTAATAGGTTTATTTGTGCTGCAAGTTTGGACAATTTATCATGGAGGACAATGGCGGCTGATTTAATTTTAAAGCAGTCAAACTGCAATTTTCTTAGTTTTGTGGTCGGTGCCGGACCAACAAGCCTCATGTAACATGGCCGGTTGAGTTCAAACACAAAAATGCCAGAGAGTCTGGTCAATTTTTCCAAATTAAAGTACCACAAACACACTATGATGTCAACATTATGTCGTCACATGGAGATGCTCATGCTTTAGAAGTCAAAAGGAACATTTCATTTGATGCCACTCACCTTAAGGATAACAGCAGGACAAGATGTGGCAAGAAATATTAAATCATTAAATGAGCAGATGGCCACGTCATTCTCAGGTGATCTAAAAAGTTTGGGGTAAAGTCGTAACCTCTGAATCCAACGAATCAGGCGGCGCTCAGAAGTGCTTTGCTTTTGAAATACTTCTGTTGGGTCTATTAGATTCTTAGATTGGTAGGGCCCAGAGGCTAATCAAATGCCATCAGTGGTGAATGACTAAAATGGCTCCTAAATAACAACTGTTGTACCAGTCATTGAATAGCTTAATGGTATTTTGGATCTGTCCAGAACCTGTGCCATTTAAGCCCCATTTCTTGATACCCACCCTTTGTGACGACAAAGGTCCAGAAGTCTGTTTTACTTGGCCTTTACTTCCTTTGTCAGCACAGCATTCACATCAAGAGATGCCTACCTGGACTGTGTGTTTAATATTTAAGCCTAAACCTGATCTTGTGAACACGCTTGTACGTTTTCACTGTGGCGTCGAGACCAAGGCTGCTACTGCATGTTCTGGGTTGAGACTACTTGATGAAATATTACGTCTGAAGATGTGAATTGGCTTGTTAAGCTCAGTTTAGTTTCACCTCTTTTATTTGACATTTCCCTTCAGGAGCCAGTGGAGACTGAGTAAAAGGCTCAACGCACGGGAAGCAACGTCTCTCCCTCTCAAGTCATTTCCTGTGGAACTTCTGTAATGAGGCCACAATCGCTTGCCCTCCTCCAGCCAAGCGACTGTCAAAATTCGTGAATGTGAAATTTCGAGCTCGTACACGTAGACGTGCACACGCAGGCGGGCAACTCGACAAAACAAAGTTGACAAATTTTCAACTTTTGCTGCTGTTGCATGGCACTAAAACCAATCAGTGAGGGTTTCATTGACCAATGAGCAGAGTATGCTACACGCTGCTGTAAACCACTTTCAACCAGCAACATGGAGGAAATGACATTTCATGCAGTGATTATCGAGATACACATAAAAAGGCAGCCGCATGTCTCGATCAATCTTGAGGTCTGTCATCAAATGATGATATTCACCCTGCTGTTTCCTGGTCTGTAATATAGGATGAACCCAAGGTTGTCTTTTTCTTTTATAGAGGAGACTTAACAACAAGATTTCTGTCAGTTCCAGTAAAATAATTTGACTCTTCATCATTGTCTTGTCTGACTGCTTTTAATATGTCAAGATCCCTCCAATTTAATCACCAATCAAATTACTTGGATACAGGTGATGCGAGAGCACAGTTCGCAACACTGCTGTTGCTATCACGTCCCATGTGTTGGGTTACAACCCCAGTGGCGATGAAGGCCATTTATTCTGCTTCTAACATGAACAGGTAACTTTCTTAAAGAATCCGCTTTAGAAGGGAAGATTTTCCATTGGGGAAAAGTGAAGATATATGTTTTACAAACTCGCCATCCATTTGTTTCCATTGGCACTCAGACCATAACAGGGTGCAACTTTAATGAAGCCGTCAGTGGTTGGCATTGTGAGACGAAGCCCCCAGCCCACTCCTCAGCTGCTGCAGAGTTGTAAACATTTCGTCATATAGCAGAAAGTCAGACAAATCACTGCCAACAAACAGATTTCCCTTGACTTACCATTAATAAAAATCTGCATATCTGCTCAAATGTTTTGCGAGTTGTTAGTTGTTGGGGTTACGTTTGTGTATGTAGCGCTAGCCTTCATTTCTCAGTCCAATTAGCAACTGTGATGAAACCAACATGCTCTGCTTTCATTCCCTCCCTTTCTCCAAATATAAGGTTTCCTTAAGACCCTCTTTGTGTCATTGTATTTGATGGCCTTGATCATGCTTGCATTTTTATTAAAAGCGAGGTCGTTTGACATTGACTTTCACATTTACCCTCTATTAGCAAATAAATATTCTGTTCCTATTTCAAGCCAGTCAAAGTCTTTGAAGCAACATTTTTATGCATCTGCAACCCACAGGCTTTTGCCACCCAAAAATCCAGCTATATACGTGTGTGTGTGTGTGTGTGTGTGTGTGTGTGTGTATGTATGTATGTATGTATGTATGTGTATGCATGTATTTATGTGTGTGTGTGCATATATCTATGTATGTATGTGTGTGTGTGTGTGTGTATATGTGTATGTATATGCATTTATGTTCATAAAGTCTGCTTTTTTACTAGACAGCATAAATGATTTGCAGTAAGAGTGATCAATTTTTGTGTCTAAATCTTGTTCATTTTTGTACTCATCCTTGGAAAAGCTTTTATAGACCGTTCACATGTTGATGTGAAATTGCTGTGAAGTTCCAATTAATGCTGGTTGACATACAAACAAGACCAACAAAGAGGGGGAAAATAAATAAATAAATAAATAAATAATTGTATGTCTGGCCACATATATAGAGAAGTATTTTCAGGATCAATTATGGTTACAACTGAAAATGTTGACAAGCAAATGCTTTTCAGTGACATAAAATGCTGAAAATGGTTGTTTCGTTCTAAACTGACCAGGCTCTGTGGCTTTTTGTGCCCCAACAATTTCAGGATTACCATCTGTCAACAGCTAGATTTGGTGCAGTGTGAAACCAGCCAGTGAAATGCACAAACATTTGGATATAAGCTTTCAGCACTAGTTGAATTAAAGGAATTACTCAAAGATTTGAGCCAGCATAAATCAATCATAGCTGAATCTCAGTTTGAGATGCTGAAACTGTGTTTTTTGTTTTTCACAGTTCACTGGCAGCAACACCGTTGTTGATACACCAGAGCTTTTCCGGGAATATTTGCTTTGCACATTCAGAAATTATTCTGCAGTGACTCTCATTGGGATGTTTCCCTTTTGTTTTATTTACAGTTTGTCAAATGCCATTCATGTTTGGTCGCCTGTGCACACATGCAACCACCACATTTACCCTCATTTCTCGTTCTTTTCAGTGCTGTTGATACCAGACTCTGGTTAAAATCCTCTCAGGATCATGGCCACATAAACTATTTGATTTTCTCAAATGGAATACTTACATGCAGTCTAATGCCTCAATATGCCATACGTTTAGCATTCTTATAGTCTGGTTATAAAAGTAATATATTTATATATGTGGCTGACTTGTCAGGCTGAAAGGACTGTCTTCAGATCCATATGCATGAGGACTTATTTTATAGCTCATTATTATTTTAAAAAATGGGTATAGGGTAATCAAATTCCATAGTGAGTGTTAAGGAGTTTAAAAATAATTATCCTTGGCAGTCATGATAACTTCACTCTTTCAGCTCCACGGCTGCAGTATTATAGTGGAACTGGAACATAAATGATCATTCATTCTTATTAATACTGGACAAAGCTGCAGTTTGGTATCATTAAAGTGACTAAAGAGGAACTTACTTTTGAAAAGTGGAGATTATTCTTTCAGGTGGAAAAAAAATTATTATCCTGCTTTTCCTTTTTTTTTTTTTGTGGGTGTGGTACAAATTTTAACCCAAAAAAAAAAACATGCATGGAGAGCAACAACTAATCAAGAGATTTAAGTCATAAAACATGAATTCACCATGTATATGTTTAAAGTCTAAAACTCCCACGATGTGACATTTGTTGAATTCCATTATTAAGGTTTTTTTTTTCTTTTTCTCAAAGAGCTCACTTTTCTCCTGCATTTAAGTGCTTTTTTGCTGTTATCTGATGCTGCGCTGGCCTGACACCCTCCCTTTGCCTTGCGTAGGTGGCAGGAGTGAGAACACCCTGCAGACTCCTCTTATTTCTCTCTTTCCCACTTGTACTGGCTCAAAATTAGGTCACCAAAGTGAGGGGAAAGTAACGATGCGCTCTATTCATCTGTCACTGGATATTAGTCGCATCGTTATGAAGCAGGCAGACCCTGAAGATGCTGGCAAATCGTCTTCTTTTTTTGTTGTTGTGATGAAATCTATGAATTTTCACAATGAACTTTGACCACAAGAAGGTGAAAGTCTGATCCAGTGTCGCAGCAAAACAAAAAATGACCACAAAGAAAGTTTGATTTGTGTCCACACAACAACGTTTTGTGTGTGTGTGTGTGTGTGTCAAACACACCATCATTCCAAGGAGAGTTTCTATTAGTTAGGGTCCGAGGTGAAGCAACAGATCTCACCTTGTCTGTCATCTTAGATGTTTCCAGGACGGTTTTGGACCTCAGGTATAATTTAACCAACTCACTGACAAACTAACACTCCATACCAGTTGGTGGCGGTAGTGCAGCACTTTTGCTGCTTGTCAATTAACATAGAAAAGGTGAAGAAGAAGAAAAGCAAACACAAATTATGATCCTAAAAGTTCTTGTTATGGGTTTCTTCCTGGTGATCGATGGCCTTCACAAGTGTTATTGAATAACCACTGAATCTGACATTGTATTATTTGGGGCCTTATTGATCCATGGAGACCGAGCCAACATAGGGACTTTTAGTTCTGCAGCCATCTTTGATTTATACAGGGGTTGTCTGTTTGGGCAAACCCCACTTCACATCATCCTTGGTCTAGTAAACGTATAATTTTCACAAGCGAAAGCAGTAGATTCTTAAATATTATGGGGTAATGGTTATAACAATTTTCAATAGGAACTATAGACCGACAGAAAACCTATAATTCTGGTTTCAGTAGTAGCAGAAAAAAAACAACTGTGGATGCAGCAGATGTTCATTTTAGTTCTGCTTAAAACTAGATCTTTTTTCCTTTCTTTTCTTTAAATTCCTGTTTGCACTGGAAACAAAAGGATTTAAAGGTTGACTCAAAGGCCTTTTAGTTGCAACGAATACTTTTAATGACCTGAAAAAACTTCTGAACATATCATTGAGTTAGTAGTTCAGATTTGCAGGGAATTGTGACATCACAGAACCAGCTGTACTGTTATCCACCTTTTTTTTTCCTCTCCCAGCTTCACATTTTGCTGACTTTTATTGTACTTCTTTTTTGAAAAACTGTAACACTGATTTCAAAACGGGTGCACCCCACAGAGGAGGGGGAGTGGGGGGGGGGGGTAGCTCTAGAACTAGCTTAATCTCTTAATTTCTTAATCAAACCCCACATTTTTTATGTCTGCTCTTATGAAAAAGCCATTTATTTCAGCAGAACTGATGCTCAGCAGCTCTTCTTTGTATTGGAGTGTGACAATCTGAGGAGATCCGAAGTCTCCGAGTGCTCAGAGCAGCGCCTCTGACACCTTCAGCCTCACCTCGGTCGGAGTCACTGAGATGAGAAATGAAGCTGCTGACCTGCAACTGCAGAGAGACTCCTGAAGAATTCCTCAGTAAGACACAATCACATAAAGCAGCCGCTAAACCCAAAGCAATGAATAAAGGATTAGTGGAGTGTAATTGTTCCTCGGCTACCGTGTGTTGTTGATGAATTGGAATTTGGTAGCGTTCAAGGTTTTCAGGTGTTTTCTGTGGAGAAGCTGTTTATGGTCCAGCACGTTTGGCTGGGGAATGTGTGCTTAAAACTGCCTTAAAACGAGACTGAATATTCCTAGAAGGTTACATTTTTGTTGGTTTTAGTGGAGATGGAAAATAAAAAAGAAAAAAACAAAACAAAAACCCTTGTTGAACCAGAAGTCACAGAGGTCTGCTGGAGACCAACATTTGGACCCGAGTCACGGCACCACTGCAGGTGGAGTGACTCCGGCTTCCAGCTGTCCCCTTTTATGATGACTGTTTTCGAGTAGGCGTGAAGCCTTTTCCTGGAAGAGTTTACACAAAAAGTCTTCACAGTAGCACTTGACCAAAACATCTTTTATTTATATAAGCAATATACCACACACTAGAAAAAAGATGCCTATTTTTCACTCCACGTCCCATTTTTCAGAAAATGATTCCCTCTTTGAGGGCTGATCCAAGATCAGGCTACTCTGTCCTCCTTCCTCGTCCAGCCCCGCCCTCCAGAAATCTCCCCAAAAACAGATCTGCTTCGTAAGGCGAAACACTGAGACCCGTTTCCTCAACCTTTATGTGACCGTCATTTTTAAAACCGTCGACTTCAGACTTCATTAAGCTTTCCAACGCTGATCTTGGATTAGCACTCTGATTCCAAAGAGGCTTTTATAAATACAGGTCCCAGTCAGTTGAAACACACAGGTGATTTTGATTAAGACGTAGAAAATAGTGATTTTGCTTTATTGAAGTATCTCAACAGACTAAGACACTTATAAAGTGTAGTAGAAATATCAGAGGTGAGGAGAATTTACTGCGGTGTTGGCCAAGATCTGGTCAATTCAGTCAGCTCTAGATACATAATTCATATACTGAATACTAATAAAATTTCTCAGGAGCTAATCTGATGACGTAACCGTCCACAGTCGCTGCTTCTCCGGCATCCCTCGAGGTGATTGTGTTTCCAATGACAAACCTCTGGACTGGACGCGAATGGCTCTGGAGGCGTTTTGAATATGTACAACCTCTAAATATGACCTCATCCAGGACGCTTGAACTGACTGAACTGGAACCAGACTGACTCCGGCCGTGCTACTGGCCTAACATACATTCTAGAACTGTATGAAAATAGAAACATTAATTAGATACATCTTACATAAAAGCCTTTCTCTGAGCATACAAATACCACGGGGAGATGTGTTTGTGTGTGTGTGTGTGTCTTATTATTGTAGGAGGACAGAAAAAGGGATGTTTGTTCTACAAAGCCAAATCATATAAAAAGAAGACAACAAAACCAAAATGCTCCAAAAACTGTGGGTCCTCTCCGTCCCCTCTCCACCCCCACCCCTACATGTTTGAGGAGAGGATGTGGGCTTCCATCAAGAGTCATCTACGAGAACTCTGTCATCCATTTTTCAACACTCTGTGCCTGTGTGTTTCCGTGTGTTTGTGTGTGTGTGTGTGTGTATGCTGGATCACAATATATAGAAGCTATTGTTCAGCACCTGTGATTGTTGCCAGCTGGGCACCGCAGGATGAGCCTGAAGGTCCTGCATATGGCAGGACATCAGAAAGTCCCTTCATTTTTGTTTTCATCTGGAAAAAAAGAGGGAAACAAAACCGGAGTATTCAGCAAGGCTCTAAACGTTGAATAGCCTGTCGACTGGATGCCAAAGTGGGATGCCCGCTGGCATGACCGACCTGCAGTCCGACCCTCCGACCACCACACATTTAGATATTTTTTACACCAGAAATTTGTCTATTTTCGTACCTCTCCTCTCTCTGTCCTGTCTCCCTCCTCATGTCTTCCTTTACCCAGCTGGCTATCGACAGGATGGTCCCCCTATAACTGAGCCGGGTTCTTCCCAAGAGGGTTTTATTTTTCTTGCCATAGTTAGGCTTTGCTATGTGCTCAGGGGTCATGCTCTGGGTTTCTCAGAAGCACCTAGACACACTTTTGTTGAAAATAAGTGCTATATAAATAAACTGAAAAGCATGACTCTTACATAAAATGCAAAGTCACATACAGAAGTTCGTACCACCTCTTGTAATCCCTTTTTTGTGTGTGTCTAGATAAAAATATGAAGATCATCCAATCACGCTGGGTCTTAATTAGGCAAATACAACTTGAGTCATCTATTCTGCAAAATTAATCCAAAAAGAAAAGGAAAAACAGTTATGTGAGCAATACTAAGTACCCCTATGATTCAAAGTTTGTAGACTCATTTTTAACAGCAATAACTTTCAAATATTGGTTTTATTTATGAATTTATCAGTCTGTCAAGTCTTTGTGCCTCATCTTTCTATACAATATTGCTTCAGTTTGTTGAGGTTTTTAGACCGACTTCTTAAGGTCCCGCTGCATCATTTAAATCAGGTTTACATGCAAACTTGAACAAGTTCTACTATAAAAAGTTGTCTCTCTGATTTTTCAGCCATTCTGATGCAGCTGTGTTTGGGATCATTGCTCTATTGCATGACCCAGTTTCCACCATTTGCGTCTATAATACTCTGATAGACTGAGTTTATGATTGTGTAGCAGCAAAACGCCTCCAAATCATCATGCCTCCACCATCGTGCTTGATCCAAAGACTTCCAGAGGTCTTGTGGTTTGTTCAGGTGCAGTCCCGTGTTTCATGTTCTCAGAGTCTGTGTGTGTGGTAGAAAAAAGACTGCCAAGACTTGGAGAGTATTGTATGAATGTGTGCATGAGTGGATGAATGTGGCTTGTAGAGTAAACCACATTGAGTGGTCGACAGGACTAGAAAAGCATTATATGAAACAGTCCATTTAGCATTTACCATTAACCCAGCTGTATTTCCATGGTCTTTTTGACAGAAGATGCTTTCTTCTGCCAACATTTCTAAACAAACTGTACTTTTTCAATCTTCCTCCAGCTGTTCCATCATGGACATAAATATTTAACATGCTCAGTGAGGGTTTAAGGCTCAGATGTAGCTCTTGGTTTTGCACAGTCTGACTTTGGTCTAAATTTGCGGGACAGTTTCCACATTTAACTTCTGCTGTTGTCGCTTCTCTAAGGTCGTGGCTTATGCCATTCCCTCTTGGCATTGCATTTACACAAGACTGAGTGTTCCAGACCAGCAAACTGCCAAAGGTTTTGCTTTTACAGAGGTCGTCCCACCTGCTGGCGATTCGTTCATTATGAGCTGCTCATCAGCTTACATCCTTTTAAATCTTTTTGGAGCAGAAAGGAGTACTTAGTCTTGCCCACTATTTATGTTTGTCACATAAACAATGGCATGGTGATGGAAAAAATATATTTACCTAATATTAAGACCCAGATGAATGTCTTTACACAAGAATAAATAGAAGTAAAAGAGGTGATGCTAATCTTTGCACATTACTGTTCTGTGTATGCGTTATTGTAAATTTTGGGTTCAAGTGGCTGTTATTTCCTCAAGTCATTTCTTTCATTGTCTACTAATTCTTGTCATACTTTTATGCCACAATTTAGTTTTATTACCCAGAATCACACAGTGTGCAGCTGTCACAATCATATTTAGGGTTAAGGATTCTTTGAAGGGATCATTTACAATTCAATCAGCGGAAATTATTTCCTTAAGATTTAAATGGGAAAATGCCATGAGTGTTTATAAGGTAAATTTTGGACAACACCATCTCATTATTTCTAGAGCTTAGGAAGCTTGGCGTTTTGTGAAAACGCACCAACAGGTGCTCTAAGGAGTTGGTGTCTTGACATGAAGGAAATATAAGACACTAAGAGCAGTTGCGCAGGTGTTTCTTGTTTAAAAGTATGACAGACTCTGCAAAGGGACATCGGAGGAGCAGTGTGGTGCCTTCAGGGGCATGACCCGTGACCTGGAGGAGAGGGAAAGACGGCATTGTAAATCCCATTCTTCTTTCACTTTGTTGTTTTGTTTCATTTCTCGCCAACTTGCCAATACTTCACGTAGCAATACCACATCTGGCCACATGAGGGCATACAGAGCCACTGACACATCTTGCAAATACCCCTTCTTCCCACGAGAGGTGCAATTTGGTGTCTCACTCTGGCATATGAACTTGTACAAAATTGCTTTAAAGTCTATCCTCCGACAACATTAACTAACCTTGCTGAAAAAGGTTTTTCTTTTTCGGGGGACGATTGTCATTATGGACATTATGGACTTCTTATCTGGTTGCATTTATACCTCTGATAAGACTGCTGAGGTGACTCCATGTAAAAACTACAATCCCTCTGCCACATAAATGTTTTACAATAACGCCTGAAGTACGACGTCAGTGCATTTTCACAAAGCTTGTGGTCCAGCATTCGACCTAAAGTGAGAACTGAAAGTGAGAAGAAATTGCAAAAATGATGCAACGTCTTCACCACAGGTGCACACCAACGCACGTGAAAACAACCTCGGATTACCGGATTTGTTTAGCAGGATGACGGCGTGCAGTGGACCACAACTATGTGGCAAACTTTAAAGTGAGTGACAAGTTGTCAAATATACTTTTCTGTTGCATTTATTACCAGAAAATTCAGTATTCAGGCCAGTCCAACTATTAAAAAAAGGTCTTTATGCTTAGATTATCAAACGCTTTTATATTCCAGGAACTACTGTACTATTATTTAGAAAAAATAAATAAACTTTGAACTTTCAATCATCTTTCGTGACAACTGCGTGTCACTTTACGGTCCCAATTCACGCAAAAAAAAATTGCTAAAGTTCCTTCTTACGGCATTAATTTAGACATGAAGACACAGAAAAAGCCTGGCTATAGAAGGTTAGTGAAGTTTAAGGAAAAATATGTTGTTACACATTCAATATCTAAGTTTTCTTGTTGATATAATTATGATAAAAGAGGGAAACTAGAGACTGTGGCAGTTGAAGCTGGAAGCTTCTCATTTTCTCGCTTTTGCTTGCAAAGTCATTTCAATCTTCTGAACATTGTAGTGAAAATACAAGAGCAGGTGGAGGGAAGTTAGGGAAGGGAGGACAGGCTTGAGAGAGTTCATGATTTGTTTTTCTACCCGTGAATGACCATGTTTCTCACTTTTGCAACACAAATCCTTTCCAAATCCAACTAAAATAAACTGTATTTGCCACATTCTCAATGAGTTTTTTTTTTTCTTTTAGAGCAAAGCTGAAAACCCCTTTGATGTGGAAAAGGAAGTGGAAAAGTTCTGTTTGGTGGATCATCATTTGCACAAAAAAACAATATTTAATTTCCAAAGACAAGAAATAAAAAGGAAGAAAAGAAAAGGAATGGAAAAAAACTAAAGGCATTTCTGTTGGTTTAGCCCAGATAAATCCATAGATGATGATTTTCTCATGAAAAAAACCAACATAACTGTCTAATCTACTCTCCTCCTAGTCTTTATTCATGTTCTGAAACATAAATCATATGCCTGGAGATTAAAATTACATGTTTAATTTGAGAATGGTATGTATTTATGCAGTTTTTTTCAGTTCTTGTGTGCAAATGTAACCCCACCTTCATCAAAAACACCCAAATCTTCCGGTCATTTTCAATAAACTGCATCATCTGGTCATAAAGCATCAGGAACAAAAGCTCACAGACTCGATAAACAAGATTTTACCAGACAACCACTGCTCCTGACTCTAACCCATATTAAACAATTAACAACTGATGTGTGAGTAGTTGACTCGCTGTGAAAGTACAACTAATTTCTAATAATAAGAAGAACAAGAATACATTACTATTTTAGAAAAGAGAATTAATTCTAGGGTACAACTAAAACTAATGTGCTACAAAATGAAGAGTGAGTGTTTTAGTTTTAAACGTTTCCGGTGGTGAGAACTGTAATCCGGGTTTGTTTCATCAAAAGATAAACAGCTCAGCATGCGGTGTTGTGATGGATGAGGTAATAAAGATAATGGAGGGAACTGTGAAGTTGCGTTCTTCGGTGCCGCACCCTTTCTGAAGAAGGCACTATGGGTGCTTCGCTGTCTCAATGGCTAAGATTCAGCTCTGCAACCCCATCCCCGAACATCTCTGAAGTGACAGTTCGCGTTTCCAGAGTCATAAAAGGGACCTTTCCATTGAAGTTAGGGTTGTTGGCAGCTTGTTACTCCACTGCTGAGCAATTTAGTCATTGTAAAGTGCCACCTGTCAAAGTACCATGGTCTTGACATTATTACTCCAGAAGCAAGTGGCTTTATTTTAAGCATTCCTACTGAGCAGATCTACCTCATTTCCTCCACTATGCTTAGTTAAGACCTCAAATCACTAGCCGTGGTGTAAAATGGCGAGAGCTGTATGGACGAGGCCCACAGACTCGAGGCCTGGACGGACTAGAGGTAGAGGTAGCTGACCCAGTAGACAATGTTGAACAGCAAGAAGGATGTGGGGAAGAATACTCTGGAGTAGGAATCCAGCTCGCTTATGTTGACGTGGACCCGCCCTCTCCTCCAACCGCCTTCTTTACACTCCTCGTAGCAGCAGAAGAAGCTCTTGCAGTCTTTCCCGTCCAGGCACTCGTACAGGCAGTTGTCGTCGTAGTCGTGCCAGAACAAGGAGTTTCCCATCGGCATCATGGGCCTAGGTGTGCGGCCCGTGTTGAAGGATGAGTAGGCCTGGGAGATGAAACAGAGAGGGGGTAAATGAGATTTTAATAATCCAGCTTTTATCTAATTAATCCAGTTCCATGTCTGAGTTTTTGAAAATTTTTTTTTACAAGGATTTTTTAAAACCATAATACCCATGTGTAGAGGTAAATTAAGGTAAAACTACTGGCTTCTGAAAATGTCACACGATGAAGCAAAAGCTTGACTTTTTAGAACAGAGAATGAGAAAAGTACCTATTGAGAAATTTCATTATATGACTTGCTCCCTGATGTCTATAAAATCAAGCGGGACAATCTAATTGGGTTAGATCTTCAAGTTCTCTACCTCCCTTTCAAAAGGAGAGAAGGTAGTCAAGAGAGTTGACTGAGTGGGCAGCATAAAAGAAGTACATAGATCCCTGTGAGGGAGGGGGGAGACGAGGCTTCCCCACTGACAGGTCCGGCCAAAATAAAAACGCAGAGGCTGAAGAGCAGAGGAGGGGACTGAATGTAACACAACTTAATTGTTCTGCCTGAGCTGACAGTCATTTTAGCCTTAAGACACATTCAGCAGAGCTCCTCTGCTCTGGAAGGAAATAATGAACAGGGAGGGGATCTGGAGAGAGGGAAATGACAGCGGCAGAGGCTGACTCAGTTGTTGTGGATGTGTGGTGCCGCCATTAAAGCACTCGCAGCAGGTGCAGCCTCGAAACGCCCACACACAGCATCCGGCTCTTGCACTGGGGCAATAGCGAGAGAACATATGCTATCAGCTGCACATATGTGCTCAGAACGAAATTGCATTGTGTATACAGTCTGTGTCGGCATTGTATGAGTTTAATCAATATCGGTTTCTGAGGGCGGATATTGCAAGACCAAAGTCACTGATAGAGGGCATTCAGTGGCTATTTTTCCTACTTGTTCAAACATGTTGAGGAACATCAGGTCATGATGATATACCAAGACTCTAAACATGTGAGCTAGGTTTATTTGCTCTGGGCAGCTTCAGCTCTTCACAGTTTAAATATAAACATTTTTTCAAGTGTTTACTCTCCGTATGAAATTTAGTTTGTGCTCATACTGTCAGTCACGTGTGCCTTATTTGTCTTTTTTGTTTTTGAGCAGCTGGGTGCAGTTCAGTACTTGCGGTATATACGCCTGGGAGTTTTGATGAGCCCTCAAGGGAAATTTCACACACACGCACAAATGCATTAACAGTCAGTGGTCAACAGACGCAATGATTGTAATTGTAGTCGTAGATTTGAGTCGGGCAATTTGATTGGCTGGCACCTGCCTCGCTGCTTGAAAAGCTGGACAGTTGCCAACATTCTGCAAGAAGTCACACCAGAAAATAAATGCAACTGACCCAGAATTCAAGTCAACATAAACATAGCCACATTATATGTTTTTGAAAGGCAAAGTACTATTGTGCTTAAGGAGCACATGAGCCACTCTGAGAACTGCGGCAAGAAACTCACCACCCAGACAGCGTAACACAATTTATCATGTCTTTTAAATCAGTATTAACAGTGATGATGAAACACAGGGACAGAACGTCCCCTCATACTCACATGATTTGACACAGCCGTTGCTAAATATCTGTTAGTTGTGATTTTAGTCTTCATTAAATGTTTTGTTTCTTCATTATATTGTTAAATGAACATTCTGGAATTAAAACCAGGTTTGTTATTAGATAGTAACAAGTGTAAACTTTAGTTTCAGGAGGTGAACTGAATGAATATGAATACAAGTTTGTTTTTTTTCCCAAGGTTTTTTTAAATATAGTTTTTACATTTGTAATAATCTATTTATTACTAATCTATTTACTGCAACAAGTAGAGTAGAGTAGATCGATGCATCTTTAGTTGCAGTTGACAATATGTCTAAATAAATTTCTTTTTTAAGACTATGACAAGTCTCAAAAATGTCATTTTAACTTTCTAAATGCAGAAAAAGTGTATAAAAGAACAGTTTGTCCAGGCATCTCTGGTCACCTTGAAATAAGTTCATTCTGTGAAAACAATAAACCAGGAGACTGTTTCCTCACTGAATTAGTACTTCAATATTTATTTCTGATAAAGCCATGAACTCTCCGTTTGTGTCTATTGGCAGTAATTTATGCAGCATTTTTGTCAACTTGTACAGACTTTTTACAAGGTGGCAAACCTGAAGGAGATGGCTGTTCTCTTTTTTTTTTCTTTTCTTTTAGACTTTTTAAAGAATATACTTACAAATGTTTATAATGTTACGAGAGACTCAATTTGCCAGTGACTTAAAATATCAATTTATTTTGACGTGGATCAGTTGTATCAAGAATTAAAAGTGACATTTTTATTTTTTTTTTTGTTAACACATCTTTCATTCAATCTCAAAACTGCTTTGATCCATTTTGGTCCTGAATAAATGTTTACACTCATTACCATCTAATAATAGACCAGCAATGGATTTAACTCTAGAATGTTCCTTTTAAGTATCTATAGGATCTCTCTGTCGTCAGCTTTATTGTTATTTTTAATTGTTCACCATTTAATATTGGATTTTTAGCTTATTTTCTTCTTGTAGTCCACTGACTGACATTACTACTAGAGAGCTCAACAGTCACACCAAGCCAGGGACTTTTCCATAATTGGACTGACTGTGCATATTTTGCAAGCTGTTTAAGCCAGCTCCAAGCAAGAAACCTTGGCTGTAGAGGGTTTTTAAAAAAAATGAAGCAGCAATGCAGACTTATTACACTGTCACAATATTTAAAATGCAGACTTACCATTCTCTGTGTCCTCGGAGGAGGTCTGCGTATACTGTAGGAATAGTAGTTGAGCATGGCGTACTCGATCATGGCGGCAAAGACGAACAAGAAGCAGACGGTGACAAACAGGTCCATGGCAGTCACGTAGGACACTCTCGGTAGTGAGTTTCTGGCCACTGTGCTCAGGGTGGTCATGGTCAGTACTGTGGTAATACCTGGGAAAGTAATGAGTGTATTAGGAGCTAATTCTTTGCAAAGAAATCCACTGTGTACTTGGATTGTGGGTCACCAATGAGGTGGTGTTCAATGCAGATGTGATTATATTACATATAGTCAGATGCGTGTTAATCACCAATAATAATGTATATTGGGAAGGTAATCTAAGTAGATTCCCTGTACTGGTATCTGGTATTGCACAAATGTTGGTGCAATATCCCCCCAATAGGATTTTTTTTTTCTTTCAATGCAGATACACTCTTTACAAATGTATTAATAATCTGGCATTGTGGGTAATGTGGTTGCAAGATGGATGCAAATGACTCTAGAAGAAAAAGATTAGACAAAATCAGTCAGTGAAAGTCCAAATGGTTCCAGGCATGTAATTGTTCACAACTGTCCATCCCTCCCTGAAGAGTTAAACAGTTACCAGCTAAAATTGCAGTGAAGACCATTGACCCCCAAATAGCTGCCATTTCATTCTTCAGCTTTTGTAGCTTTTATAAAAATTTACTTGATGTGGTACAAAGGAATTCACCCCTCTCTTGTTGCCATGGAAATGAAATTTAACAACAGAGACCAAAATCATTTTAGGTCTTTTTTTGGTACCAGGCTGTAAATATTTATGCCGACTGGGCATTTTAACATGGAGGTCAATGGGGATTTGCTGTGTTTTTGTTCAGCTAAAGCTTCAACGCACTAATAGGGATGCTCAATGGTGAAGATCTCTACTGCTTGGAGACTCAGTTTCTGCAAATGCTTGAGTACTTTAACTGGATTTGGTAGAGACTTGATGCACTGATGTTTGTAACCATGCGGTGCTGTTTGTTTGTTGCACATTATCTCTGTAGTGGGTCATGGATGGCATGCTGTCACTTTCAGGTAGTGACTTGTTTTAGCTTTTCCGTTTGTAGTCTTTGTAGGTGTCACCACAGCGATCACTGTGCTCGGAGTATTGTTTTGGCTTAAGTTTAATGTCTTAGATCAGGACCACAAGTAACTGGGGTCAATGTAGGCAATCTGGGATTCTGTTCACATGTCATGAGGTTGAGGACTTTATCCAGCAACTGTCCAGCTGAAAGGCAGCTTGTATAATTTACGATTTGACAATAGCAACTTCTCTAGGAGTGGTGACGGATACATTTGTGCTCATAAGTTAAAGCCATGACTCTGACAGCACTAAGGCAAAGCATCTTCCTTAGTGTATGACTCAAATATACTGTATGCAAAACATATCCATCCATTATATATACCAGCTTATCCTTTATATTAGGGTCATAAGAATCTGTTGGAGGCTATGCTAGCCATCTTTGGGCAAAAGGTAGGGGTCTACCCTGGACAGATGAGTCAAGGGTGTTTGTTTTTGGTCTAGTGTATGGTCTAAATCAATATGGATCACATTAATGCTACATTTGATTTCACAGTTCTTTTATAATTTGTTTATATCTAACTCCTCAATTATCTATCGTTTTTCTTCTCCACTCTGTATATATTTGGCCCCAAATTCCAACATCTTGGTCTCAATGGTTTTGTTCTCTTCTCTCGTCGGTGACTCGAACCTTCTCTGCCTTTGCACAATCTGCTCCTGCTGCTTCTTACTCTTTAAATCAGCTGCTTTAGTTTTTATCTCTGCCAGGTCTGTCACTTGCAGAGGAAGACTGCCTGTCCTGCGCTTCCTGTCGCAGTTTTGTCGCATTGTTTTGCTGCAGGGTTGCTTTCCTGCCTCGTACAGCCTCCTCGCCGCATCGGTTCAGATGTTCAATTTTCTTCTGTGCTTCAATCGACCTGTTGGCTGTTGGACTTAAAAACAAAAGTTACACAAAACTCAAAGATACGCTATTAAACCTTATTGAGGTAAGACTTGATCTTATCACGTTCAGCCTTGTCTGAGGGGTCTTCAGCTGTTTCTAAGTCTTCTGGTGGATGTTGAACTTGGTGACTCTTGCTTGTTTCTGCAGTGATGCAGTTTCAACTTAAAACTTTATATATATATAGTCAGAGAGACATGGATAAATGCAAAAAAAAAAAAAAAAGTAAGATAAGATAAGTTTTTTTTTTTTTCCTCAGTAAATACTGAAGGCCTTGTCAGCATGTGACCCTCCAACACAGTAAAACATTGTTGAAGCAAGTTTCGGTTATGTAACGACAACAGAGACAAAGTGGGCAAGTATTTTATTCACACCTATCTTTGTGACATTTGAAAGGTGAGGACTTCCTGAAGTGCTGCTGTGTGCTAAAAAACCTCGGGGTTGTTCAGTGAAGGCTGCAGAAGGAAGCCGTGTCAGCCAAAAATAAGTGATTCACTAATCACTTAAAAGTCAGTATTATTTACTGTATATAGATATATGTGATTTTAACCAAATTGAAGAGGACTGAGTCAAAATGCAGTCTCTTTAAAATTTCAATAAACTTCCAAATATTTAGCTCACAAGAGTTTTTGTGATAAGACATGAGAATAATTTCCTGGAAACTTGAATTTAAAGCCCCCAAACCCCTTATGCTGGCAACTGAAAGTATGATAAGGGGTTTTGTATGATGTCACCTTTGTTGACAAAAGTGTTGTTTAATTATGAGACTCACATTCTGGTTGTTCATCAGTCTCTAAAGAGTTAAAGCTCATCAATCCACTGGTCTTTCTGGTGATGATAAATGATAGAAATGAGGCTAACAGCTAACATTACCATGACTTTTGACTTTTTTTTGTGTGTTTTCTACAAAAGTCTAAAATGCCAGTGCCAATACTACAATTATGCAAATACACAAAACCCACCTCAGTGGATTCCTCCTAAAATGGTGCCATTCCAGAAATCAGTCATTCTTCCTGCCATGCACATGATTATGTGCACTAGGTTTTCACAATAAAAGACTAAATTTGTCATTTTAGCCGCTAGATACCTTTACATCCAACACACCGGACCATGAGGCATGACAGATTATTGGATGTACACAGAAGAACATGGAGCATGCTTTTGGTAGAAATAGCTTCTCTAAACTAGTTGTAAAACTGACCATTAACAGTTTAATTAATTACCTCTCACTGTCAAATTAAAACCTGAAATAATGTTTAATTATGTGCCATCACATCGTTAGTGCCATTGTTAGAGAAATAGCCCCTCTTTTTCATTTTTTAAACAGAGCACTCTGTTCTCTTGGTGATATGAAATCAATTCTTTAAAAGAGACATGAACTCAATGACGGCCCTGCCCAGTGGGAGGATATTTACAGCTGTGACCCACACACATTATTCTCCTAAGCTCACCATGTTTCCCTCTCATCCTCCCGTCTTTCTTTCCACAGTCACCCTTCGTCTCTCTCACTCCATCCCTCTCTCTTCTTGGTCTCTTTCATCCTCATCCCCTACATGTCTTTCATGGCTGTGTGTGCGCGCACTGTTTTTGCCTGTGGTTTCCATGGAGACGAGTTGCTCCCTGCTATTTCAAGCTACCTCTTATCGTCTAGGGCTTGTCTAGACTTTTTTTTCTTTTTCCTCAGTCATTAGATTTAAGCACCCAACCAGGTAAATGAACAGCCTTCTGCTTCTAACGCCTCAGATTGTTGTTTGTAGTCCATATCTAATGGACTACAAACGTTTCTCAATAAAAGAGCATTATCAATTCAATTCATTTATATAGCATCTATTCACAACAAAGTTGTCTCAAGGCACTTCTGAGAAAATCACGGATTCTCATTTTTCTTTTTTACTTGTTACCCTTTTGTTCCTTCATGACGAATGACTCGCTCAGTGTTTCTTCAATTTAAGTCGATGAATTTTTGCTCTGTTTAATTCATTCTGTGGAAGCTTGTCGCTACCTGATGCCATAGCAACCAAGTGATTCCTGCCTGTGCAGGCGATCTGACCCACACATTCTCACATCTAACGGTGAACAAAAAAACAAAACAAAATTTAAAAAGAAAAACAAACCAAACAAACAAAAAAAAACAAGGTGAAGAAAGTGCAAAAAATAATTTTCATGGTATGATCAAAGCTGCACGGAAGAGTAGATGTTCTGGTTTAGGTGAAATTTTAAAACCACTAAATCTGCATCACTCAATAATACAGAGATAGACAGTTCAGTCTTCTGACAGTCTTGCATGGCAACTCCTGCACCTCTGATCTGGATCTGCGATGTGGTGAATGAATGGGAACGGTCCTATCTTTGACAAAAGACACTCCACAAACGTGACCTATTTACCATTTACGAATGTGATGCTGACCATTGTATTATTTCCTGGTGTACAGCTGGTGGATCAGACCGCAGCTTGTGCTCGTGGAGCATCTATAAATAGTACTGTACAGCACCAGTTAAGGATCAGTAGCCAGGTGACAAGGCTGTCTGGTTTTCCACAGTGACCACAGAGTGTTTAGTCAATTTTAGCCCATTAAAGCCTGATGCAGCATGCATTATGAATGTGCAAAGGGCATCTGAGATCTAAATGGGTTAATAAAAGGCTTAACAACATAGAATTTTAGCTTAATCAAGATCAAGCCCTCTGTAATGTTTCTGAAACTGTTATTCCTATTTTTTTCTACTTTCAACAGTCTGAATTGATGTAATATCCAGTATTTTTTTCATAACTTTTAATGAGCAGACTTTCTTGGCGCAGCTAAGAGACAGAGGACATCTGTTTTCGTGGTCTCTGGATTCCATTTCTGCTCTTTTGTAGATGATGCGGTCCTGTTGTCACCCATAGGATGTAGAAGAAAAACTGGACATAAAACACTATGATGTCACAGAAAAGTTTGATTGTATGCTACTTAATGTTATTTGAGATTCACTTTCATCGAATCTGCACAAACACCGTCATTTCAAATGTCTCTACAAGAATGACATGCAGACAAATACTGCCATAACTGAAACATGGAGCACAGCCATTTATTTTTTGTTTCAGTTGTGGCAGCACTCTTTGGTTAGTTGTCCAGTTAGTCAACTTAGAAGGGTCCCGAAATAACCCCAGGTGAAAGACTTGAAAGGAGGACCCAGCTGCTGCCAGAAGCTCATTATCTAAAGAAGTCCAGCTAGTGTCCTTTGGTTAGCCCTCGCTCGCAGGTTGGGACAATGGATGTTTTAACATGGAGTTTAATGGAGTTTGACTCACTTATGGAGCCAGCCAAAGAAATACAACTAATCTGACTTCCTGACGGGTGTCAAACCAGTAAGAGCAATGACGTGGCACTACCTGTCCACAACCTTCACATCTGCAGCAATCTGCAGGGAGTGTGAAGCAGCAGCAGTGAGAATCAGCATCTCCAAATCTAAGACCATGGTTCTCGTTAAGAAAAGGGTGAAATGTCCTCTCTGGGTTGGCAGTGAGGAACACATTCTAATATTACAGAACATTAATGACCAAAAACTAAGAGACACACGAACACATTAGCTGAAGGGAAGGAAATGAAATGGCAGTTCAGTTTTGCATTTCCCATAAGTGAATCCTGATAAAATGGGTGTCAATAATGTAGTCCATTTGTTTCAGCCGCTAACGGATTGGAGAAACATTAGAGATCACAGCAGACCTTAATGTGAACCTTAATGTGAATATAATTGTTCAAGTTCAATTGAAATTGTGCAGTCCGAATAGTTGGAGTGGAATAAATGCGTATATTCTTTGAAAAAGAAAAGGCTTTACGTCCCTTGTGATGAGAATCACTTGAGTGGATTTTCCACCACATAAATACAAACTAAAATGCAGCGTACGTGGAGGCTCTTACCATCTGTGGCAAGAGCCTTGTTTGTTTACAGTAATTATGCTGATGCTTCCAGAATAATGTGCGATTGATTGAGGTTAAAATGCAACCAAGGGCAACATTGATCTAATCTGATTTAATGTTTCAAACACCCTTTTTAGAGGCTGTGACTTTAAAGCCACATGCCCTCCGTGTAATCAGGCATATGGCCCTACAGGACCAAAGAGGCCAAAGAGACACTTGGGACTAAACAGCCTGATTTGAGTGGTGCTCCTTGTGGTTTGTTTACTCAGTTGGGCATTAGTTGATGGTCAGATTCACAGAGTGCTTCCATGAATTTCTGCTTTGATTATAGTCTTTGACCATCCTGTTGCATATTTCAACCCATCTTAAACAGAGTGAGCTCACTCATGTATTGAACAGAGCATGCAAATTGGAGTTAACCTCTCATAAGAGCACAGATTGACTTACGTACTGCTGATAAATCTCCCCTTTAAACTCTTACATTGAGTGTAAAGGTGATATCCTTTGTTACCAAAACTCCTCGCTCCTCACTGGGGCACAATATTTGAAACGAATAAACACTCACCAAAGCTACATTTTCCTTGGTCGATAGTGAAAACTGGCTGCAGTGGGTTTGTGAGTAATCGCGATTTTATATATATATATATATATATATGTACAATAAAGAAAAGACAGCATTTGCTGCTTTAGGAAACACCCCAACATAAATGTTCATACTCTGCTGACAGTTTTTCTATTGTTGTGTGAAATACAACTCTCTTTACCAACAGAAGAAAAAGGAGGAAAAACTGTGACAATGACAAAAGAGCCAGAAAGTCCACAGAGGGAAGAGGTTGTGATGGATGGATCAGCCTGCAGTGCCTGGATGTAAGGAAGGCATGTTTAATTCAAGTTTCCTGGTAACAGCCAGCTGTGGTTTCTATTATCTACACCTATAATAAAGTGTTAATTTAGATTCCCAATTTCCTGCCTCAAACAGAACATTTATGTTAAACATTGTAGCCCAACCCAAACGAATGAATGAACCCAGAAAGGCTTGGCCATACCAAGTTATTCATAATGGAATGACCCCATTCATGTTGGACTTCAAATATGATGCACGTATTCATACAACAGAATGTACAGGAAGAACTAGAGCTTGAAGAACTTCTGGAAGATGTCACCCATAGGTTTTCTGAAGAGTCAGGTGGAAGGTACGATATGGGCAAATAGATGGAGGAAGCCAACTGGATTGCACCCATCCTAGTGTAGTTACTCCAGCGTAGCGTGATTGGCTAAACCTATATGCTCAAACCTTGGACCTACACCAAGTGTTCAGTTAGCAGACAGTACTTTCTGGTTTGCTTCAGACTAGCGGTCCAGATGTAGCCTCTTGTTTGTACTCCTGATCAACTGAAGCTCAAATTAATGTAATGTAACCCTTCTGAGATTGTATTGTATTACAATTACAATGCTGCCACAGCATTTTCTTATCAAGCAAACTGAACTGTAGCCACAAAGGCAGGTAACACCAGCACCAGCCTGATTGTGATCCAGCTTCCAGAACCTTTATGCAGCACAGATGTTTGGATGTGGTACTCCACCCATTTTGTATTGATTTGGATAAACATCTGATCAGAAACAGAGAAAGCTATTCCTCCTGGTTGTCACAGCCTTTGTCTTTGAGCAGTTAAAAATACCCACAGTTCAGCCAAAGATTCAGATGTGCCACACCAATAACAGCTAGCCCTGAGCCGAGTTGAGGAATAAGCTCTGCTTTGTTCACTTCCTCCAAATTCCCCACAGATTAATTTTTTTTTTCATTTTCAAACTTGCAGTTTTTAGTCGCATCTGATGTGCCAGGCACTTTATCAGATTTTTGCACAGCTTCCCCTTGAGACACAAAAAGAGTTTGTACAAGTGAACTACATGGAACCAGGCAACACCTGTAAACACACTTTGTGGCTGAGCTTCTCCTCAAAGATGTGTTGCTATGGAGACTACAGTTTGCAATGCTTTTACCAGTAGAAGTATTTTACACACAGGGGATTTGCATTACCTCATTTCCTGGTATTATTATTGAGTCCATCGTCTCTACCATCACACTCTGAGCATATTTCGGGGGGGGGGTGCCCAAGGACACTTTGACATATGGCTGGGGACTAAACCATTGGTTCACTGGCCAGGAGACAACCACGCTGAATGGTTTAAATAACCTTTATTTGTTTAAAACTGAGTAAAGCCACATATTTTCCACATACACTAAAAAGCATCTAAAAGATAATGAATGAACAACTACATAAATGCATTAAGTCAATAAAGAGAAGTAAAAGGGAAAGAGAGGGAGAAAGTGCACAGAGATGTTGGAAGGAGGGAACAAGGGCAAGGAGGGCTAAAAAAAAGTGGTCTCTAAGAGATTTTAATTCATTTTGTGGTTTGGGATAAAAACTCTCCTTGCGTGTTATAAAACTAAAGTTTATAACTAAAGTTTCCAGTGGTTTTAAACTGCACTGGAGTGCCATGATGGAGAGAGGGGGGATGGGCAGTAAGGATGGCGTAATGGTGCAATGATGCTGCATTTTTCTCCCCCCCTCCATCAACTTCTTGAATAGTAGTCTGTGAAGGTCAGGTATTGATGGTTAAATAGAAGGAAGAAGGGCGAAGTTTGGTTTAAAAAGAGGACTAGACAATGAACAGGCTTTTTATGTGGGAGGAAGAGAAGAGGGGAGGAAGAGAAAAGGATGCAGGGATAGGGGAATATTGTTTTGTGTCGAAGTATTCTCCACAGCTGGTTTCACCATTATTTCTTTGAGAGTAAAGGTGTAATGCAGTAGCTGCATGATCAGCAGGCTGAGTTCAATTTGAAGCTCAGTGATCGATTTGTCAAGTCTGATTGACCAGTTAGCAGGTCTGCACAGCAGATTCCAGTAAATCTTCAAATAAACCACCACAGGCTCCAACTCTTACATCAACATTAGATTAACCAGGGGAGAGGCCTTGGCTCATTTTAGGCAAGAAACAAGTCTCTAAATGAGAATGTTGCCTTGTGATTCTCAAGTGATCTCAAGACCTTTGGGTAAACTCGTAATCTCGAGAATCCAACGGGACTGAAACTTCCCACTTCTGAAATGCAGCAGATGGGACATGAGGTCATGCTGAAGATGGAGCAACAGTGCGACTTTTGGTGGGACCCTAGCCTAAAAGTCCCCTGAAAGCTCATTTCGTAGGTATCCGAAGAAGTCCCCTCTCTTGGTCTGAGATGCATTTGGAAAGATAAATTAACTGATTAGTTCAGCCTTAACATTTAAGCAGTAATTGCTGTCCTCAGGTAAAATGGCAGGCATCCACCATGCTCTTACAGGTGATGCAAAGCAGCTCATGCTTCATAGCAACCACATCCTTAACTTGGCTTTCATGTTATTCATTTATTTATTTATTTTTACCTAACTTGAATTTTTTTCCCACTTGAATTCAGAGTTGTGCCAGTTGTCATGATTTTGTGGTCACTAGCAAGTCGTGACAATTCTCCTCTTTCTTCTCGGTATGAAAACTACCATTTCCATCCTTCTCTCATTCATAGTCTTTCTTCAATTCTGGGCTGTTACGTGACAAAAGGGGGCAGCGCTGCAGCAGATAACGTGAAGAGGGAGAAACAAAAACATTCTGTCAATTCTAATGACGTCTAAATAACAAAACATGAAAACATGAAATAATTAAAATGGATAAAAGTACAAAATACTGATAATGATATTGAAATAGACACACCACAATATTTATGCTCCCAGAACCTTCATTTTCAGGAATAATATCCATTTACAGATATCCCAGATGAACAGTTGTGCCGCTTCTGGTAGACAGTTTTGTAATGAGCTTTTTTTGAGTGGATCAGATCAATTTAAGATCTCCAACCGCTGAGGTGGACTCTCACACCACTGGCATTCAAGATTTACAATACCAAGCTATTTGGCCCTGTTGAAAAATCTGCCTCAGTTTGGGATATTCTGTATTTCCCTGGATGAGAGCTCAGCGTGGTGATGGATGTTACATTCAGGTTCTATTACTTCCAGAGGTGCAGTCTATTTTACACCCTAAAGTGCTCTATTCTCAAAATCTGCCTTCAGGTGGTTTTATTTCCCATCACCTACAACATTATCTCTGAAATCCATCTGAGCTGTAGAGATTGAGGTCTAATAGGAGTCAACCAAATCTCAGATTTCTAACTTCTGTCCAAACGTCCTGCCGCTAAAGGACTCACAGCTGAGCTCTTTAGAAATGCGACCTGGAACAAGTTAGGGGCTTTAGAGACATGCTACCTTCAGGGGTTAGGTGGACGGTTTAGGGGCTACAGCATCACCTGCCTTTTTCTTCAACTTCAAGCCCTCTGATCCGCCTCCTTAGTTCTGACATTTCTCTCTGCTGCAACGTGCCAGAGGCCTTCACTTTGCTTTACACCCGTGTTTTGTCCCAGCTTTTCTTCTCCTTACTCTTGTCTCTCCTTTCAGCCTTGGGATAAGATCTCAGGCGGACAGCGGGGGCGGTGTGCAAGAAAGAAAAGCTAAATGACTTTCTGTCGTTGAGCTGAATGTGGATGTTTATCAGGACGGCAGCAGCTTGCTTCTTTGCACTGCCTGGTGAGAGGGATATCGCAAGCTTTTTACTGCCTTTGCTCATGTATCACACCACCCACATACTGTAAGCATGAACCGCAGCTGATTGTTTCCTCCAGCAGGCAGACAGACAGGTTATCAGTGGCGGAGAGACAAGCTGGCACTCATGTAATGTGATGCACATTGAATATCAGCAGTGGTTGCAACATGAAAGCTGGAAGGAAAAGCTGAAAATGTCCTAGTCTGATTTATGAAGAAGAAGAAAAAAAAAGCTGTTGCAGCCAAACCAACTTGACATAAAGCAAAACCTCTTGAATATATCTCAACTGACAAGATCTGAGATACTTGGTAGTTAAAAAGAAAAGGCTTTTGTTAAAAAGCAAGAAATCAGCAGTATTTCGGGACATTTCTGCGACTCCTACCAAGGCACTCTGAAAATAAGCCTCCGTTGTCTCTCTTGGTCTAATCTGCTTCACACTGTTTTGATGTTCAGCTGTCATCACGTCTGCCTTCATCAGGGTGAAAGCAAAAAAGAAGTAAGCTGAGCCAAACACATGCCGAATGCAATATTTTATTAAGATCAGCTTTTATTAGCAGCACAAGAGGAGAGGCTCCTTTGACACAGTGCATGCTTCAGTAATAACGCTGGCTTATTATTGAATTCAATACAATACAAGACTATTTAATTGTCCAACCATGAAGTTTTTCTTCTGGTTTGATAAATCATAGTGATGGACAGAACTCCAATATAAGTTCTTTATTACTGCAGAGATGTTCCAGATGACCCTCTGTGATACCGGCTGACTGGCAGGCTGATGAAGGGCAGGAACAACTGTGAGGAATTAAAGTACTTCAGAGTTGTGTTGTGTCTCAATGACAATGACAGCTGAGGTGAAGTGGGTGGGGGGGTTGGAGTTGAGTTACTTGGAGTTGAAAATCTGGGTGGTGCAGGTTAATGGGTAAGAGTTTCACCTCCATCAACACGTTTCCACCTGTGCCGAAGAGAGAGCTAATGATATGACTGGCCACATTTACCATCAGGCAAATGCAAGCGAGGGCTGCTTCCAAGCTATGGTTTGAATCTTAGAGCCAAGAAAAAATTTTATATTCTTGTTATAGGGGCACTGGTCAGAGAATTTTAATCTAAAACTGATTTGAAGCATCCTGTACGTTGTAAATAATGGAACGACTGGAGCTGTAAAGGTTGAAATCGGGATGGCAGGTCGACTACAGGGAAGCACATTCAACCCGTAAAGGGAAAAAATTAGCTGCTTGCTTGCTATTTTTGTTTTTGTCTTTGTGCAAATCAACAAAAGAGAGAGATGAATGTTGAATCTTTGATGGTTAAGCCAAAATAATGAACAAAGTGATAAAGAAGGGTGAAATGCTTGGACCCTTTCAGCCACAGCAGGTTGCAGCGGTCTGTGAGAACAACTGACAGCATTTTCTTTTTGTCTTTAAATACGTTACTGTACACAACTAGGTCTTTATTTATACCTCAGAAGACAAGACGGTGCTAAGCTAATTAGCTAAAGTGATAAGAGATAGCCACCGGCTATGGCAGCCAGATACAACCCTAATTGCAAAATATGTTGGAACACTAAATAAAAACAGGATGGAAAAACCTCATGAGCCCATATTTTCTTTACTATAGACCATAAAGAACATATCAGATGTATTTTAACATTTTGTGGAAAATATTAGCTCATTTTGACTTTGATGGCATCAGTGTGTGAACCATGTTCACAGAAACTGATTTCTGGACGCGTTCCTGAGTTCATGCAGCGATGTCCAGAACAGATTCATGTCTGTTTATTAATGCAGTGCTGCATGAGGGACCGAAGATCACGCACATCCAGTTTTGATCTTCAGCCTTGTCCCTTGTGTACAGACACTCCTCCTGATTCTCTGAATCTTTTGATGTTATGTGCTGTAGATGTTGGTATCTTCAAAAATCTTTTGCCATTTTACATCCATTTTCCTAAAATTCTTTCACAATTTTCAGACGCAGTTTGTTGCAGATTGGTGAACGTCTGCTCATCTCCTTTATGAACTCCACTACTTTTTTCCCCCCAGTCATGCTACTAACCTGCTGTCAATTACCTTAATTAGTTGTCAACTGTATGTATATATATGTGTGTGTATATATAGATTGTGTATATTCTTTTTTAAATATTTTTTCTGCTGAAAAATTTGACATTTTAATATATGGACATCACTGGAGATTGACTGCTTTGAAGTCCCTTTGAAATCTCTAGTGGCCAGTCGTGGAACTGCAATTAAACCCACTGGGCGTGAAGGCAACTGAGTTGATTTATTAAATGTAATAATGTCCAAGTCATGGACCTTATCAGCTTGATTTCAGTTGTGAAATACTTTGTGACCATGCTCTGCATGGTTGTAAAGAAATATCTAAATCCAAACTTCATGAATTGAAGCCATGAAAGTAGTAATGGGATATCACTGACAAACTTACCTTAAAGCATCAGCACTTTGCACATGATGATCATCATCATCCACAGGAGAGTAAACAAACTAATGGTAGGCATGCAGTGGAGAGGGAAATGATTCAACACAGCTGTCAAGTCATGCAAGGAAGAAAAGAAACATTTGAAGAAAGTATGAAACAAGCAAGACCGATGAGACATTGATTCTCATGAAGGATTAATGCAAAGGTTTTACAGGAAAAACATTTTGCAGAATCACATGCACAAACATATGCACAATAGCTTGTTCTTACTTTTTTTCTTTATCTCCTCAGTAGTATTGAGGGATGTTCAGCTACAGCAGCATTTGATAGCTTCCCTCTTTTAATGATTACAGCAGCAAAGAGTGAGTTATCGTAATGTTCTCCCCAATCAAAAAAGAGATTACTGCTGTTCCTCTCAGCCTGACTGGAGTTATCAAAAATCCTGCCTCTAAAGGATTCATGTCCCTTTAATTGCAGCCAAGAGTTGCAACAAATGTTAGAACCCATGCTGGTTCAGGATATATGAAAACATTTGAAATGAAGGAAGTCATTACATTTTTTTTTTCTTCTTTTGACCATCATACTTATCGTAGTTGCCACACATCTGAAGCTGCGTACCTAGGGCCGTCCTAGCAGGTGTGGCGTCACTTTTGATCCAAAAGGAGACCCAGGAGAGGACCACAGTCAAGATACAGGGGATGTAGGTCTGGATGGTGAAATAACCCATCCTCCTGCTGAGGTCAAAGTAAACTGTCATCAGCACGTAGTCACCTGTTGAGAGACAAAATGGAATTTGTAAACAGTGCTAAAAAACATTTTAAAAAAGAAAGGAATCTGTGTGGAGACTGTGTTGCTTTCAGTAACTTGGAAGTATTTTAAAAAGCAAACAAAATATTAACTTCGTTATGTTTTTTTTTTTCCCCCCAAAAAATGCAATGACGACGACAAAAAAGCATTCATAAAATATAACTACGGTGTTTAGAAATAGCTCTGGTAGTGCCTGACTGTGTTGATATGCTAATTTTTCACATGCTAATTAGCTAATTACCCCCACCCCCATTTGTTTGGATTTGGGTATAATTCCTTCTAATCTGCATCAAATGGGATAACAGGCAAGGACAAGAGCAGACAGAAAAGATGGTGCACAGTAGAAAAAAAAAAAAAAAAAAAAAAATTGATGAGATTAACGGAGAGCAAAAGCACATAAAGAAGTGAAAAGAGAAGAACCTTACTCAAAAAACTGAAATAACTTTTTTTTTTCCTATGTTGAGCAAGTGTGTAGTGGCACTGCTAGTGTTGGGGTACAAAAAGAATGAGAGAGACAGACTTCATGCTGCAACATTAATGAACTCACAAGAGAACGATGCTTGTTTTTTTTCCTCGTTTTGTTTTGTTTTTCATTGACAGGAACAGGGAGACACTGAAGTACAACATTTGCTAAGAAGAAGCTATTGTTCTACAGCATGACTTTTAAACATTAATTGGGCTTGGGAACCTTTGACCGTAAATACTGGACAAACTATCTTGTCACATGATCCATAGATCTGTACTTTTGAAGCCCACTTTTCCTCAAACCCCACAGTGCCATGTTGCAAAGAGGCGGGACAAAGCTGTCAAGTCAGCTGTCGGTCAAGCATGCCAAATAATGTCCGGGCATCTGATTGGTCAGCTTTATTGCTTAATATACATTTATCTGATATGGTACACAGAACTTTAACCCCTGGACATTTGTCGTGGTTGTAATATGTAACCACAAATGTAAAAAAATAAAAACAGAAAACATACAGGAATTTCTGCTACAGATGTCCACCAAGAGCTACACAGCTCCACTTTAAAGATCTGGGAGTTATTTAATGCAAGCTTGTTGAGTGTCTTGCTTGATCCAATTTCTGCTTGTCCCCTTTTTAGACACACTCATTTTAAATGTTAAACGTTCATCAGAAATGATACTTGATTGACAGATTGACTGGCGAGGGGGGGGCACCCTGTCTGATGTGGTGGCCAGCTGCACAGGAGCACCACAGGGAACAGTCCTGTCTCCGTTCCTGTTTACCTCAAACTTCCAGTACAACACTACAGAAGTCATGTCACCTGAAGAAGTTCTCTGATGACACTGCAGTGGTGGGTGTATCAGGGATGGCTAGGACACGGAGTACAGGACTCCGGTGAGCCGCAGCAACACAAAGGAGATGTTGGTGAATTTCAGGAGGAAGAGGAATGGGACCACGCCCTGTATGAACTGTACACGTCATGTATCACATGACAGCATCTAACCATAATCACGTCATCTGTTTTTTACAACAAAGTACAAATGTATCTACAGCCCTCTTGGTAGCTACATGTTGTGTTCTTACATGGGTAGCAGAGGAGAGCTGCATTCCATGGAGTGAAAACAGTCTCAATATTCAAAAAAGCGTAGGACAAGATTCACAAATGCAGAGGATGGTTCACAAATGGGATAAGAGTCACATTTATTTCTGATGCACACACAAATGTAACTTGATTTTCAAATGGCTTCTGGTCTGTGGACTTCACTGCATTTGTGTGTGAATTCTGAGACTCCCCTGACTTTCCTCAACTCACAAATGTCCTTTTTTTTTTTTTTTTTTTTTTTTAAACACGGAATGATCTGCAACCAATAAGATAATTTCCTTGTATCAGCCAATCATAAGAACGCACCCCATGTGGGAAACGATTTGCTCATAAGCCAATCACATTAAATCATTCAAACCACATTTTATGCATGTAAATTTCAGTCAGTTCAACATGACTTCCAGTAACGACAGCAGAGCGGTAGGTGAAACATCTAATTTACCATGTTTGGCTACTTAATCCCCTTGTTATGATAAGCTGTTTCGTTATTAATCTTAATCGGTTTAATTGTGCAACTATCAATACAAGCCAGCCAGCTAAGTGAGCGACCTACGCTAGCAAGCTACCGCACAAAGGTCCGAGCTGCTACCTAGGCTCGGGGCGACAGACCCCATCAGTCACTTTACTCACAAGAAATTAAACTTGGACAGATACTGGTATGAAACTCTTGGCATGCAGAAGCTTCAGCGTAGGTTGCTAGCGTGCTAACAGTTGCACAGTTAAACATATTAAGATTAATGGCTAAACAACTTTTCATAACAAGGGGAATAAAGTAGCCAAACATGTTAAATTAGATGTTTCACTTACCGCTCTGCTGTTGTTGCAAGATATCGTCCAGATGTTGGCCCATAATCGAAGAATACCATGGACCGATGTATGTAAACTTGTGCTTAAAAAAAAAAGCAAGAAAAACAAAACAAAGGCACAACATATGACTGCAGCCTGGGATTTAACTCACAAGGTAATAGACTGTTACTCACCCTGCTGAGCCAAAGCAAGTGTTGCGCTAGCAGAGTATGGTTTAAACATCGGTCCATGGTATTCTTGTATTTTGGACCGACATCTGGGTGATAGCTTGCTAATGAGCAAACACTCCCCACGCGCCGTTTGGCCAATAAAACTTTTTATCTGGCCGACGTCTTCAAGATGTATGTGTGTTGTCTGGGGCACGCCAACGGCACCGTGCCGACCCAACTTGGACTGAGCCCACAGGTTTGATGATCTGGAAAAATAACTGATAAGATCCACCTCTTTGGCCGATGTTTATCAGATGTTATAATTATGTGCTGTCATGTACTGTCTGATGGCCAATATTGGCTAGATGTATGCGTGCTGTTGGGGATGGCGCTGTTTTGAATGGTTTAATGGCTTATGAGCAAATCGTTTCCCATCCTGTGCATTTGTGAATCTTGTCCCGCATTTGTGAATATTGAGACTGTTCTAACTCCATGCAATGCAGCTATCCTCTGCTACGTATTTAGGAAAAAACGCGTAGCGATCAAGAGAGCAATGCAACATGGCGACACAATCCTAAACCTTAACTGATCATCTGCAGCCACTCGTTACACAGCAGCTGAGAGGAAGCAGAGGAGGACCTTATGTCTCCCATTTGCAGCTGAATCTCACTTCATCTTTTAAAGTGAAATAATCTCTAACTGCAGGTGTGGAGGACAAAGAGAAGGATGATACTGCTGGAGAGGAGTTTTTAATAGCTTTTAATTGGAAATGGGTTATTTTCTCAGGGTAATGGGAGAAAGAACAAAGAAAACAGAGGTGCAATGATGCCTATTATCAGTTTTTTATTCATATCAGTTGTGAATTCAGTAAATCCCACAACTGTAAATAAAACGGTTTTCAAATAAATGAAATCTTAAGAAGTTGTGGTTCATTTTCTCCACACCAATGCTTCAACAAAGAAAACCTTAATCACAACACAGTAGGCCCAACCAAAATCAGCTTTTTTTTCTTTGCTATTTAATCTAAATAAAGCTGTCTAAATAGATTTTATGTTCCCATTATGCCTGATGCTGTTTTGCAACAACAGCCCAAGGGCTTATTAGAACTGCAGCCACAGAGGTAAATAAAAGTACAGTTCATTGTAGTTTGAATCACTCTGTATTCCCACACTGCAAAGCAGACCATTCGCTCCCACTCTCATTTGTTACCAGAATGTTTAATTTGACAGTCATTCTTGCAAATATGATATATTTGCTATAGAATGAATAGAGGCGGTATTCACAGATGGATTATCCGTAGCTGCAGCGCGCTGACTTCAGTGTTCAAAGTGTGCACTTAAGCAAACAACATTTATTTACGTTTTCGTTTGGACAGCAGCATTCTCGCTGCTGACACACTTCTGCAGAACACTTCATAGTTCGCTTTGCTTGCTACACACTTGTCGACCGACTCTGCCACACCATCTGGCCAGCTCTTGTTAGCGGCTGGAAGTTGTGCGGAAAACATTGTGCAAAAAACTTCGTTTATGAGCTTGGATATACCAGCTGAAAGATTATTTCTGTCTGTTTCCAACATGTGCATCAGTTCGTTTCTCTTCTTGTTCCATTCTTGTTATATTTTGAACATTTTTCAAGTATATTTTGTGTAACCTAATTCATCACATTGGAAAAATTCTTTAACAATTAAGTGAGGAATGTTTAAATGAAAAAAGTGGTGTTTGCTAGGTAAAAAACTAAACTTTTGTAATGGATGTCGTATTTTTTTGAGCGTAGTCTTGCTGAACAATGCAAGGCCTTCCCCAAAAGACATTATCTGTATTGAAGCACATGTTGCTCCAGATCCTGTATATACATTTTAGCACTGCCATTTTCAATTTAAACCATCAGAGACGCAGGCTTGTGAACATGATAGCCCCTCTTCTCATTAGTCTAGAGGACATGGTGTCCATGGTTCCCCAAACAAATTTCAAATTTCGATGTGTCCACAGGAACATTCCCTGTTTTACCTTTGAATTTTATACCAATAAGAATTACTGTGAAACTGCTTCATAGTTTACATTGTATACATCTGAGATGTATACAATATACTATACAGTATACAATGTATACTTTCCAGTGTTTTATAAGATGCTCTTTTTATAACTAATCACATCTATCACCTGCTGCCAATCAACATTATACATTGCAAAATGTTTGTCTATGTTTTTGTTTTACTACTGCTACTTTTCCAGGATTTTGTTGTCCATGTCCAAACTTTTTTTGATGAATGCTGCTGTGAAATTTGAAATCTTGAAAATTAAAGTCTCCATTGTGGCATGTTCTCTGTGAGTAAAACAGATTTGGAAATGATTGCATTCTGTTTTTTTTGTCTGTTTATCTTTTTGAAACTAGGGTTTTACTAGTAAAAACAGACATGCCTAGAAAATATGGATAATGCACACTGTGATTTTACTTAATTTGAGAAATTGGCCATATTCTCAGTTACAGATAAGATTTTAGGACATGGTTATAAAGGTACACAATACTGCAAAAGCTAAAAGTAATGTGTTCCATTAATATTACAGAGAATAAAAACAAAAAAAAATGTTTTTAATAAAGCTTGTAGTTAGTGATGTTACTATAGGCCTACACTGCTGGGGGCTCTCCCATGATGCACTGTGCTCTTTCCTCACTCTGTTCTCTTTACTCTGTATGCATATATCTTCATCACTTCTCCCCCTCGACTAATCTGTGTGTTTGTTGGTCTCTTCCCGGTTGAGGCAGATTGTCGTCTTCTCTCCTCCGTCACCCTGTGCTTCTTCATGGTTGGAGCATAGCACTAAAGTACTGTAGCGTCCAGGCGGGCGAGTTTAGAGCATGAACTGAGAGTATATCAGCAGTTGCTTTATTAAACAGAACTGGTCACCGGCTGTAACCACGCCAAAGCATACAGTAGCTCCAAAAAAAAAAACAGCAGCCACTCTCAGTGAATCCTACATTCCTTAAACTCTGCAGCCTCACCACCACAGCCAGGCCCCTGTCACTCACACGCCGTTGCCCCGCCCCTTGCCATTCTCATCCACTCACACACCCACTTCATCCCCAAATGCATTCAACATAACCCTGTGTAAACATGAACTACAGAACATTCTCAACATTAACACAGTCACGATTGAACATAGATGCAGGAACGCTACAGTGCATATTCAATGCAATCAATACAGGTTCCTTAATGAGGCTGATTTTAATTGACAGTATTGACTACACTAGATTGGAATTAATTGGATAAATTGAATTGGACTGTTGTTAATTGGACTGTAGTGAACATGTTTTCTGTGTACAGTACCATGATGGCTTTTGTTAATTGGCAGCCCTTTGAACACAAGCCGATGCCAACACCTGACCAGTGGTGAAAAATGGGAGACCAGCAGCTTGTTGGAGAAATATTAGGGGCCAGTTTGGTTACTGGCAGTCATTCAAAATTGTTATGTACCTGACAAACTAGGAACTAATAACTAAACACGGGTATCACACTGGTCTGTGATGTCAATCTGTCAACCCAAGCACCGAAGAACCATCAGAAAATTATACAATAGAACTTATTATATGGTATTTCAGTTAAGTGCTATTTTCTGTTGTACTACCACACTATGCATAAAATATACAAGCATCTACAAACACAGATGTGCATGGTGTACCCATGAATGTCATTCAGGGCAGTTGACTTATGGTTTTGGGTGTAAGTGTATGAGAATGTGAGTGGGAGGATAAATTAAGAAGCAAAATTGCAGCCATAACTTTCTACAAAGTAATTACGAATAAAATGGCACCATGTTGTCTGTGTTCTTGACCTGAAAGAATTTATGACTCTTGGTGTTGTGCCCACGTTTGTTTGTATAATGTGGGCTTTAGTATGCATTATACAACAGAATAATGCATCAAATAAAGACCTTAAAATCTTTCCATTTGTCAGTTTCTTCTGAAAGGGATTACCTCAGTACTATATGTATTAGGTTTCTATTTGAGATAATGTTCCTATTTTTCTCTTGAATGTCCAGTCTTGCTGTACATTCCTCTCGTGCTCCTAATACAAAGAAAATCTTCACCCTAAAATGGTGCATCACTTCCTGAAGCAGTCAGTATTTGTAGATGGGAGCTACATCTAGTCTGCTCATCTGATTCAATCTAAGGAGTGAAAAAAATTGCAGTTCTTCAGGAAAAATTATATATAGCTGCAAGTGTATGCATAATTAGGAGTGTCATCTTTTAATTGATGTCAAGCTACCTGTCAACAATTTAGCTACTTAGTGCTGTCTTGACAAATTAGCAGTAAATAAGAATTAACAGTTCATTGTCAGTCTTATTTTGGAGATAATATGACTTGTCGTACCATTAACTGCGCTTTTAGACTTCTTTTTTTGGGTTGGCCAAACCAATCAAGTTGCTCTGACCAACTGCTGGTCTCACTGTTAGTTAGCAGTGGTAGCTAACAAGCTAATTAAAAAAAAGACCTAGTTTGGAGAGAAAATCCGCCTATATAAAATAGCACCTCTTAATCCTATCTTGCTTGTATCTTGTTAATCCTCCACAGCTTTCAACATTGTTTTTACATACCCATTTAATACAGATGCATGACATATTTCTGTGTCAGAGTTAATGATCTTGATTAATTAAAAGAAAAACAAAAAAAACATATATATAGTAATTAAAGTTTTTCATATACAAGTATATTTCATTGGCTTATTCATTTTTTATCTTGTACAAGTTTTAGATAGAATTAATCAATTAGAAGTTCAAAGATGAGATTAAATGGAAGACTAGAGCATGGTAATTATAGTGTGTAAAATGTAGCAAGATTTCGACATTTACAAACAATTTAGTTTGAAAGCTACAATTAATTTCTGAAGGAAGCTGCAAAAGAGAGAGCGAGGATGCCTGCTGACTGTGAAACTGTGAAGGATACAAGAAAGTACATGGAAAAAAGTTTGGCTGAACTTATTATATAAGATGTATTTTTGTTCTTGGCCTTGGTGCCGGCAGTTTTGTTTCCACTGTGTTGTCAAATTCCACACTTCTTAGTACATTTTGCTAATCTGTTTCTTCAATCAAAAGAGAATTTTACTTAAGCTCTTTTTTTTTAGAAGTTGTCTCATGTTATTCTTGTGTTTATTGTGAGATTTAACTGCATTCCCCTGCTGGTAAATATGCTTTAAGTGGTATGTGAGATAATGATTAGCAGCATATATTTGCATTTTCCCAGAGAAGCACAATGATATTCAACATATAATTTGCCTTATTCTTGTCGATAATGCTCTGTGACAATTGTAGTTGAAGTGAGTGGAAAGACATGCTCTCTAAACCATTTACATTTAGTAAAAACAAGGACTGAAACATCTGTACTTTATCTTTGGAGTGTCTCTGCATTCAGCCGGTTCCACTAAACAACAAAAGCAGACCCTTGAGATCTCTGTCAACAATGTTATGGCCTGACTGTAACCACTTAAGTAGGGATGCCTTGTAACAGCAGCCTGCAGAAGCACAATGTGAGAAATAACTGAGATTAATTCCCATTTAAACAGACCCAATGATATAAAACCAGATAAAACTATGATGCATTAAAACAAACACCAAGAACAAAATGACTGTCCACTCATTGACAAAATAATTAGGCATTAAGGCACCTATACAACTTTAGGGTGACCATATTTTGAAAACCCAAAAAGAGGACACCTACCCGGCCTCTTGGAGATGCTGCAAAAATACTAAAAGATTCTCAAAGATGACACAGTAGCTTCATAAACCATACATTTATTTAAAACATCCCTTTTCTGTCTGAAATGAAAATTTTCTAATATGTAAACAT